>JBBPCS010000002.1:2337267-2348887 GCA_037974645.1 Hollardia meadi
TGTGTGTGTGTGTGTGTGTGTGTGTGTGTGTGTGTGTGTGTGTGTGTGTGTGTGTGTGTGTGTGTGTGTGTCTCATTGTTCTGTCATGCTGATGTCAGCTTAACCAATTTTCAAGTGGAGAATGCTTCCTGATAATGTGTGAGAATGTTTGCTGTAAATGGCTGCAATGCTATATTTATATTTAATATTTTTTTTAAATCCACAATGTGCAGCAGCAGCATGCACAGCTTTTTGTGTGTCTAATTTGCAAAAAAACAATATTTCTTTCTGGCTGACCTTTTAGCTGTGTGCCTGTGGCGTGTATTGTCTAGACTGTGATAAATTTGACACTTCAAAGTGTCACCTCTTCACTGCACTCCTGCTGGGCAGGCTGGGCTACACACACGCACATGCACATCATCTTACATTCAAAAGACCCACTACAAATAAGCTAAATGGGCCTTTATTTGTACTCTGAATTAATTAAGCCTTTTTGTTTCTCTGGTAGTGTCTGATGAAAATACTAACTTTACAAAAACAATAATGTGGATGAGAGCTTTTTTTATGGAAAATGGAGAGGGAAGACAAACATGATGAAGAGTATTTTTTTGTAACTTGGCAAGTAGAAAAACAAAGATAAATTCGAGGCAGGGCAAGAAGCAAGAGTTTAGTCTGCGAACAAAGAGAGACATTTAAAAAGAGCTGATACGGACGAGGAGTCAAGAGAGGATAGATAGGAGGTAGCCAACTAGCTCTTTTTTTAATGGGGTAATTTTTGGCAAGACTGCCAGCTATTTAGATAATATAAATGGGATGAAACAATGGGACACAAATTGCAAAGGATGCACAGGCTGGAACACAAACCTAAATGCACAATAGCAAAAAAAAACAAAAGCAATGAATAAGTCTGTGCATAAACTGAGCATATGCTTTTTAACATTGGAACATTGTACTTATCTTATGTAACTGAACAAGGCTATATATTAGCAAATATTAACTTCATGCATTTATGTGTAATAACTGTGACTACACAGTAACATATTTTCTATGGAAAATATTTTGTATGCTCTGCTACTTCACAAATGTGACAAGATCTTTGGTCTACTGCTAAGAAACATACACATGCACATACACATACAACACTTAAATACACATGCACAGAGCCACCTGCATCCATTTGCAGACTAACACACACACGCATGCACACACAGAGAAAAAACTTTATGAAAGACAGCGAGTTATGAACAGGCAGCCAGACGCAGCCGGTTCACAACTACATGGACCCTGGCCAACACTCCAACGATATCATTAATCACCTTCACACACAATACCAACTCCAACAGAGGAAAAGATAGAGAGACATCATAAAGTGAGGGAGAAATGAGAAAAAGAGACCACATGTGAGGTTGGGCCAGCTAATAAGCAAAGGCAACCTGGTAAGTTTCAACAGGCGGACACTGACTACCTCTGAATCTTAAACACATAAATTCTACTGGTGTTATAAAACTTAACTGTGTAGTCTGGGGAGTGGAGTGTGGTTGACCTGGATTGCCATTGTGCCATTGTTTTAATATTTGTAACAGAGGAGCATATAGATAGTGGTAACAAACAACCTAACCTCAAACTTATCATGCGATGATACTGTTTGACCTATTTGAAATAGCAGACGGTAGGTACATGCAACTACGAATAGTCGTTCAGATTCTTGTCCTTAAAACTGGCATTTTACTGTCAACCTTGTACGTGAAAATGTAAGTGACTCAAATGCTACGTTCAAAGCACTTCGCATCATATGAGCAAACAACTACCTGACAAGCCAATAATGGGTGGAGAGATTCTCATTTCTGCTTCCTTGCTACAAATTAGCAAGGTTCTGAGAGATGCCTTGCTTTGTCATGTGTCTTAGAGCAACAGCTGCAGATACTATGCTACTTATAACACAGTCATTATCCATACACATGCCCACTTTGATCCACTGCTTACAGCTAACAGTCACTGGTTGTTCAATCATAATGATCACATCACTGACATTTGTGGTTGGTTAGCTTAATTGTGCTCATGTTTGGTTTTTCTAGAGAATAAGATGATAAATGGATAATTTGAGATTATCGGAAGAATCAGAAACCCTATCAAAAATAATCTGAACAATGCTATTAAAGCACTGGTTATAGCACTATACAGGCTACATATAGACCAGCCACAGTGTTAGGGCGTGAAAAGTGTACAGTCATTAAGAATCACACTGTCAAAAGCAAGGTATTGAATGTGTTGCTACTGCTACTAAAAATCATATTAGCAATCAGCTGTCTAAACATTACAGTACTGTACAACAGGCATTTCTTCACCTTTCTCAACAACCCCTTAACTCTATCTTTTGTCTTTTTGTCTTGGGTATCAGATTATGTTGGAAAGAAAAGTGACATTACCTTGGGCTGAGTTCATCGCTTCCTCACTAATCAACTCCCATCCATCAGCTGCTACATATTTTCCCCATCTGCATATGGTAGATTTGATTCATCAGGAACTGAGGATTTTTTTTATTTGTATTAACCTTTATGGCCCTGACACACCAGGCTGACAATCGGCTGTCAGCCAGTGTTGGGCCATCAGTGAGTGCCTGTGGACCTTGTTTTTGCCCACACTGTTGGCCCTTGATTGATCAATTGAGCATATTAAATCAGCAGCAGAGGTAAGAAAACCAAAACCAAATTGAAACCGTCTAAGTGGTGAGTGAGAGTGGTGTGAAAATAGTAGACCAACACTGCTCTATCATACCAACGGTTTGTGTATCCGCAGTCCAAGTTCTTCTGGTTTCTTTTTTTGAATTACGAATACAGACTACCACCACCTGCTGGTATGGAGGGTTATTTCCTCTTATGCAGGTGCAGAATGTACAGTATGTGCTAGTTGGTCGTCGGTGTAGTCTTTGATTTGTGTTCAAGTGCAACTTTTTGACTATGACACAGGTCACATCAACAGTCATCCTTTATCGCCGGTAGGTCTTTGATGTTGGTTTGGTGTGTCTGGGGCTTTTCTGTCAGTTTCACAACAGGGTGGCTGTAAAGTCCTGTCAAGTTTTTTGAAGACATCATCATAAAATTGTATTGTGTTACCATGCTCCAAAAATTTTGGGGGTTTGCATGATAATGCAAGCACCAGACCTTTCCGACACACATAGCTCATAGTTGTTTGCTGCTGTGGTCTCTAAAATGTCTACAGAGTCAGTTTACTGAAAATAGATTGGGGCTTGATACTAAAGACAAGGGTTGCAGTAAATCTGACTGGCTGCCATCTGCTAAAGCTAGCCTTAGGCTAGTTGCCTAGGACCCACAGTCAAGACTAAACAACGGTCTTCTAAGACTTCAGGTTATTGTCCATTGCTACTGTATCTAAATCACTGAGAAGAAATATTCTGGTTATAAAACCACATTCTCTCTTTTTTCAGCATTTATTTATATGCTGCGGTTCCCTCAGCTGGAAAACCGCCAAATGTTTACACAATGAAGATTCATCATCTAGCCTGGTTTCTCTGCCTGCAGCAAAAAAGAAAAAAAATATTCATTTGTGTAATTTCGTCAGTCATTAGATAGTGTAAATAACCTGAGACATGTGTAAACTAAAACACTGACTTGAATCTTGGAATTGATGAGGAGCAAAGCCTCAAATAAATCCCTAAAATGACCACTGCACACCTACTAGAAACAGGTAACACAACATTTACAATTTACTCTGCCTTGATTCTGACAGCATGCACCACATCCAATTATGGCTGATACTGAACAATACAAGTAACATATCACATCCACTGGTTTGATATGGCACAAGATGCAAAGAACATCTGTTTTCACAGAGACTGATAAATAACAAATACCTTATTTTAGGAGAAGGTAAAGAGATGAAGATTGTGTGTGAACATCTGTTTATTTTTTGTGGAATTAGGGCACTGAACAGGGGATGCAGGTTTAAGTCAATACAATTTACACAGCCCATTGCACTTCCTGCTTGAGTGTCTCTAATTTAGTTTAAAAGACTGGGTAGGTGTGACTGTGTAACCATCCATATAAATTGTTCCTAACGTGTCCAACTCTCCTGGATCTAGAAATAAATATCCTTTGACAAGACAAACCCAATCACTGCAGTGGAGGATACCGAGCTGAGTCATATCCATTAAAACGAGTAATTAAGACGATCCAATTTAATAAATGTGCAGACAAAGGCATTTTATCACTTTCAAGTCATATACAATACCGCAACAGTTCACAAAGACTCTCAAAAGCTCAGTCCTCCATTGTAAGTCAATATATCCTTATTGTGTATACTTTCCTTTACAACTCTCTTGAATGTAGCCAATTTGCTGCTTTTAGACCAGAAGGAGCTTTATGGTGCCTTTTATATGTTAAGTGTGAATAGCTCCAATAGCTAGCAATTCTTCGACTCACATCAGTGAAAGTGGGCCACAAGTAAAGGTTTTGCCATTCATATTCCCTTCACTGCAAATCTCCCATGCTTTGCCACAGCTGAGGTAAAGGTTATGGTCATACTACTCCTGCTGCTCTATGGCGGGCTTTATTTACTGTATTTGTGGCTTGGGCTGTCACTATGGTTACCATTTGCATTCCATGTTTGCTTATGGGTCCAGACTTCTCAGCCAGGCTGCAGGCTATTCTATTAAATAAAGTCCTGTAAGTGGATGAGGGTGATAGACACCCTTGACAAACCAAAGTAAACCAAAGCAATATTTTATTTCCCTGGCCTGATACAAAGCAAAGCAAAAAAATAAATAAAATAAAATACACTAACAAGGCTCTGTCCTCCAAAGCAAGATGATGCAGGTTCAAACCCAATTCTGGATATACAACGTAGTAAAGCAAGACATTAAATTCCTACCAAATGCAGCATTCTCTTCAAATTCAAAATTGCTTTTTTGGCATGGCTTTGGTAAAACACGGTATTGCTAAAACAGGTTTGCAAGCCTTCTCTTCTTTCCTTGCCCCTCTTTCCTTTTCTGTATGTAAGAAAGCCCACATGGGCTATAGGAAATAATAACCTGTATTTCCTCCAGGGCTCAATTACACTAGAATAATCACAATCATAATAATCATAGTCTGTCATGATATCACGCTTCCATCTAATCCAGCTAGCTAGTGTGGTATAGCCTATTCACATGTCTGTGATGCCCTAGTCAGTATGACAGCAAACACAACTGACCCTCAAAATCAGCTTGTTGCCTGTGGGCCCTGCACCGGGAGGGCAGGTGCATCAAGCGGATATGTCAAGATCGATTGGCTTCTAAATCCAATGTTTTAAGCTAATGTTAGCTAGCAAGTGGGCTCACTTTGTATAATGCACCATTAGCTAGCTACGTGACTGACACTGAGAGCATGACGTTACTTACTCAGTGGTCCTCCGGGTCCGAGTACCTGGTCTTTGGCAGGCGGAGTGCCGCTCTGTCGCTCGAAGTTGCCAGGGTTGGAAAAATAATCCCTTAGCCTGGGAAGCTCTCTGCCTGCTTCCAACAGCTCGGTGTGAAACTCCAGGGCCGTGAGAATGTATTGGTCCCGTAATAGCTGAGCAGCAATCACATCCACAGATACCCGTGTCTCGGTGCTGCCTGCCATAGCGGAGGTGGCCGCGACCGAGACCGAGAGATCACCGCTGGGGCTCGTCCGGTTGCTAGACAGCAGGAGCGTCGGAGGCTCGGCGTCCGCAAGCGGAGAGAAAGGATTGCCTGTCGGCGGCCCTGGCGCCCCGTCACTCGGGCTTCGCTCTGTGTCAACTGTTTCATTAGGGCGCCGTTCGGGCTCTTCCTCAGAGTCGCTGAGATTAAACGGGTTGACCGACGCCATTTTTCCACTATAAAGATTTTTAGCAATCTAAGCTAGCTAAGCTAGTCAGACCCACTTCTTCCTGAATAGGTAAGGCTTGGTATGCGGCGTTGACAAGGGGGAAAGGATGCGAAGCTGTGATTGGCCAAATTTGGTAGACAGTATACCAAAGCCCGCCTCTTTAATGGAATAATGTAATATGATTGGATAATGGTGAGACAGAAAGGAAAACTGGGTAGGGCACATTTGACAGCTGATAGCTTATGGTACGCTAGCTGATGTGTTATCAATGAACCACAAACTGTAAAAAAAAATTAAAAAAAATACTCGAGTGAAACTGCACTGTTTCCCATATTGTAAGATATAAAACTCATATCAACTTTGTATCACCAAGGAGCGTTTTGAGAGAGGTACATTTTAAAAGAAAGCTCACCGAGACATAAATATTTTAACTACAGTACCCACAATTCAGCTATTAGGTACGCACATCAACTTCAGTCGTCACAACAAGGAAGTGGACGCTTATGATAACTGAATTTCTCGTACTAATCTTCTTAGACAGGGGGACAGTTGTTTTTTTTAAAAGGAAGCACTTAAAGATTATGTTGATCTTGTTTTCGCACTTGGTATATAATTACTCATCTACTAAGATAAAGTGGAAGCTAAATCAGGTGAATGGGTGAAATGGTAGTAAATCTTTCTGGTCTCCCATTCATTCATAAAGAGACCGCGTTCTCCGGTTTCATGGGCAGATTCCACTGACATTACAAACAGGTAAGGCGTTTTGCAATGTCTAAAGATGTAACTGATTTTCTAAGCCACTCTCATCAACAAGCTTTACTGACTTATAGTCTGCTAGCGTAATGTGTGTAACTTAACAATGAAATCTACCGAACTAACTATGAAAATAATTACTTCTGCACATTGACTAATGGCATGTCGTCGTGGAAGGAAGATTACCCCTGCACTTAAGCAGTCATTACATGTCACATGCTTTGGCTTAACCAGTCTTTGTTGTACTAAACCTTTCTAATCCTTCCTTGTTTATTTGAGCTAACCTCTTCACCCTGAATGTAAAGTTGGACTGTATAACTTTATGTTTTTCCATATTTCCCTCAATCGTTTTATGTCTCTTCATGTTTTCACCTTTTTTTCACCTGCAAATACATGAAATCTTCCCTCCTTCCTCCATCTCCATCCCTCTGTCCATCTACTCTGCAGACCCAGCTCAGTGTTGACACTCAAAATGAGGATGATCACCTTCTTCCTGGTTGGACTGACAGTCCACGTGGTCTTCTTCCTGTCTATCTTTGACATCTACTTCACCTCTCCGCTGGTCCATGGCATGACACCACATGCCACACCGCTGGCACCCCCGGCCTCCAGACTAGTCTTAGTGGTTGCTGATGGTCTTAGAGCAGACAGTCTCTTCACACTCCTGCACAATGGTTCATCCAGGACCCCATACTTGAGGTTGTGCACTGATACATGTATATATCTGCAATGTGGGTTTTTTTTGTGTGTGTTTGTGTTATACAGGGTCTTTTCTCATGCTTTGTTCACATCTCATAAATAACTGGTGTTAATGTGTTCGTACCTGTGTGTGATTCCCAAATATCAGAAGTGTGATAGAGGAGAGGGGTACCTGGGGTGTGTCACACACGCGCGTGCCCACCGAGTCTCGTCCCGGTCATGTCGCTCTCATCGCGGGCTTCTATGAGGATGTTAGTGCTGTTGCTAAAGGTAGGTGTGCATGTGTGCATGTTGTGTGATCTTTGTTGTGCCTGTTTGTGTCTGCAAATGCAATTGGCCTTTTCGTGTTTTGTCTACTCAGGGTGGAAGGAGAATCCTGTAGAGTTTGACTCTGTGTTTAATGAGAGCAGACACACCTGGTGCTGGGGCAGCCCTGATATTCTGCCCATGTTTGCCAAAGGTACACACACACACACACACACACACACACACACAAACAACACAATCAAAACCACTAACCTAATTAATATAAAAAGCTCAAGATCACAGATAAAGACTGTATAAAATATCTGAACGCTAAACTTGGTTTCTCATTTATGTAAGTAAATAACATGAGTTTAATTGCATAACTTTTTTATCATGACATTTCTTTTATTTCTCATTGCTGTGAAATTGTAATGAAGTAATTTAATAAAGCCCATTTCCTGCTATGGGTGTTCCAGGTGCCAGTGGAGACCATGTGTATACCCACACATACCCAGCAGAGGAGGAGGACTTTGCCTCCACGGATGCCTCCAGGCTGGACAGCTGGGTGTTCACTCAAGTCAAAGTATGGTAGTGGAATTACTAACAATAATGATAAATATTGTGATGAATACTAACTACTGATAAATTCGTGGGAAAAAAATGTTAAGAGCTTTTGCTATAATGAAGGCAATATAGTGTAAAGCTTATATTTTCCACTTTCATGTTCATTGTGACTTAATGCAGCAAGGTTAGCAGCCATTTGGTGTCACTACAATAAATTATAGCATGGCTGCTACGGGCTTTATTGGAAAGCAGGGCTTCATGGACGGTAGTGTCAGACTGTCAGTGAGGATTTGCTCAATGGCACCTTGGACGAATCCAACTATGTTTACTTTCTTTTTCTCTGCACTAGTCATTCTTTCAGTCGGCAAAGTTTAACTCCAGTCTGTGGGCCAGTCTGCTTGAAGATAAGAATGTCTTCTTCCTGCATCTGCTGGGCATCGACACAAACGGACATGCTCACAGGCCAACGTCACAGTAAGAGACATGATATTAGGATTTCTTGTTGTTTTATTTTAAATTTGATTGCACTCCATACACAGTAACAATAAATGAAATTAACATATTCTTCTAAAGCAGCATTTGCTTAAGCAGTGCTATTTATATGCAGCATTTGTCTTTTTTTCTAGGCAGTACCTGGACAATATTGGTCTCGTAGATACTGCTGTAGCCGAACTGGTGTCTATAATAGAAGACTTCTTTGGTTATGATGGCAGAACAGCCTATGTATTCACCTCTGATCATGGCATGACAAACTGGGGTGAGACTCGTTTATTTATGTATGCCTTTTTACTGTATGCAGCTAAAAAAAATAAATAAATCTATTCTTCAATATATGAATTCAGCAGCATCTTTTATAAATTTGCTGATGTGTGTATGTTTCCATTTTTGCGTGTTTGTATGCATGTGTCTCCAGGTTCACACGGTGCAGGCCATCCCTCAGAGACGCTCACTCCTTTAGTGGTGTGGGGAGCCGGAGTTCAAAACGCCCACAGAGTGACTGAACCCCAACCTTACAATGATGGGTACCTACAAGGTGCTAAACTCATACACTGCACTCACACCTGCTTGCTTAAATTTCTCTCAAGCAGGTTTTTTTTTTTTTAGCTTCAGTTTAGGACCCAGGCTCTGTTCTGAGTGGAGTTTTGTATTTTATTTGAAATAAAAACATAAATATTCTATTTATTTTTTTCAATTCTACACTATGTGTTTCATTGATTCTATATTGTTGTGCTATTTTTTTCCCCTTACTATTGAGACTGGAACCTGGAGCACCTTCGTAGAGTTGATGTCAATCAGGTAAGGCCCTGACACGTTTTATTGATGTCACTGCCATCAATTATTACCACTATGTAAAATGTACATAGCAAATGTAACAGAACAACAGGTAGTAAAAAAAATTTTTTATTGTCTTACTGTTTTCTGCAGGCAGACATCGCCACCCTCATGGCTTCTCTCATTGGTATTCCCATTCCTGTGAACTCTGTTGTAAGTCCAAAGATAAACTGAACGCAAAGTAAATATTGTAGTCATTTTTATCTTATAATGCTTATTATGCATATACATATAAACGTTCACTGCATTGTCAAATTTGTCTAATCAGTTATTTACAAGGAATTATGTATCCACAAATGTTCATTACACATTGTTTTCAATAATTAACTTTATGTTTATTTGTGTCTTTTCAGGGTGTGTTACCTCTTCTCTACCTTAACAACAGTGACCAGTTCAAGGCAGAAAGCATGTACACTAATGCCATTCAAGTCCTAGAGCAGTTCAAGGTAGGAAACCATTTAGCTCTGCTACGAACTGACATGCTGATCATTAGTATGTTAAAAAGGACAGTAAAACAATCGCTCCTAACTTAATTTTTGAACTTGGTAAATAGGCACTTATTAATGGTGATAAATTAGTAACAATATTATCGGGTGAAATTATGCTGACATGTTGGTATTAATAGATATCTACAGTAGTGTCTATTTGATTTCTAACAATATCTTGAAAATGCTTTAAACACCGTCATCACTGCGTTCCAAGCCTCTCCCTACATGTCTTGTGATACAATATTTTAGTTATATAAATTTATGGTGACTGAGCTATATGTGCTTTTACAGGTGAAAATGACCCAGAAAAAGAATACAACTTTGTCTTTTCTCTTCACCCCATATCAGTAAGTACAATTGCAACCAAGGTATCATCAAGACCATTAACCAGCTGGCAGTCATTCTACTGTATCACTGGCCAATGCAAAAATGAAGCAGGCATGTGCATCGTATATAATGTCATGATTGTCTGTATGAAGGCAAATGAAGCTCATTTTATTTGGTTAAGAAGATGCGATTTTGGGCATTCTGTCTTCATTGCTTTTTCTCAATGTTTCTCCAGACTACTGACTGAGTCAAAACAAGCAGAACTCATCCACAAGGCCAGAATACTGATTCAGCTGGAGAAGTATGATGATGCTGTGAGTATTTAGGAAAAAAAAGATCCACAGCTTAGAGGTTAATTAACTCGAAATCGTTCCCGTTAATTAAAGTCTGTGAACTATGTATGTAGTGACAATTGTTGCAGCAAACTGGAGTTTAATATGTTTTGTAAGAGATGTTGCAGTAGATTACTCCAGTAGAACCAGCTAAAATGTGGTAAATGCTGGCTACATCAACAAACGTATGTCTTCCTTCCGAGTTTCCTTTGCTTGTTACTCTACATTCCTTGTTGATGAATCGTCTTTCCATTTTCTCTACCGCATATTTGCTTTTGCTAAAGAACCTCTTTTCCTTTTCCCCCCTTGTCTGTCTCCC
Organism: Hollardia meadi; assembly: GCA_037974645.1. NCBI lineage: Eukaryota > Metazoa > Chordata > Actinopteri > Tetraodontiformes > Triacanthodidae > Hollardia > Hollardia meadi. The sequence goes on from JBBPCS010000002.1 coordinate 2,348,153, forward strand.
GTCAGATCTCTCTGTGTCAGTCTCTGATATCTCATGCTCTGGAGGGCCTGGTCTACTACCACACCTATGACAGGTTCTTCCTGGGTTGCAGTGTGGTGCTGGGATTTGTGGGCTGGATCTCATACGTTGTCCTCGTCATACTCAAGACTCACGCGAGCCTCAACAGACATCCCAGTCTCCTCAAACAGGTCAGGGCATACACTTGTTATCCCACTTTGATCCTCTCCACCAAAACAAGTTTATGGAACTCAAATATCTTGTTAAGTTACATTTTTGGTATTGCTTCTATGCATGTGTGCAGATTCCGAGTCGTACCTTGGCGAGGCTGTGTATGTGTGTGACAGTGGTGATCACTGTGTTCCTGCTTATTCAAAGAAGCCCGGTCACCTACTATATTTACTGCCTGCTGCCTATCCCTATATGGTACTCTGTCCTTAAAGAGTGAGTAACACGCGCATTTGAGAAGATGTAAAATGGGTAAAAACATGAAATACATCTGATATATTATAATCTAATCAAACGTGTATAGTTTCTGTCTGCACACACACACACACACACACACACACAGGATGTCAGCAAATATCAAAACACATCAATAAGAGATCTAAACAATCAATGAATGTCACAGTTTTGTCTGGCACAGTTAATTAGATCCTTTGAAGTGGTGTTGTTCCTCTTGTGTTGTACCCATTAATTTTCTCTTCTGTAAATTTTTACAGAATTTTTTTTAAAATT
>JBBPCS010000002.1:2362205-2374179 GCA_037974645.1 Hollardia meadi
ATATTGTATTCATATATAAAATTTTTAAATCAGTAAGCTTCCACATAATGTTTTTGCCAGTAGATATGAAGTGAAGGGGCTGGAGATCCAGCAGGTTCGCACCCAAGCAAAGCCAAAGTTAAAAAATAAATAGCTGATTAGCTCCAGTGTTTGGAAGATTGTCTCTTGAACCAGATAAATCAATATCATGAAAAAAGATCAAAAGCATCATTACACTAATAAACACTGATGCACCCATCATATACATATATATATATATATATATATATAGCCACACTTTACCCCTTTTGTCTTCATACATTCTAGCCAGGTTTGTAATTTCTAACCCTAGTTTAATGCAGTCCTGTACACTCATGCTACAGTGCTTTGTCAATCCTTTTGTGTGCTAGGTGGTTGTTAGCATTGTAAAGAGTAAATTCTTCTTCACTCTCCACAAACCTGATGAGTCAGGATGCCTGACCTCACTGCCTGGTTAAAATGTAATCTCTCTATCACTTCTCTCTCTCTCTCTCTCTTTCTCTCTCTCTCTCGCTCATTTTTGTCTCTGTCTACCCTGTGACCGGATACTAATCGCTCTTTCCTTTCATGCCCGGTAATTAATCTGTGAAAATGTGCATTCTGATTTACTGTGCCTACAGTGACAATTTATTACCGCCACGACTGCTCATTTACTGTAGGTGCTTTTCAGACTGGCCCGCTCATTACTGATGTAGGGCATCAAATCTGCCCCTTATCATTTACAGCCTCCTCTAACACACGGCCCCAAACTGATTACCTTAAAGCCACACAATAAGATGGAGTGCAATGAAATTCCCAATGTGAAATGGGTGGGTTGGGATGGTTTAACTGCTTTATGGTAGTAAATTACAATGTTTACAGCATTCCTGCACTGAAAGAGGAGTCGGCTCATTGACAACAGTTTAACTTGTTACTTATTTTTGATTTCACTTTTGGTGAAACCCTGCCTCTCTTCAACAGGATTTTCTCAGGAAATTTGAGATGTTTTTTTTTCAAATAAGCCGTATTATGTGTGAGAACTATAAATTTGTATTAATATCAAATGCTACTCCTCAGGCAGTTTGAGTATTTTCCCTACTTATACACAGCAGATTGGCTCATCATTCTTAAAGATAGTGTGACAACCTGTCTGAAGTCACAAACAGTGAAACTGCAATAAGTCCAGGTTCTAAATTAAACCCACAACAAATTTTGGTGCACTGGACTATTTAAATATTTCTAATCTAACCAAAAATACAAGTTAAAACAGATTTCACTGGTTTCAGCCGTAGTGTAGTCAGTAAAGTTCATCAATCATTTACGATGTTTACGGTTCGGTATATGGCCAGTTAATTTAGAAGCACATAGAATAAAGTTGTATCAACAGAGGGTTGGATTTAACCCCAAGTATTGTGTTTATGGAATTTATCAGTGTTTTCCACTTCACTTTGTCTCTTTATGGATTATATCTGCTGAGGTGGTGGTGCTATTACTCGACTATTGATTAGATTAGGAAGCCCTGGAAGGACGGACACAAACACACACACACACACACACGTGCACGCACACACACATTTATAAATATGTGCCTGTAAGAACAAACTTGTCATGCAGGCAGATACACAAGCTCACAACATGCAAATAAAGCGCAAGCTGTCCTCCAAAATCTAATGAAATCTGTTTTATGGTTAAACAAAATATAAGAGGTAGGAAAAAAGAGGCAGAGAAGGAGAAGGGAAATATCTCCTTCACCACTATCTATCCATCCCTGTGATAAGTACAAGGGAGAAGGACAGATAAGTATTTGCAATAAGGTGAGAAGTCTTAACCACAGCTCCTCCCCTCTCCTTATTCTCGGCCCAATCAGATGGGATTATACCTGTCTTTTAGTGTTTTATGCCAGGGATCTCCCTTGTGAAGTCTGTAAGAATTAGATGAAGTACAGACCAGCTGATAGGGAAAAAGGGAAAAGAGAGACTTTACAGTGAAGTGCGAGGACAAGGGAAGTGAGGAAGATCAATTTCAAACAGGAATGAAGTATCCTGCGTCTCAGAGCAAATCTTTGTTAGACATGGAAGTAGCCAACTATTGTGAAGGCTTGGATCCCTCATATAGCACACTGGGCTTTGAGAATGCAGAGGTGCTCTATGGAGGAGGAGGTAAGTTTGTGTGCATGTAGCCACCTACATGCACGCGCACACACACACACACGCGCACACCCACAAACAAAAAAAAAACAAGGGATGCACATATAAAAGTCAAATGAAACACAAAACATTTGTTTTTCTGCATACGTGTTAAGTTGGACATGCCCACACACAATATGACAGTGGATACGTAAAATGGGTGCATATACACGTTCCATCTTTGTAGATTCCATCTGATGCGTAGTTCTCAGTCACACATTTCCTACAATAAAGTGGGTACCTGCAAAATGGCTTAGTATGGACATACAAATGAGAAGAGCCTTTTATTGTAATCAGTTAAATCTTCAGCCTCTTGATCGATCTGTTAAGGAGGGTTTGGGACCTCAGAACTGGGTGAGGATGTGTATTATTTCTAATGATGAGGTAAAGTGAGGCCAGCTGAGAGCAGATGAGTTGCTATTCGTAGAAGAGGACATCACTAAGGGTTAGTTTTTACATAACAAGCTCTGCCTAATAGTGGCCAATAGTGTGTATATCCATTTGTCTGTTGGCACCGATTGTGGGAAATTAATTCTACGTGCCTGTTGTTTGTGTAAGGATGTGTACGTGGAGTCATGCAATGTGGTCGTGAAGGAAAGAAAAAGGGCAGGGTTGGGGTTGTAAAAGCATGACATCATAAAATGAATAAATCTATTTAGGCAGGAATTGCAGGTATGTGTCATAAAGACATTTTATTGAAGAGCAAGTGCACATCTCAGTGATGCACTGATGTCAAGTCAACGCGAGGACAGAAAGTTGGTCGAGCACTGACTCATTTCACCTTGGCAAAGTGGGATTGAGAGTGATGCGTGTGTGTTGGGGCTGCTGTGAATGAGTTTTTACATGCACATGCTACGATCATGCACCTAACAGAACATTACGTTCAATTAGGTAGGCTTTGATTGAACTATAAATATGTAGACAATGGTGATGATTATGGTTCTGATTATGGTAACGATGCTGCTGCAGTTTCTGATAATGAAAATGATCATGATTATTATAATGACAATGAAGAGATGACACATAAACATCATCACCAGTGATGTTTTAAATGCCTGGCATCTGAACTGCCATCTGTTTGATTTCCTGAATATAACACCGCACAAATTACTTTGCAGTAACACAACCCCAGCAAACATCTACATAGCAAGATGCTACAATTTCATAGAAATTTTACATATGGTGGCTTCAAAAAGTCTGTGTGTCTTTTGTGTGTTTACCTGTGTGACTCTTTTTGTGCGATTCAGACAGCATGCCGACAGAGCCGAGCCTTCCCGGTTCAGACGGGGTCAGCAGTAACTGTGCCATCTGTGGAGACAAAGCCACAGGGAAACACTATGGAGCCTCCAGCTGTGACGGCTGTAAAGGCTTCTTCAGACGCTCCATACGCAAGAGCCATGTGTACACCTGCAGGTACAGATAGCGAAAAACGTGTGTGTGTGTGACACACAGAAATACACATAAACATGCTCTTGTGCACCTTTCTGATCATGTGCAGATATCTAACAGAACTCTTAAGCTATTGATCAGTGAAATTACGTTATGTTACATTACACTTTGTTATTAGGTTTTGATCTGTAAAGCTACTTGTGTCATTGAATGTTCATTTTGTTCAGGTTCAGCAGGCAGTGCATTGTGGATAAAGATAAGAGGAACCAGTGTCGTTTCTGCAGGCTCAACAAATGCTTCAGGGCTGGCATGAAAAAGGAAGGTAGGGAAACCTCGCTCCTGCTAATAGTTGACATGAGGTACAGAAAAGAGTCAAAAATATATTTTGGATATCTTGTTATTGTTTTGTACAAGCACTACTTGATTTTCACAGTAGTAGTTATTTTTTGTTCTTCCCACGAGACAAGGTATAGACATAAAGGAACAGTTCACCCAAAAATTATAATTTGGTCATTGCTCATGCCGATGGAAAGTCAGGTGAAGTTTCTTAGTTCACAAAACATTTCTGGAGCTTCAAAGCAAAACAGCATTGCAGCATTCTATTCAATTAAAACATTTTTTTATCCCTGGTTGTGTAGTGTGCATCCCATTTTATATATATATACCTGTATTTATATTTAGTCTGCTGTGCAATAATACTTATATTTACTGTCAATTCTTGAGCTGCTGTAACAGGTGAATTCCCACACCGGGGATCAATAAAGATTATCTTATCTTATTCTATCTTCTCCTAAATAATTAAAGAGGCTGGGGACTTGTTTTAAAATATAAAAAAACAAAAAACAATACTTAAATAAACAGAAAATGGCGCCTTACAGCTTGTCTAGTGTAATCCAAGCCACTGGAAGTCCTGGAATCCCAAATTGATTTTGGATGTTATTTACACCCTTTTTAAAAAAAGCTGAAATCCACTTCAGACGGGGGTGCACACTTTCTTCTTCAGTTGTTTAGGAGAAAACTGCAACACTGTTTTGCTGTGAAGCTCCAGAAATGTTTCATGCACAAGGAAACTACACCTGACTTGAATGAGGGTGAGTAGATAATGGCTACATTTTCATTTTTGGATGAACTATTCCTTTAAAACTGGTGACAACACTGAAGGAAAGGCTGTTTCAAGATGGTTGAAACTGGCTCAGCCATAAAATAAGTGATTACTTGGTGTGCGTGTGTGCGTGTATTTATGAGGGGTATAACCTTGGCACAGAGTTTTATGACACCTAATCATGTGTTATTCAAACATGTTGTTCTGGATTGCAACTGGTTAACGTTTGACTCTTTTTGCTGATGCCAGCCTGTATGGCTATTTTCCTAACTATTAACTGCAGACTTGTGTCTTCTGTCATTGTTTGCATTCAGGATTTATTTTTTTCCTCAACTCTATATGCTCACGATGACCAACTTGAGCAAATCCTTGAAAACCAGGATAGTGACTTGACTGATTATTATCAGGATTACTGAGCATATTCCTGTTTGAAAGTTTTTTTGTTTTTTTTTTACAATAAGTAAACTGCAGGAGGTGTTGTCTCCTCCTGTTCTTTTGATTGCTCTGTTTTCACACAAACACTGTAACTTCAGCTGTCTGTTATATGTTAGCTGTACAGAACGAGAGAGATCGGATCAGCTCCCGAAGAAATATCCCTGACTCGCAAGACTTGCCCCCCATCACTATTTTGGCCCAGGCAGAATCACTGTCAAAACAGGTGACAATTTTCCTTGTGAATTTCTTATTTTCCTATTGACATGTTTGTATGTGAGCTGCTGTGTGCTGATTACAAAAGCACAATGAAATTGTCGACTCGTAACCCAGGAAACCCTTATTTTCTGTCTCCCACCAGATCACTGCTCCAGTTGGAATAGCAGACATATCAGAGCAGAAGTCAGCCACTATTGGAGATGTCTGCGATTCTATGAGACAACAGTTATTGGTGTTGGTGGAATGGGCCAAATATATTCCTGCCTTTGGAGAGCTGCCACTGGATGACCAGGTAACAGGGCTGTGATGCATGATTGTTAATCTGTGGTTATACTATTGCTTGCATACCGCTATTCTCTTGCCCATTTAAGCTCAGGTTTGTTTTCAGAAGTTAAATCCAATAACTTTCAGTCACTTTCAGTTTGGATAGAATAAAGATCCTCTTTAATCGACCAAATTAACTCAGATGTGAATATTTGGAGCAACGATTGAAGTGTTAGAGATGCTGTTTTAAACTACAGTAACTACAATATATACAACTCTTAAAGTATATGAGGGTATTTAAGGGCAAACAGGGGATGCATTGTTGAATTGTTTGTGTTCTTTGTTTAACTGTGTGTGTGTGTGTGTGTCCAGGTGAGCTTGCTCAGGGCTCATGCAGGTGAACACCTCTTGCTCGGGGTTGCCAAAAGGTCAATGCCATTCAGGGACATCCTGCTTTTAGGTACAAACTGGCCAGTAGAATGGCATGTTATTTATATGTGCTGCAATCAGGGGCTTTAGCACTGAAGTGTAAAGACTGATCAAATGTTGTGTTAGCTGAGAATGATTAACTGAAGGTTTTTGTTTCTTTGTGACTTCAAAAGTGTGTCTTGTAAACGGCATTACTCATTACTGGGGCATGTCCCATCATTATACTGTCAGCAGATATGTCAACTACATACACCCAAGCATGCACGCACGCACGCACATTCTGCATTTTTATACTTGACATCCCTTCACCTCAACCTTGACTGGAACCCTTAAATAGACCTGATAAAACTCTACAAGATCCAACTTATCTTTCTCTTAAGTTTAAAAGTGCAAAACTATTCCCTTCACACCAGCACTCCACCCCATCCACATGCCTCTTACCTCTGTCAATGCCTTTCAAGCACAACCACTGACCAATATGCTCTGTGTCTACAGGTAATGGCTGTGTGATCCACAGGAACAGTCCTGAACCGGAGATCTGCCGGGTAGCCAACAGAGTGTTGGACGAACTGGTCCAGCCCTTCCAGGATATTCAAATAGACGACAACGAGTATGCGGCTCTCAAGGCAATTGTTTTCTTTGACCCAGGTAATAAAAAGCCATCTCTCAACTCTTCCAGGGGATGAACACTTACCCTGTTTTATCAGCTTGCCCTTGTTTCTCCATTTAGGATCCATTGTCTGTATAATTAATTTGAAAAACTGGAACAAAATAAGTGAAAAGCTGGGTTGTAGTTTTAGAGAACTATCGAGCAACTGCCTCCGTTTATGGAAACTTAGGATTTGCATTTCAGATATTAGCATTGATGATAATTTTGGCACGGACTTATATATGACACCCAATCATGTGTTATGATGTGCTGATTGGGGTTGGTATTGTGTAATGGCTCAAAAGCTTATCATCAAAGATTTATCATTAAATATAAAAGCTAACTAAAGGACATAAATGTCTTGTTTCCAGGTAATATATTAATATCGCAGGAAAAGAATATATAGAACAAACATAGAGCATTAAAACTGGAAAAACAAGTAAGAAAATATTGATAATAGCAACAAAAGATTTTTAATAACAGGCCAACCCAGGTCTTGTTCAGATCCCTCTTTTCCCAACCAATCCCATCTATCTGGTTATATTTCCTCTCAGAGTTAGATCCCAATCCTTCCATGGCTTTTTAGTGTTTCCTTGGCATAGTGTGACCTCAATCCCTGCCCCCCATAATGTGTTACTTGCCTCCACCCCCTTTTCTCTCCCCTTCAATAAATCCCCTCATTTTGCCTTTATGCCCCAGTTTGAGGATAATCGTTCTATCAATTCTACTCATATCCTCAGTTCCATGCCGGATCTTTCTGTCCTTCAATCTCTTTCTCTACCCCTCCCCCCTCGATCCACCCCCTACTTCCATGCTTTTCCTCCCAATCTGCAGATGCAAAGTCTTTACGGAACCCGTCAAAGATCAAGGCCATGCGTCTGCAGGTAGGTCGAGTATTTGACTCTACCTGCTTATTGCAGAGCTGCAGTTCTTTACAATTACGTTCTATTATAATTTCCAATAAACAGTGTTAAAGAGGAGAGTCTTGATTTTCAAACAGCCTTATTATAGTGCATTACACATAAAATTTTATTTTGAATTTTTACTCATTTGTATGATATATCAGTTAACTTACAAGATTGAGGCCAGTTTGCTTACACTGACGGAGACTTGGCCTTGTGTGTGCAGGTCCAGATGAGTCTGGAAGACTACATTAATGACCGTCAGTATGACTCCAGGGGTCGTTTTGGAGAGCTGTTACTCCTGCTGCCTACCCTGCAGAGCATCACCTGGCAGATGATCGAACAGCTCCAATTCATTAAGCTCTGTGGCCTGGCCAAGATAGACAACCTGCTGCACGAGATGCTCCTAGGAGGTGATACTGAGCCTGTGTCTGTGCTTGTAAAAGTGCAGATAAGAAAATAGGGTGACCTTCAGCAATACCACCAAATGCTCCAGTGGAGCTCCTGTACAAGTTTGAAGCAAAAACAAAAAGTATACATATTCAGCAAAGTTTTCCTGGTAGAAAGTTAGGGATTTTGCAGAAAGATGTTAAAACCCCACATATGCAATACATTAGGCAAAGCAAAAATAGACAACTTGCTGCATGAGATGCAGCTAGATGAAAACATATCTATAAATGTGTATAAGTAAGGAAGTCTGTTAAAGGTAGAATGCATCAAACATATTCTAAGCAGGGCCATGACAGACAACTCGCGCGCAAGATGAGGCGTGGAAATAATGTAATAAGTCATCTCCAAAAATGTCTTCCATTTTTCAACATATTTGCTAAAAACAACTCCAGAATAGGACATCCTGACTGAGGAGGCCGTGTTCAGAAAGAGCTGTGTGTGTTTGATTTTTCAGCGTCGTGTAAGAGTGTGGAACTAACATAACAAAAAAAAAAAGAAAAAAAAAGTCATTCAAATATACAACTCAAGCACTATCTGTTGAAGGCCATGATTAATGAGTCGCTGTGTTATGTGTTCAGGCCTTACGTCAGAGCCCACACACTTGCACCACCCAGCACATACCCAGCTGGCCCAGGACCCTCTGACTGGACACACACTGGTCATCAGCACCTTGCCTGTCGCTCACACTCCATTGATAGGTAAGAGCTACGTACTCCACAACTGAGACATGCATAATATCACAGAAAGTGCATTCACTCAGACAATCCCAAATCCTGTGCTCTACTTTATTTAAAAGATAAAACTAAAAAGTCTCTCTGACCTTGCCTGTCTCCCCGCAGCCTCTCCAGACACTCCTATCCCATCACCCCCTCAGGGTCCTGCACCAGAGAAGTACAAACACTTCCCCCAACCTCTCTGTTCTCCAGCCAGCCCCTCGTCATCCACACAGACAGATCCCTGACTTCTCCCTGCACTCTGTCAAAGAAGCTGTAATGGGATCAGTTTCCTTGTCCTTAATTCATCATCCAAGTCATAGTACAAAACATATGAAAGCAATCCTTGTTTAGTCTTTGTGGTTAGACGTTACCCTGCTTCTTCCCTGTTTATTCCCAGTGGGGTTCCAATAACTCATGTATAATTAAAGCTGCACTTTTAAACTTCAATATGCCACTTTAAGATTCAGCGAACTATCGAAAAACCAAACTAAGGTTTAACAAAACATGCTGTGCATTTTTTTTGAAGTCACCTAAAACTTTCATGCCAATAACGCACAAGCTCATAGACATGATGATGATAGAGATGATGCCATCTTAAACATCTGAATTGTTTGAATTGCTTCATTGGGCATAGATGTGAAGAGAATGGCCTCCGTTCTTATGGTTCTTTATGTACAGTCTATTACTTTGGCGAGTTTTAATAATGAGAAATGTACAAAATATCATATAATTATAAATTGCAGATGCAACAGCAATGGAAAATGGCTCAGCTACAGCTGGCCGTCAAACAGAAATTAAATGCCCTGTTTTGTTTATACAATATGCATCAGTAGGACCCATTAACTGGCCTAAGATCAGCTATTGCAGTCCAAAGAACTGTTATTATAATTATTATTATTATTTCACTGTATGGAGTGAACATAGGAACTAAATATTATAACAGTTGGATTTGTTTCATTTGTTGTTTGTTTTATCTTATTTAATACTGGGCCTTAAATACATATAACACAATAGCACATAGATGTTCTTAATATATGTATAATACATGCATTCAGCAGCTAAACAAAATCTAATGGGGTACAATAGTTTGTGCCCAAGATCAGATAGTAATAATATTTTTTTTCCCCGCAAAGACCTCATGTTGAATGAAAAAAGGGAATGTGGACAAGTTGTAATATTTTAATAACTTACCGTGTAGAGTCAAATTGATGAGAGCAAATATTTGGATCATCATTTGTCAAATTTCTAGAATCAACTGTGAATTTTTTAAAATTTTGATTTATATTGATAATGTGTACATTTCTTAATGATTACCTTGTATTGATTAAAATACATTTTACATATTTTATTTGGAATTCATTTTATGTGGATTAATTGAAAATGCACATACACTGTCGTCAGTGACTCACAGAAGTCACAGACTGTTGTGGTTCAGTACCACCCTCTTGTGGCATGTTAGGAAATACAACATTGTACCAAATGAAAAAAGACTACTTATTGTATATGCTGTATCTGTATCAGTACACCATGTGAAATGGGCATGCATTCATTCTCTTTTCATACAAGGGAAAATTGTGAGATGGAAAAAGAGAAATTTCGTTCCAATCAATCATTTATCTGTAGCTACAACAAATCATTTCAGTGGATATTCCTAGAAAAATGGAAATAGACATTTTTTTCAATTTGATCCTGAAAGGAAAATAATGTAGACAGACAGATGATGTTAAATTGACAGAATGTATTTCAATATAGTTTCCTGACATGCAAGAATACGGAGTGTGGTTTGCCCATTACTTCCATTATGGAAGTCATCATGCTTCCCCATAGTTCCGCTGGTCAGGGTATACAGTTTGTCTCCAAAGCTTTATTGGCAAGCTATTGAGACTGCACTGCTGCATGATGCTGCTCATCTAAAATCAAACTAGTTTCCCCCGCCGACCATCTGAGAAAACACACTTTGAGACCAACCCTAAAGCTAAACTGAAATGTAAAATGATAATTTACGCTGAAACTGAGCTGTACTGGGGCAAAATGTACTTTTAAATCTGTTATTTTGGCCATCCACACACAATCATTTTCTTGGGGTTTATGTGTATGTGTGAGCATTTGTGTGCAGTGGATGAAACCAGGGGATAAAGCTGAGAGCTCTTATTCTCTGTATATTGTTGTGTGACTCAGAGAAAACACTCAGGTTATTTATGGCGGAGGAGATGATGCTGTCTAGAATCAACATGGCCAAATCCTCCTATCAACTCCATAATGGACAAGCAACCTGGCTTAGGTCAAAACAACACCACCCACAATGGTAGGATGTGTGTATGCATATATACTGTATATGTGTATGCTCCCACCTGCATTTTATTTATAATCTGTGAGGGTGCATGTGTGCGCACTTCTGTATGTGTGTTTTTGAAAGTTTGTGCACGCGTGTGCACAGGGGGAGCTTTAATCAAAAGTCCTGTAGTGAGGAGATGTGGGGGCTCCGTCTCTTTCTTTTTCCTCAGATAAAACTGTGTGTTAGCATGCCAGTCACATATCTCATCTGAGACGCACTGCTCTCCTCCCCACACCTTGCCGCTGCCCACACTGACAGCACCCTATTACACACCAGTGTGGTGCTCACTTCACCTGAGGAGAAAGACAAGGAGGAGAAATACAGGGATGGAGAAATGGAGAAGCAAAGGATGGACAGGAATATGACATTTAAAAATTTTTTTTTATTATTCTTATTATTTGTTATTTAAGGGTGTAATTTTCAAGATGATACCATTTTCTACTGAGGTCAGGTGGTGATTTTTTTGCATTGTGTACACACTTTGTAGAATATTCAAAAAGGTATATAAAAACAAAAGAAATGTCAGCAGATTAAGACTAAACTCATCTGCTAAATGAAAAACCTTTAATGATAAAATGTATTCTTCCTAAAGTAAATGTACTAATAATGCTGAGTTATCAGGGTATTGATAATCAGGGTATCCATCCATCCATCCATCCATCCATCCATCCATCCATCGATCCATCCATTCTCTTATAGCCACTAGATGGCAGTGCAAGTCTGTGGTTTCACAATCGACAAATTGCCCTTTAATGCCTCTTATCAATGTACTTTGCCCTTCTTCTCTCCATCTACTTCAAAACAATAAAACATGGAAAAAAGCAAATGTAAAAAAAAAAAAATCTTTAATCATATTCTAATGCCATGAGTATCATTTACTTACTTAGTTGCAGCATTTTCCATC
>JBBPCS010000002.1:2375142-2389555 GCA_037974645.1 Hollardia meadi
GAGAGAGAGAGAGAGAGAGAGAGAGAGAGAGAGAGAGAGAGAGAGAGAGAGAGAGAGAGAGAGAGAGAGAGACTGAATGGGGCATAGTGTAGAGGGGCAAATTGGAGAGCAGGGAGGGAAAGAATGGCGAAAGGTGGAGCCTCATTTATGATGAACCATGGTGAGAGTCCGCTGGAACAGATATGCCACTGCAGTGAAAGGAAAAAATGGAGGAGAAGAAGGGAAGAAGAAGAAGAAGAAGAAGAAGAAGAAGAAGAAGAAGAAGAAGAATAGAAGAGGTATTACAAGTCAGGACGAAGCAGCCCCACTTTGAATGATAAGTGTCTCACGCGCAGCGGGTTATGGGAAGTTCACACAAACAAATGACTCCCATTTGCCAGAGGCAAGGGACACAATTGAGAAAGAGGGGGGCGAGAGAGAAAAGGAGGGCCAGAAAAGAGAAAGGAGAAGAAGGAGGTAGAGGTCTAAACACTGGAGCCGTGATTTCAAATAACTCCATCTGCATGGAGGAAATGCTCACCGTTTTACCTCTCTAATGTTTTCACAGGTTTGGGGTGTAAATGAAAGCACCTTCAAGCCAAAGGATATTAGGAACCCTGTAGTGAAGCGCAGTAAAAGTCTATGCTTGGTACCTCAAATTACAGGGCACCTACAGAACATGGTCAATAACACAAATGTACTGCAAATTGTATCTTGTAGGTGGGCTATGTTTTTCACCATAAGAGGTGATACCAAACAGTAATAAGGGTGCATGAATACTGCCCTTATTTATTCACTAAGCAGCATGGAATCAAAGTTAAACATGGATGTTTACCGCTCTTTGAAAATGCCTTCAATATAGTTGATGTGGCACTCAGACAAAGGACTGCTACAGGTTTCCATTATTTCCAAACAAGCAGCTGATTTTGCTTCTTTCTACTCCCACTTTTCTGTTAAAAGGTGTGTTTTTCACTTAAATTAGATGCGTTAACGTTTGTTTCAAATGACGACGTCCATACTCAAACGGACCCCATGCTTAAGAGCACTGAGTTGGATACTCTGGCTAATGCAAGATGTACTGGCTAATGCAGTCCATGACCTTAAGTACTGTATATGTCACATTTTGTTTTAATTAAATGAGCAAGACTAAAAGTCTCCAGTCACACTAGCAGCTCCTTGAGGCTGTATTTAGACTTATAGGCTTAGCACACATGCTAATGACAATGTTGACCTGTTGATGTTAAGCAGGTATTATGTTTACAGTGTCACTCTCTTATTTAAGTGTGTTAGCATGACAAAATGAGCTAATTAGCGCTAAAAGGAATGATAGGAATGTCTTTAGTTTTGTATGTATTTGGATATAAACCAAAATATTAGTCAAATTGAAGTTTTGACGAGATACATTTTGACAGTAGTAATCTATCCAACAGTTATCAAGACAATGTCATTAAAAACCAAAAGTGTCAACCTCATGGTTGCACTAGAGGAGAAGTCAGGGAATTACCAAGGTCAGGAATCATCTTCTGAAAAACATGAATGTCTACATTTCATAGAAATGGATCCTATGGTTAAGATATTTAGGTTTGGACCAATGTGGTGACCCAACCAACATTGCCATCCATACAGCCATATTGCATGGCGAAATATGGCTCAATGTGCATATTAAACAGAAAATCTACCACACCTTGCATTGGTCCATGAGTAAGTTTGATATGGTCATGGTATGACATATATTCCTGCAGATACAAAGATGTTTCCAGCAGGTATAATCATACTGAATAGCTGTAAAATTGTATCTAAAACAGCCACTTCAAATCATAGATGTTTGTTTTCAGCCCCTGAAAATTAAGGAGGAAGGGCCTTTTACCATTATCATGTTCGGCAATCAGGGAGAAATCCATCATGGAGGAGGCAGAGATGGCAATTTCCCCAGTGACAGCCACATCAATAGTCCATAATGTGATAATGCAGTCACAAGACATGTTGTGTCTTGAGTAATTGGTGACCCTCACTTTTTCTCAAATGGAAAAGCTCTTTCTGTCTTCATTACTCCACCCACTCTTATAACTCAACAGCTGGATGCAATAAGTTCAAGCACATTCTCCGGGGTTTCAAGAGGCATTTTTTGGAAATGTAGGATGTCGCCAACAGAATTAGACATATAGGAAACTAGTTGAAGTAGCGTGGACATACCAAAAAAGGAAATAAACTAACACAACGGTAGCATAATGTGTAGAATATATGAATACATAAAAATGCATTGGGTTATCTGGGGGTGGACTTGCCAATTGCTTTATCGGAAGTGGCAACTGGTCAACAGTAAAGCTAAAGGAAATGTGTCCAAGTTATTGTTGCAGCTGTTGTTGAATCAGGGCATTGCTGAGTAAATGAGGTTTAATCGTGAAAGACTGGAGGGTCTCAATTTTGAATTTCATCATCAGAGACAAACCAAGTGTAAATAATTTGCCTTTCAATAGCAGAGGAAAGGCGTTTCATTTCCAAAACAGCTCTGGTTATAATTATTTTACCCCGAAATTAGAACTGAGCTCACTTTAAAAGGTACAAAGGATTTCACTGTTAGCGTGTAATTAATTTTATATTACTATTTACCTTTACGTCAGTTAATTACAAACTCTATAGATGTGTGCGCTACACACACATACACACCAGACACACGCTACCTTCACTACGTACAGAGAGACAGTGTTGGTAAAAAGTGTGAATTTTACACACATGACTTCCTGTCCTAATCAAGGGCTTTCTCAACTCCTATCTGAAAGACACCCATGACTGATTCCTTCAGCGGATACCTACACACCGTGGATGTGTGATGAGGCCGCGTGTGTGTGTGTGTGTGTGCGCTTGCAGAAGCTCACCGACCCAGCACTGGAGTGGTAAAGGATATTAGGCTGCAATTGCAAAAAGATTGCAAAAAGTGACATCCTTAATAGAGAAAGATTACTGTGTGCAACATCACTTTGATTTGAGCTGCATACATTTTACTCACACAGACAGGCTTCTGGACAGCGCTGCACTCTGAGCTCTCCAGAATGGAAGAGCTCTAGCCAATGCAAATGTATGTTAACATGAATGTATATATATATACAGTATATATGTATCTGACACAAATGTTCTTTTCAAATAACATCTTTGACAGATGTATTCGTTACACCTGTCAGTTATTTAGAGAATTTTCTCAAACTGGAAGATTTTTTTTTTTCATGGATCAAAAAAAAGCTAATTTGAAAATATAAACTATTAGCTTTTTACAAGCCTCGCAGGCATGTTGGTCAAACAGAATGAACAGTAAGGAAAGGGAAACAGTCAGAGCTTGATGGATGTTTTCACCACAGTTGGTTCAGCGATAAATATGTCAGCCATGTTATTACTGTAAGCGTATATAGCATGAAATGACAGAAGTAGTTGTTTTGACAAGTAAATGTGATTCAAACTTTCTGCTGCATCATGGAAATATATCCTGTGAATATGCCCAGTTTCAGGCAAGTTATCGTAAATAATATTTGGATACAAATAGAACTTCTGATCATTTAAAATTAGTTACTTCATAAATGATTCACTATTGGGTTTTTTTTGTTGTTTTTTTACATCAAATCCGACCATATAATGAAATGATGCTCTCAGTATGTCAGTCAAAAGTTGTGGTACCTGTAAGAAGTCCAGCACTTTTTCATTTCCTTTGATGCCTTAAAATAAACACTGTCATCAATCTTATGTGGTGCACGATGTAGAATTTGTCACCCTATAGGCCAAATCATTTGGTTAATTAGAAAACATTTCCTCGAAGGGTTACCTCTCATTTCAACCTCATTAAAATAACAATCTACATCGCGACAGCCTTCAGTACAGCTGGTGTCAAGTACAGTATTAAATCTGGGATTGTGCCAGGGGAGGAGATGTCAAAATAAAAGTCCCCCGCCTCAGGTTAAAATATTCTCAAATCCCTGTGGTGGGCTATCAGTATCAATCAGAAATAAAGTTTGTTAGTGCACAGCCTGGAATCTGAGCAGGACAAAAGCACCAGGGAGGTCCTTTATTTAGCTAATTCTCCTCTATTTGAGATGTACATATTTCTACAGTGCTTTGATAAGGCCTTAGGGACATGCATGTTTTAATTAGACCTGAGCAGCCTCAGCAGCCTGGTTGAACAGTTCATAGAAAACTTTGAACATTTTTGCTGAAAGCTTCTCTCTTTGTGACAGGCAATGTGTAATTAGCGGCATATGTGCATTTGCATATATGCACCCTGTGACATGTTGCATCTTATTTGAATAAGTAGACATGTCTCAATGTGATATCCCTGAAGTGAATACATGAATATGAGCCACTAATTATACCAATCTTGCAAATGATCTATTTAAATATTAATACTTTTCACTTGGCATTGTTTGCTGGGAGCTTTTTTAGTCAGTGAGCTGTGCGTGTTTGTTTGTGTCAGTTCCGTCTGGGCTGCCGTGGGTATTGTCCTCTGTGCGCAAAGAGTGTACGTGTCTCTGCATGTTGTTTCATGTGTGGATGCATGTGTTGCCTGGATGTGTGTACTTGCTCGCCAGTGAAGGCAGACAATGTGTGATTCTCATTTTGTACACAGACAATAAAAGCCAATCACTGGCGGTCACTGTGTATGACACTTTATGGAAGAGGAAAAGAAACTTTTTGTGATTCAAGCTCAGACCTTACCAAAGTGTGCAGCATCCACTTAGTAAATAAGTTGCTATGTTTTCTTGTGGAAACAAGATCATTGTTTTAGTTATGAGATGTCTTGTTACTCTGTCTTTGCTCATTATTTTACATTCCTTGTTTTTCCATGTAGCACAAGTGAAAATGTTCAGACAGTATCTGGCATGTTGTAATGATGAATTAAACATTCCCTTTGTAAATGTTCAACATATTAGGGATGCATTTCATAAACTGCTATCCAGAAATACAGTATTTATCAGGATTGTTGGTCATTGGTCTGATTGTTCAATCACAGAATCGACAGCATCAGACTTGAGTATTAAAAGTATTATAATCACAGTCACAATATTTAGTGATTCGGATAATTTTACTGTATACCACCAAACTGCAAGGCAGACAACTTCATAAATATTTGCAGCAGTTGAAAGTGCAAAAAAAGGCACTGATAGGTTATACTGACAAATACAATAACACAAAATAAAATGATAATAAAAAAATCTCCCCCCCACCCCCACCTGGGTTGGTGTGTGTGTCTTTCCTCAAGCTCAGGTCCTCTACCAGAGGCCTGGGCGTTTGAGGGTTCTGCACAGTATCTTAGCTGTTCCCTGGACTGCACACTTCTGGACAGAGTACTCAGATGTTGAACCTGGAATCTGCTTGAGACATTCTCCCAGTTTGGGGATCATAGCCCCTAATGCTCCTACTGCCACTGGGACAATTTTGGACTTTGCCTTCCACATCTGTTCCAGTTGTTCCTTCAGCCAATGGTACTCGATCTTTTCATGCTCCTTCTGTCTGATATTGTTGTCAGCTGGGATTGCCACATCTATCACAACTGCCCTCTTCTGCTCCTTGTCAACAACCACTATGTCTGGTTGGTTAGCTAGCAGCTGCTTCTCAGTCTGGAACTTGAAGTCCCACAGGATCTTAGCTTTGTTGTTCTCAACCACTTTTGATGGTATGTCCCATCGGGGACTCTGGGACTAATCCATACATGGCACAGATGTTCCTATACACTATCCCAGCCACTTGGTTATGCCTCTCAGTGTATGCTGTCCCAGCTTGCATCTTACACCCTGCTACTATGTACTGGACTGTCTCAGGGGCATCTTTGCAGAGTCTGCACCTTGGGTGCTGTCTGCTGTGGTAGACCCCTGCCTCTATGGATCTGGTGCTTAGAGCCTGTTCTTGTGCTGCCCACTGCTGGTCAGTGAGCAGCGTGCTATCCTTTAGGCCAGCCTTTCCTAGCCACTAGTAGGATTTCTTGATGTCAGCCACATCCTCTATCTGCCGATAGGACTTGGTCTTACTTAGCAGTTCATCCCAGGGGGCCATTTTCCTGATATATTCATGGATGCTCCTTGTTTCATCCTGGATCGTGGCTCGGACGCTCACTAATCCTTGCCCTCCCTCTTTTCATTGCTCGTAGAATCTCAAGGTGCTGGACTTTGGCTGGAACCAAAGTTTCCTTGTCTTGACATCAGTGGCATCTGTCTCCCCCTGTGGCCAACTTACTTTTCCAGCTGGGTATCTGATGACTGGTAGGGCGCACATGTTGATTGACATTTGGCTGTCGCTGACCTCCTTGGACCATTTGTGACTGATGGCAGTTACGGAGAATGACAGGAGGGACCTATTATAATATAGTATATATAGTGTTATAAAGAGTGTACCAATAAGGCTGTTGCCAATTTCCAACTTTGCCAATCACATTCAGGCATATTATCAATAGTTTTATTATTATTTGCTATTGGGTTTTTTTTTTGTTTCAGTTCATACTGATATTGTTTTTGTTGTTTCACGTCTTTGGGGTCAAGCCAACTGCATGGCAACGATGTATTGTGAAATCAAATTTTCTTTCTATTTAGAACTTAAGGGTTGACTTTTTCACAGACTGGCAATATGTAATTGCATTCATCTTTTGATTCTCTTCACTGATGTTTGCTGCTAAGTGTGCTGGACAATGAAAAGCCTCTGGACAAAGCGAGGCTAGACTGATGAACTCTACTCAGCCTTAATTGCTTGCTAGTTTTGATGTAAGGCAATCATGAGGTCATCTATTGAAGTGGATAGGCTCGTTTGATCCATCTTTGTGTGAGTGTTTGCATGTGGGTGTTTGACTGTCATCAGCTACCTGGTGCGATTAAGTCAGGCATAAGGAACCAGAGAAAGCAAAATGTGTTTTTGTGTGTGCATGTGTAAACACACATAAGTGTGTACGCCTACATACACATAGTGAGGTTTAATAGAGGGTCTGCCAAAGCTTGCATGGTATGGCTGTAAAAGTCAATCAATCAGCAGCAGAAGCTACAGGACACTACTGCCTTCAAACTCATTAAAATGAGCATGGCATTACAGAGAAACATAACCTTCGCAAATTAAGTTGTGTGTCCTAATTGTTTTCGTGTTTGTGGGCCTTTCGACAACTTCAGAAGGCATTTGTTGTTGCTTGAAGTATGCTTGCTGCGCCTCAGGCAATGTTTTTTATGACCATTATTATTCAAATGAGCTAGAAATGTGTTTTGAAAGTCCTAAATCATTGAGCATGAATGGCTACCCTTGGCGTTTATAAATGACTTTCCACACAAGCAAACCTCCGCCTGCATGGCTTACTCCACTGAGCTCATTTGGGTATTTGAGTTCTGTCAACGGCATTTGTGTCAGTTGTCCATTTGCATGACAAGTTGCATTAGAAAGTTTGACAAGACTTTTTGCTATGTTTAGACTTTTTGAGTGATAAACACTGTTTTATTGGTTAAAAAAAAAGAGCTTCAGTTGATATTTAGCAGGTGAAAAGAATGAATGAATGGGGTTTATACACTGATCAGCCACAACATTAAAACCACTGTCAGATCAAGTGAATTACATTGATCATGGCTACAGTACAATGTTCTAGTGGGAAACCCTGGGCCCTGGCATTCATGTGGATGTTCTTAGACCCATAAAACCCTCCCAACATTGTTTCAGACAAAGTAAACCCCCTCATGGCAACAGCACTCCCCGATGCCAGTGCCATTGGGGGTGTGCTTGATCTACAAGGGTGTTTGGGTGGATGGTTTGTGTCCATTGGCATCCACATGAATGCCAGGATCCAGGGTTTCCCAGCAGAATATTGCACTGTGGGTTTTAATGTTGTGGCTGATCGGTGTATATCTCTTAACACAAATTGAAACTCTGATATTATACTGGCACCAATAATATAAAATTTCAAATGAAACCCAGCAGAGAGCACAGAGGAGTTGTGCCTCGTATTATCCTCCTCCTCATCATCGTCATGCCTGGCCTCTGAAATCTCCATCTGAGCATGGCAGGAGAACATCTGTTGAAACCAGACTCTTGTCTGCTAAGTCTGCCGTCTTAGCAGACAGCCACACAGTTCAGCATCCAGGATGTGAATCCAGCGCCTGGTCTTTCTCAACTGGGATTTCTGCAGGTGACAACCGATCTCACCCTTGAAGATCCGTCTGCAGAGTGCGGCTCAGTGGAATAAAAGCCGCTTCCAAACTGCTAACAAGAGCGTTCTGCTGCCAAATGAACTCACCCCAAACACGCATGTAGCAAATAATTCATCATGAACTACTAACAGATGGGGGCAAAATTTAATCTTCATATGGATCCGATTTGGAACCCATCCCAACGTTTTGGTACTTCCTGTTTAAAGCAGCGCTCTGCCCATGTCTGAAAATATGAAGCAGTGATAATAACTGGTAGAAGAAAGCTGAAGATTAGCTGTGACAAAATGTCCCATCACACTGAGAGCCTTAGACACATTTTAAAGATTAAATGACAATATGAACTACGCCCAAGGACCATCTGAGGCCTGTGAGTGAGCATCACAGTCTCTGAGGACTGATGTGTATCATGAGTAGGAATTATAACAGGGAGCATGCATGCAAATGGATTTCATTTTTAAACCAAAGCTGGAAAAAATGAGCTTTATTTGTTATGATGTCTCTGATGGATTTAAAGCAGGCAGACACGCAGGAAAACAGAAACATCACAGCTGTAACTGTTTACCATTATTGTCAATGTCGCTATGCTGTCCATCACCATCATCACTTACACCGTACAGTGGTGTGAACATTTGTAACCACAGAAACACACAAGTCTTTGTTTCTGAAAAATCTAGTTTCTCAGTTTTAAATGTTCCATGGCACTCAAAACAACACTGAATGAACCTTCGATCCCTCAGGTTGCACTGCATTATAAACTTACTATTTTCTTTCTGTATCACCACGCAGAAAAAGGCATGCATATACTCATGGGTGTGAGGCTGACTAACTAAGCTAGCTAATGTTACAGCTCAATCGAGGAGGACGGCATCAATGTTTACATCCCACCCTGTCATGAGCACAAGCCTCTAAACCATGAGTAGATGCACGTTTCCTTTGGTTTGATAGAAAGAAAATAGTTCCTTCATGAAACTGCTCACAACAAGGTCTGTGGATTATCTTGAGTAACCGGGTCATGATTTCTGCAAAGAGACATTGATGTTGAGTTTTTCAAATGCATTTTTTTGCTGCTTTGAGCTCCACAAGTGAAGTGCCATCTAGTTCCATTATATTGGAGAGAAGGCCGACATCTCTACAGCCAATATCTCCAAAACCTGGCAACCAACAACAAAACTATCTTAATGGACAAATAACTTGTTGATGATTTCAGAAGGTAGCTAAAAGACAGGCATGACCTTAGCTGTCTACAGGACTGTTATTGATCTGTTACTGCCATAACCTTGATGATACAATCTCACACTCAGACGGAAAGAGTTCCACTTCTCTCCGGCTCTAATAAAACATCTCAACTTGAATAGCCTGCCATTCCCCACCTCTCCCTTCTTGCCTTTTTTCCCCTGACACTCTTCACTCTAATAAAGACTGAGAAGCCATAAAAAATAATCCTCAGAAATGTAAAAGTGAGAGACAAATAGGGTGTGATCATGGTCCATAAAGCACGCAGGCAGTAAAAGGCACTCAGAGCAGGCATTTAACGCAAAGGAATTCTGGTATCACTGCAAGGCCTTTCAATAAATCACACGGCACACCAGGGTTGACCCCCCAAACACATAAGGGCACACACACACAAACATGTAGCAGCGTGTGAACAAGCAAGCACCTACAGTATTTGTATATGAGGATAGGTAGAATGCTAAATGTCCCAAAATTATATTTACTTTTCTTCCTACTGGAAACGAACCCACTTACGGGAGACAGATCAAACATTCTCAAAAAAACCAACTCTTTTCTCCCTCTCTCTCTGAGGGTTGCATGCTGGGAGACTATGATGTGGTTTTGGATGTCCAGTCGCATCTCTGGGATTTGTACAGTAGTGGACACGAGGCTGCGGATACAGAGACTTCAAAGAAAATCTGATAAAGCAGCTGAGAATGTTGTGAGAGTCTGAAGCTCTGTGTCCTCAGCAGACCCAGATGTTCCGGCCTTTGACCTCACTGGGCTTTTGATGGAAGAACTCAACCCTGATCCTGGGCTTTTTTTAATACCCAGGATGAACGGCTGTTACGACAGCGACGGGTACATGAAGACGAGACGAAGAGTGAGAAATCAGTTCTCCCTCTGGAGCCCTGTGGCTGCTGCCCGTCTGTAGGAACATGGAGGCTGCTGCTGTGCGACCAGGTGTGTGAGCTGGTATAAGTGTGTGCAGGTGGGGACACACACAAAAAAAAGAAGAAAAAAAAGCTTAATCGTTTCTAGTTGTTGAGACCCACAAATCTGTCACTGGTCGATTTCTAACACACCTCCGCCAGCATCGCCTCAGCTTATCACTTCCTCTAAAGCACAAAAGGCCCCCAGTTTCAGCTGGTGGGAGGGAGGGATGAAACCAGAGACTTGCGTGGTAATGTGCATACCATTGGTTGTCTTTTTTTCCTCAAAATTTGGAATTATTATACTCACAGACACAGACACAGGGACTGCAAGCCTTGTACAATATGCTCTGCCAATAGTACGCTTAATATTCATGCCAATCAAATATGAAAGTGACTGAATGTATATAAACAATCAGACTGGATGTACATTTCATAAACATGACATAACCTAAAATAAATCTCAGGGGTCGTGAGATGATTAACGAGACAGAAAAGAAGAGAGATGAATTTTTAACCCAACTTTACTCTTCTTTTTCAAAATTGTAGATAGTTTGACCTCTTCATGGCTTTTAAACTATTAAAATGAAACAGTCTGAAACATAATATTAAGTGTTCGGATTAACGGCTACTCGCAGACAACAACAAGTGATGATGAGAAGATGTGTCTTGCCTTTTTAAGGGGACCACTGCACAGCATTTTCTATTTAAATCTTTTACTTACATCAACAGATTATACTGTCATCACCATATTTGTCTCTTTATGCTTTGGCAACACAAATGTATTTTATTTCGTAATAATAAATAAATACTATTTCTTACCAATAAAGCAAAACTCAAAACTGAATTGAGAAAGAGAGGAATTTGATTAACAGTGACGGTGATTTTTTAAATGCATCTTATTGCATTTGTATATAAACATTATTTTTTGGATTGCTTTGGCAACATATACAGTACATCACGGTCATAAAGCTCAACTCAACAGAACTGAGGGAGAATTTCTTTTTTACATGCATGATGCTACAATGTGTTTTATGTTTTTACATTTTTACCACCTTAAAATCCAGTTTACCCCTTCAGCTGTTTTTAGGTTACGAAAAATAAATTTCTGACAGCATCATCTTTATTCACCATCATCTTGTGAAAGAACAAAGACTTCATGCTTTCTGTGGCTGCACTGATCCATCAAATGGAAACACTCTTGATTAATCCTGATGTGTTTGGCATCTTAAGAAATCCTGAGGTCTTGCTGGAACTTTAAATTAAGCTCTGTGCATTTGAAAACTGTTTGTGTTCCTGTGTAACACACTTTGACAACACAAATCAGAGCTTTTATGGGTTTTTTTCTTGAACGCTGTGTCTTTAGGAATCCAAGACAGTTATTAGCCACTCCCAGCCTGAGATCAAAGGTCACGTCCAGTGTATGTGTTTCTATGTGTGTGTGTGTGTGAGAGAGAGAGAGCAGTGTGAGTTATAGCTCAGGTTTCCTTCCCTGACTCCCCATGCAGCTTGGCCTACACACAATGTGTTAAGTGACCTCTAAAGGGTGGCCCTGTCACCCTGATGAGTATGTACACTACACTACACACTCACACACACACAAACGCACACACATTGGGACCGACATGTATGACAGCCTCAAATCTAAACATTTAGATTTACAGGCGACAAATGGAAGTACACACACACATATAAAATAGCAAGAGGAAACAATTAGCATTATCTCCATAGGAAAACAGTGAAAGCCACTCGTGATGTTTCAAAGCCAAAATATCATGTACTGTCACTTCACTTCATCTCCTCACCTCTCTTTCCATCCATCCCTCCCTCCTCTGGGCTCCTGCCGCGTTGATTGCTCTCCATCAGTGCTCATTAAAATTCCTGGGGGAGCCGTGTGATAAATATTTACGCGGCTGAGGACACACTCCACACACACTCCAAACACACTCGAGAGGCTGCCGATAGTGTTAAGTGCCCAAAGGCTCTGGCAGCACTTTCCAGAGAGACCCGCAGCCAGCCGCCAGGTTGTATACGTGAGGCGTTTACTGTCAAGAAAACGGGAGGAGACTGTCGATTTATGGCTGTTAATAATGGTTAAATGTGTGTTTCTGTGTGTGTGTGTGTGTGTGTGTGTGTCCACGTCCAAGGATAATCTTTTAATGTGTGAAGTTCATGGAAATGAAGAGGAAAATATCGCACATTTGCACATCTGGATATAAACTCATTTGCAGACACACATACATACACACACAGTATAACCACAGTGGAGCTGGACTCCTCACTACTGTTCCACCCCTCCTCCCCCTGTATTCTATTATTCCTGCGGACGGGAAACCGATCATAATTCCTGGAGTCAGCAGAAAGCTGCAGACTGAGAGAGTGAGAGATGGAGGGAGGGGAGGGGGAAAGAGAGTGGGCTCAGGTGACTGTTCACTTCCACCAAGGTCAAACTGAAACTGTGCAGTTAAGTCATTTCCAGTGAAAAGTGAAATGTGTGTTTAGTCTGTTGCACATTTGTATAATGTAGTTTGGGTGAAGTAGCGCTTTGTGCAATACAGCCAATGAGCGTGCATGTGTGTGTGTGTGTGTGTTTTGCATTTCTATCAGCCTCTGGGTGTTTCATATTTCAGGAGACATCAAAGGCGAACATAATTTCCCTTCTTTAAACAACATTCTTTACAATCACACTACAAAGAGAGAGAGCGAGAGCGAGTGAGTGAGGCAGACAGACAGGAAAATGTCATCCAGTCTTATCTTAATTGTGGTGTAATCTCTGCAAAGCTCTCAGGGCTCTGTCTGAGCTTTGACACCCAGCCGCGATGTTTAGGTAGATCATTATAGTTTTGCAGTTTCTTGTACTCTCATTTGTTTTTGGAGGAAAAAAAAAACCCGGGTAAAATTTTTGTTGTTTTCATCATCCAGTGAATAAAACATCTTTCCCACCAGCTAACATTGATACAGCTTTAGAACAGGGTGCATTGCAAAACAGGCAAACCACTCATTTGAGAAAGAAAATTGGGTTTATTGTTCCTTTTTTTCTTTTTATTTTATCGTTTTGCACATTTATTCTTATCCATCACTAAACTATAAATGTCTCTACAGACTGTCTGTAGAGACCTCTACAGAGTTTTTATGCGAGAGCAGTGCACAAAATTTTATATTGTGCAACTTCATTTCAGAGACAGTTTTTTTTTTTTTTTAAGATATAGCAAAAGTATTTTATCAGGAGACATAATTTGTGAACCTCGTGTAACACAGACCCTCCAGGTTCTCTGGGTCTAACTGAGAATCACTGATTCACGTTGCTGGAATAACCTGGACTTGTTTGAAATCCTGTCTGATTGCTCAGGTTGCGGGGCACCCTTCTAAAGCAGTGGTTGATGGGTAAAATCCACAAGACTGTTGTACTACATATGTGACAGTTTTTCCCTATGACACAGTAAGTTTGGATTTGCACATTTCAAAACTTCGCTCTGTGTTTGTTAGTATGAATCCCAGAGAAAAATCCAACAAACGAAAGGAGAAGCAAAATCAGAATATGATTAACAGGATTTACAAGAAATCAGAAAAAAAACATACATCTGCTGAATAAAGTTATCTTATTTTCGTTTAGTATTTTTTTCAGATTTTTTCTTTAAACTTTGTCTTCTGGATTACTGCAAAAAATTTTCTGATTTTCAGGAGCTACTGTATGCAACCATGACTTTGGCCATCATTTCCATCAGTTATGATGCGACTGTGCTCATCATGTTAATTCCTGAGTTTTGGGAATACAGCAACATCTCTACGACAAAGTCCGACAGGGCAAGACCAGCAGTCAGGCGACCAGATTTTAAGCAAGGCATTTTAAAGTTAGGGGCCACTGAAACGTCTAAAATCCCTCCTTCCTGATAGCCTTGGCTTCTGTCACAAGAACAATCTACATCCAGTCACCCATCAGCCCCCAACATATCAAAATACATACATACTGTATAGGTTACATACCAACCCCCATTTCACGATCTGTTTTGGTAAAGGGGACAGAGATGTTGGATGTGAGGGAGATACAGACGGGAGTTATGTCTGAAGGACACACACACACACACACACACACACACACACACACACACACACACACACACACACACACACACACAC
>JBBPCS010000002.1:2392267-2406972 GCA_037974645.1 Hollardia meadi
CCCCCCCCCCCCCCCCCCCCCCCCCCCCCCCCCCCCCCCCCCCCCCCCCCCCCCCCCCCCCCCCCCCCCCCAAAGTGTGACACTTAGGGCCCCCCAAATTACTCATGGAACAAACAAAAAGATGATGAGAATAAAGAGACTCATTATATCTGAGATTAGATGACTTTTGTGGACACACTAAGGGATGAATTTATGTAAAGATGATCTTTCACATAGGTAGTATATTGAAATATGAATGTCAATAAAAGATTCATGGATTGCAGCCTCTCATTCTCTTTCCCTCTGCTCTATATTAAAACGAAGAACTGAAGCTGTTTTAGTCACAAAGCTTCTTTTTTTTTTTTTTAAGCTCTGTTCTCTCTACAGAAAAAGCCCATTTTGTTTTTCCAAGCTTCCTCAATGCACATCGCCAGTATAAATGATGGGAATTACATCTCATCTGCCTTCAAAATGATGTAGGTGCATGAAATACAGACCTATCATAGAAGTACCTATTGTCTTTCAAGTCAAACTACTGTATATTATATTATGGCCCTTAGACATTTGATGGCATGTTCGAGTGCACAACATCTTACAATAGGCTAATTAAATAAAAATAATGCCTGTCTTAAATAACAATGCTAATCATATGGTTCCAGGAGTATTTTTGAAACATGATTTATACTATAAATACTATATATTTATAAATTAAAATTAAATTGATTTTTAAATTTGCCAACTGCAATATTTATTTTTTCAGCTGACAACCTAATGCTGCAAACCAATAATGACAGCTGCATATTCTGTTAAAGGGCAGTGAGGCAATTCAACAGAAAAAAAAATCTAA
The DNA here is from genome assembly GCA_037974645.1 of Hollardia meadi. NCBI lineage: Eukaryota > Metazoa > Chordata > Actinopteri > Tetraodontiformes > Triacanthodidae > Hollardia > Hollardia meadi. Next base: position 2,393,094 of record JBBPCS010000002.1, read on the forward strand.
AGATCCTCTGAGTTATTATGGCCAAAAATTCCAAATTATGCAGTGAGGTATAGACCATTTTATCTCCTTTTATTGTCTTTAATTTGAACAGATGATGCATCAAAACGTCTGAGTGCTTGAGCTCCTGATCTTTGACCCTCCTGTGCCGGAGGAGGGGCAAACCATTAGCTGACTATGTGTGCGTGCGTGTGTGTTTCCATCAAGTGAATAACCTCCCCCACTTTTCTTTCATGGAAAACACAATTTAACACCCAATTTTAAATTATTCAAACCATTTGCTTCGAATACAATCTGACCCTCAAACGTTATCACACACCTCTAGAGGGTTGATCGTGGATGGGTTTAACTCGCTATATGTTCAATATTAATAAAGTTTCACGAAATAAGTGCATACTGCATTGTTTAAATCACCAGATATGATCATCTGAGATCCGAGCGCAAGTTCAGAATTTTAAGCAAAACGTTCATTTCCTGATCATATTTAAATTGTCCATATTATTTCTGCTTTGTTCCAGGGTGTGGCCTCCTCCTGTTGATGGAGATAATTTGTGCTCCGATCACAGATTGAATTCCAGCATGAAATGTCCTTGTGTCTTACCTCATTGGTTATTCTGTCCTGGTTAGCGCCAATTGCACACAGAGAAAAGACCTTTTTTATCCTTCTACCCTCATTCCGTTTTTCTCTCCTGACCCCTCAGAGTATCACCAGACCTCAAAATTGCATTGAATATATAAATGCTAATGCTAATAACTGCTAGCAGGAGCAGATAATGTCCTTGACTGGTACAAGAAAAGATCCTTTTCTCTTACCTGACTCACTGCCTCTGAATAACATTAGAAGAGTTCAAGCTCTTATTTCTCTCCCATTCTTTCCCATTCTCTTTTCTTAATTTACTTGACTTCCTCCTCAACTCTAGCCTTCTTGTAGCAGAAAAAAAATCCAGCATAAGTGTAAAATATTAATTCATTTATCTGCGCGATAAGATCTTGCTGCCTCGCTTGAAATTCCAATGACATCCATTTGCCATTAAGTCAACGCAACAGACAAGCAACGAGGCCTCTGGAGCTTGTCTGTCTTTGCACCCCCACCCCTCCTCCTCCTCCATACCGTGGCTCCGTTTTTATGCCTCTGGAAGCTTTTCATGGTAGGAATTAAACTATAATACTTGTTTCAGTGGCATGCATGTTAATGGCTGCAGCAAAGCTGTCATTTAAGAGACACGAGGAAACAGCTGCAGCGAACAAAATGGCCTCTCTTGGAAACACCCAGGACGTCTTTGGGACTTTTTATTGTTTCTCTAAAGATGGAGATCATCCCGATACCAAAATCCCTGCAGTTCTGGAATGAATGTTCAACTTGTTATTGTGCATTTTGATTGGTCTATGTTTAAGAGTGTCCAGTGGGGTCCAAAAAGCCTCTTACGCCTTCCCAGTAGGGCACGTCAGTAACAATAGAGGTATTAAAGGACCCTGCACTGGCAAAAAGCCCCATGACATGAATAAGAAGCCAAATATTCCACTGTTTCATATAGGAACTTGGTTTTGTTTGAAGATGGATGTGAAGAGAGCTGAGCAGCAGAATTTGCCCTTGCCTCAGTTTCTTAAAAATGAATTATTTCTTGTCTGGCAGGCAGCTCTCCGGAGGTGAGAGGCTGCCTCTTAACATGAACAGGTATCAGTCTTAAAACCGCTCAAAGTAATTGTAACTTTGAAGTCACACACATCACAGATGGCACAGTCAATATTGCACCAACTTGTCTGGGTGCTTTTCATCCTAGCTCTGCTGTACTTCTGCTCCATTTCTTGTGACGAAAAATACATTATTTGTCACAAGCTTTTTATTAAAAGAGGCCAACCATCAATCAGTCCTGCAATCACTCATGCAATCACATTAATCATTCTTCTCTGCCTTATTTGCGTCATAAGAATGTTGAGCCCCCGAGTGAAATGTACTTCACTTCTACATCTGGTTCTGCATTTTCTTTTCACAGTGTACTCCTGAAATCATGTCAGCAAGATTCAATAAGAGCAACACTCTCTGCTAACTGCTATTAGATTTCTCAAAGTTTCAAATAAAGTTACTTTTCAAGGCTATTTTTCCTCTTTATTCCATCTCTTTTACTGAGGATAACAATCAGGTTCCTTTGTGAATAAAATGAATTAGAGTTGTAGAGGATCTAGCACTAAGCAGCAGTGTTACAACTTACTTACTGTACTTTAATATTAATAAATCCTAACTTTAGTAATTTCCAGACATTCCTATATTCAATGTATAAAAACGAGACCAATTGTGAAAGGAATCCCAACAATTTCTGGTCACCATTCATCTGAATCTGTTGGCACCTTGTTGAATTTGGAAGAAAAACCAGAATGTAATAAATTTCCTTTTAGCACAATCAATCCCAGGATTGATGACCACATGACTGACCACATCATTTTTAAGTAAATAAATACAGACACAAAGCAATGCCAGAATAGGAGAGTTGTTAATTGCTAGAGGAAGCAAGGGTTCATGGAAAGCATGGCCTTTACCACATACAACCAGTATTACACAAACAACCACAGCCAATTGTAAAATACCACAAAGAAAGCCTGATAAGCACCAAATAGTAAAATAGCCATAGGAAGCCACAAACATTTAATCACATCCAACCACAGAATAACGTAGCTCAACAACAGCGAGGTTTTAAGGGAAACAGTACCAGCCACCCATCCATCTTTGGCCACGCAATGGGTGAAACAGATGATTCATAGAGACACAGGAGTTTTTGGGGTCTCCACAGGTATAATGCTGTAAATCATCACCACCTTTCAGATCCCCTGCTTGAAGAGGTGTTGTTTTAAAATCCCTGTGCTGCTATAGCTGATCTTCTCAGAGACAAAAATTTGTCAGCAGAGCATGTGAAAGAGAGGCGCTGAGCCAGTGTGCTATAGGCCCTGGCAGCGTGGCGAGAGAGAAGTGAGGAAAATAAGGCCAACGACACAAGCAGAGAAAGAGCATTGAGACGGAGCAACAGATATCGCAGGGAAACAGCGAGCAAAGTCTTTAGGCTAAGCATGAGAGGTTGCACACATTTCCTGCCTTGATTAATAAAGTCTGGCTGGGGCTTAGGTCAGCTCACTGCTCATCCAGCACCGCTGAAGCCTCACACACTCACACACGTTTGCGTGTCTGCCAGCATTCCTGTATTGACTGACATGGCCTAACCCCTTTTAATTGTCCTTGAGCAGGAGCTGTGGCAAAGGCTGAATCTATTACATCAGTAGTCATACTATGACTGTATACGTGTCTGCAGACAGTAAAAATACTGTCAAATTATTTTACATTCTATTATTCTTCTATTCTCCATTTTTTTTGTGTAAGTCTGCGGGCAGAAGTGTGTGTGCATGTGTGCGTCTGCTAGCCATGGAGCCCAACCAATAATACAATAATGAGGTCATATGAGTATTCATCTCACAGGCCGGAACAGGGTGGAGTGTTGATAGAAATGATATTAGGCTGTGCAAGATTAAGAACATTTACTCAAATACATACTCAGGTACTTTCAGCCTATAACCGTTCATAATGGGTCCATTCGTCCACTGCATAATGGGGCTCCTATTACAAACTGCATTTAAAAGAATCAAATAAATCATGTAATTTTGATTTAAAAAGTAAGAAACACTCACCAAAATGCATCATTAGGGCAGCCCTTGCCTGCAGTTTAAGACATTAAGGGCGTTTAGCCATAAGGAGTGGTGAGCATAATGGGCTGGGTGTGGGTTCATCGGGTTGTCTGCTAACATTTTTATTGCCTTTTTGCTCCATACTTTACCCATTAAAGAGTTGGAAATGTACAAAAATTGTGCGCCAATTTGTCAGTTATTTGCCCGCTAAATGTCGAAGCACTTTGCTGTCATTTGGGGTGATCAATGCTTAATGAATTAGTCTGTTTTTCACCTCCGTTAAAGGCAGACGTGCTTAGCACCTTCTCAATCCCTTCGAGACCCTGTCTGATGGAAGCCTTCCACCCCTAATTTCTGAAAAGTGAGGAGCTAAGCAGTTCATGCGTCTAGAAGTGCTAGCTTTTTGGTAAATTGCTTTTTGTGAATTCACTTGAGTCCAAAACGGAACTCAACCTCAACTTTCATTAAACAAAGGATGAAAGAATGTCTTCAGAAGTGGTGGAAATAGAGAGGAACCAGAGACAGAGAGACCAGAGGATAAATGGCAAGAGCTCGAAGCAATGTTTACATGATGGGAATGAGCGTCCTAATGCAGTGATGATTGCAGAGTGTTTCCAGTGATTCCATTTAGCCTATTGAATTAGCCCGAGCTGGAGTCAGCGGACTGGCCCCGGCGCTCCAGAAACAGACACGCAGGCATCAAAATCCAATTAAATACATTTGTTAAATAATGTAATGATGCATACTTTTCAGTTGGACTCCATTCATTTTGACCCATAAAAATGCCATTGTTTTCTGAGCTTTGGGAAAGGTTATGCAGATGGATAGAATTAATTGTCTGGCAGGCGAAAAATGTCATTAGAACACTTAGATGGCCATGATGGCCCATTTATATCCCCAGTCTGTTAGCGGCCAGGCATTTTAATTTGTAACTTGACATGATAATGTGGCTGGTTCCCCGCTCATAGACACAAATATTACTCACATTGATTAAAAGGGACCATTCCTTCCTCTGTCCCAATAGCTGGATACGCAGAATCCATACACTGTTAACTTTATCTGGCTAACATGTAGCTCGCCATGACTTTTATTGCTTCTATTTTAATGTAGAATGTAATATGATTCTGTATAATATGCAGATTTAAAGTCAAGCAGTTATGTGCAACTGCACATTAGTATTCATGGTTATGATAAAATTGGCAATGTTTTTAAATATTTAATCAGACTTGAGGACAACTGTGTGTGAAAAACAGACAAGATAGAATATGTCAACACATTAATTCAAAATGTTCAGTTTAAGAATTGTTTCTCGTCCAAAGTCAATGTATACGCCCTAAAATAATTTAACCTTAAGGTAAAACTACTTTATATAGAGTGAATACATTTCCATTAGATAGAAGCAAAATACTTTTATTTTGTGCCTCTTACTAGTTTTTTCTTAACCATGTAATGCAAATGTTTTCAGCCTCTTTCATGGGGAACACTGTTTTGCATTAGGGAATCTTTGCAGAGGTCAGTGCCAATTATATTACCTGTAGTATTTAACCTGAAGAAGTCCTCACATCAGCCTCAGGTAGACAAACAGTACGTCTGTGGCCATACTGACTGCAAACACCTCTTCAGAGGTCACTGACTTGGCTTGAGACTGAATAAGACATGGGGGGAGATCTCTCCTGCATTATGAGCAGGGGGAAAAGGCTATGTTTCCATGGTTACATATTCCAGGGTGTGAGAGGATTGGATCATTAAACCTGACTGGAGATTTAAAGGTTAAAGGTCAGAGGCACCACAGGTCCAACAGGGGCAGCTTATGAATCTATCATTACGCGCTCATAAACATACAGCACACAACACGTGTGGTGGAGCACATAGGAACAGATGCACACACACTGATTCCTGGCAATTAAAGAAAAAGATTGACATCACCATTTTCCTCCTCTTAAGCATCTCAGTTTGGCGTCTCTGTGAACATCATTTCCTCTCCTCATTTCCATCTCTCACGAATTCACCTGTAATGAACTGAGAATTACAGTTGAGCACATTATGGAACATTTGCCAAGGCAATGGCTGGGCATCAGTTTAAGTGACGGTCATAATGTGAACTGATGAGGACTGTGGCCAATCATTTTCTTCCCTATAACATCAGAGCTCACCAATCTGACTAGTCAGGACCTATTTTGTGTCCCCTTCTACAAACTGTTTTGTTTGAATTGACTGACAGGTAAAAAAAAATTTTAAAAAGCAGTCCATTGATCAATTTGACAGCGGTGCAAAAGTGTGCAGTTATTATTCATGTTCACGTGCATTGTAAAATAACACACTGTCACAAACAGATCCTGCCACATCCTTGTGCCACACTTCAATAATTTATGGAAAATTCATTAATTTATTGTTGTTTTGCTGTGTGAAGTTGCATAGCTGCAACTCAAAGATGTGTCTTGTCTTTACTTGGTGAAAGCACACAAAAACTTACCTGACAGAAGTCAACATTTACAAATTACATTCACCTACTTGAAGCAGTAGACCAGCTGGAATAAGCCATCAGCAAAGTACAGAATGAGAACACAAACAGACACGTTTGGTGCCTAACAACAGTGAACGCCTTCATCGAAGCACTATCTTTTCTCTCCCAAGTGTCACTTGCCTAGTTCTTGTAACACGTTTTTTTTTTTTTTTTTCAACATTGTCTTTGAAACTGATGAAGCACAATGATCAAAATGCTTGGAGACAAATGGAGAGCCTCTGTTTTGGAGTTTTGATTTGTGAGGCTGGAAGGTGCTACACAAAGAACAAATGATGACAGTTCCTACTGTAGTTCTCTATATCATTATCAACTTTTTTTTTTTTTTCAAAGCAACCACATGTGCTACATGTCCCTACTTTGTACTAGGTATCGTACACCAAAAGGAAAAGGGAACTTGTGTCTTGTAACGCGATGTATGCATGTAGACAGTTCAAATTAAGACCCCGGCTTCACTAATAAACACTGAGTGTACAAAATATTACCAATGGCATTTTAATAATGAGTTCCAATCCGATTTTTTTTTTCACAATCCACGTGTCAATTTGCAAATCCCTTTTTAACCTGTGTGTTTCTCGTAATCTAAATCTCATCCTCGGGAGAGATGTAGTTTAAAAAGGTGAAATCAATAAAGGATCGAAGCTTTCATCTGGAATCCCTTGATCAGCCCATCTCTGGGAAAAAGCACACATTCTCAATATTTTGCAGACTTGGATTTGACTGAATTTTGACAGGGCGCAGCAAAAAAAACAAAAAAAAAAACATGTTTTAAAGATTGTGTTGAAAGATGGCTATCAATGACACAAAAATCAGTACATCTAATACATTATTAAGTATTCTCAGGCCTAGATGTACAGTGTGTGATATTCATGTATCATAAACAACTATGCATCAGCTACTTGTGGATTCTTTTTGACCACTACACAAAAACAACAAAGTTAGTTTGAGGTGCAAAACAGGATTTCAAGAAGCAGTGGAGCACAAAATGATTTTATTTCTACTGGTAAAGCCAGATCAGAGCAAAAAGCAAACAGCCTGCACATTGAATGTTCTTGTATTAACTGGAATTTGTTGATTTCCATTATTCTCAAAACACCCGACATCAGCTTTGCTCCTCGCACAGTAATGATGTCTTTTTGTTGACCATTATGGAAGTTTTTTGGTAAATGAAGACATGCACTCTGTAACCTCTTGATACGTGTAATATGCAAGTTCAGCACGAGAGTTCTCTAAACCTATTTAACCCAAAATGACACACACTTCTTCACTGGATCACGATTAATATTGACCTGTTCTATCAATCTATAGTCTAACCGCATCTTCAAGATCCTCATTCACATTCTGTTGCTTGTTTATTGTGGTACTACTGCAAAATGGCAAGCGTGAGAGAAAGATTTGAGAACTGATCAATGTTGTAATGAGTTGGGGTTTTTATTCCTGTGACTAACAGGTGTAATATTTTGGTTGAAATGTTTGGTCCCCATGGGGGAAAGAGTGAGATATGTGAGACAAGGAACTGTTGAAGTTGGAAGTGTGAAATTGTGACTGTAGCTGGTTGATCAAAAATATTTTGCTTGGAAATTACATTTAATAATGTTTAGTGGTTGTATGATGTAATGGCAATCCTTTTTTTAAATTTAAAATGTGTATAGATATCAGGAGGTACTGCCCATATATTTTACATTCATTTATATACACTTCAGCTGGACTGCATTATAATAGGAGGTCTATTTTGTCCACGCTATTTACATTCCCTAATAGGGCAGAATATTTGGACCACCTTTCAATATAATGAATTCCAGTCCTACCCCATCACACGTTACAGTCTCAATAATAAACATAAAGTAAAATAACCTTTCTAACAGTATCAACAAAAAAAGTAGTACTTTTGGCAGAGCTGTTGTATTGTATTGTATTAGATTTTACAATTGTACCTCAGGAGTTGGCTGGTGAGTGTATATTTTACTACATTTGTGTGCCTTATGTAAAAACAAAATTTTTATCCCATACTTTTGGGGAGTACAGCAAGCATTACAGGCAGTGTTGTCTTGCTTTTGTTTGTCTGTTGACTTAAAAAATGTTTGTGGCCTACAGATGCACTAAAGCAGCTCATGTCTCAACTAAATTGTGGTGATGTAAAAATGTGTCATTAACTATGATCCTGAGCTTAAAATAGAAAACGTGTAATGCAGTGGTACAAAACATAATTGTAGAGTTCTTATTCATAGTGATTAATCAATTGGAGTTGCTTATAAATGGCAAACATCTGAAGTTGCAGTGAAGGTATATCACATTGTCATCACAGCAATTGAAAGCAATGGAAGCAAACTTAAACCACTGAGCCAATTTCAAATCAAAGCAGGAAGGTACAGGAAGTCACTAATTGGTCTTGTACCTATCTGGTTGGTGCAAAATCAATTGTCAGACTCATAAATTTACACATTTGTAGCAATGCGTAAAAACAGTCAAATCTAAAAATCTAAACTTAACATTTTCTTTTGCAGAGGTTGTTGCCAAGAGGGGTTTTTATTTGACTGTCTTAATGATGGAATAAAAGGCTGTCACAGACACCTTAACAAGCAAACATGTTATCCCTAAGAAGCAGAGACAAGGACGCTGCAGGAGGTTTGTGTAAAGAAATTACAGTGCAATAAATGACATATTACATTTTGAAAATATAGAAAAGAATATATCAAATATTTATTATTCTAAATATGTTAATATTATCACAAATGTAACTGAAAAAAGAGACAATCTACTGCACGACTGACAGTTTTCTCTTGTGCTGTTGTTATTGTTGTAAAACAGCCTAACACTGTTTACCACTGATCACTGAGCAATGGTCAGAGTGCATGCTTAAATTCAGATTCATACTAACGCAAACATGGACGATCAAAAGCTGTTTTATCTTTGACGTTGTATGATGAGAAATCTGTGTCAAAAAAGAAGTAAGTTTAGAAATAAAAGTAATTCCAGCTCCCTGCTCCTTACTTACTTTTCTGGCGGCACCTGCATATGGTGGGTGTAGAATGAACCCCCATCACAGCTGAGGGTGGCTTGATAACAAGTGTGAGGCAGTGAGGGAGAGGTGGATAAAATAACCTCAATTTACACTCATTTTCACTTTTCTTTGGCAAATGTCGCAACATATTGGGTTTTTGCTGCGGAAGAGCCTGCTTTCTGTCTGACATGTGCGTATGTGTGTGGCATGTGTGGACAATGGGCAGACACGCCTTGTCTCCGAGTTGTCCTAACCCCCCATGGCGAGGATGAATAACACACCTCATCCTGGGCTTCTTTTCTCCTACTCACTCATTTTCACACTCCCCTTTTCTCCACTTCCAAAAGGCTGAGACAAAGGCAGGCCTGTGTTATTGCCATTTTGTTTGTGTGTGTGTGCGTGTGTGTGTGTGTGCGTGCATGTATGTATGTGTGTATATGTAGAGGTCCTGTCTTGCTCCTTCAGCAAATGGTGCATCAATGGGCATTATGTAGATGTTTGAATAGCTGCCACCCAGGGTCTGTCTATATCTGGGTCTTCATAAGTCTGTCTGCGTCCGTCTCTTAACAACTAAGGAGTTTAACAAACAAACTGCAGATGATCATAACTGAAAGATCTATAAGGTGTTGTTGTTGTTGTTTTATGGTTTGGGAACACTACATGATTTCCAAATGAATTTTCCCTGATAGTTCTTTCTTTCACTCCTTTCTTGTTGTTGTTGAATTGTACTCTTTTTAGTTTAATGATTACTTAATGAAATGATACATTTAATAGCTAATTTCTTCATAAAGAGTAAACAAGCGAGTGCAGCATTATTAAAAAGTCCATTGTCTATCCACAGAGCTTTCGAAGTTGAAAAGCCCACCCACATGTTCACTCTCTTTTCTGTCTTTGCTGTTGTGTCTTTTCTCTTTTTTTGCCCTAATTGTTTCTTCTGTTGTGTCTGCCAGTAAAGTATAATGATGATAGCCCATATTTAACTCCTTAACCAGCCAACACGGCACTGAACATTTAAGGGGCTATTGTGCACAGACAAATTAGCCTCTCAGGACAAAGCTTCTCTTCTTGTGGGAGAAGTTATTTGGTCTTGCGGAGAAGAGGGCTTTCATGACACGAAGACCTGCGATGTGTTGAAATACAATATTCTAACAGTATCTATTCTTGACTTACTGTGATTGTAATTTATTTATTACTTATTTAAACTGGCAACCAACAGCTTTTTTTTGCTTTAACCCCATCATTACGAAGTAAATATTGCAAAAATGACACCTGGCTCCCTCTATGAGCCTCGCTTTCACTATGCTATTCATGGAAATATGAAGGTTCGATTTCCAGCGCCAAGGTAGTGCGTCTGCCATTGCGGAACAAAACAGGAAGAGGCATTGTTCTCTCCAGTCGCTATCCCTAGGTAACAGTGGAATAACAAATGGAATAACTGTGGAAACTCTACCCTGCAAAAGAAAAGGAATCCCGCTGATGGAGAAGGAAAAGGAGGCGAAGAAGGAGAGTGACACAAGAGTAAAACAAGAGCGAACTGACAAAGTGTGTGTCAAAATCTGTTCGTCAGTCGATATGTGTTTCCCTTTACCTCGGGACTTGTGACGGTTCAAAACTGACTAGATCAGTAAGAAACAAGACCAGCCTACTTATGAATACAACAGGAGAGACCAGAGTTTCTATGTCCACTTGCACTAGCAGTAGCCACATTCCTAACACCGTCTTTGCAACTGCAGTGCTAACAATAAGACCACTTGGAAACGCCTGGTTGGAGAAAAGTTGTCTAATTACACTTTAAGAAAAATATTATTTGAAGAAAAAATCTATTCTTTGTCGGCTCAAAAACTTGCTGGTACTTTAACAAGCATGCCAGTGATTAAAGATAACTCACGGCCGACATATCTGTGTGTCCGTCTGTCCTTCTGTCACCTCATTTCACAGATATCTATATGCAGTCATTACATTTGATTACTTGCCAATATAAGGCAAATCATCACGGTGTTTTTGATCTAAATTTGCCTCTACATGCTACTATTAATCCTTCCACTTCCAACAATCTATCCAATATTGATGCCTGTCTCCCAGTGCCATTTTATGTCCATTTCAATTTTTCACAGGACATTGTGATGAACTGCGATATTAAACCAGGTAGAATGCTCATTTTCTACTCATCAACAGGCTCAGAGTGTGAGTGTGAGATTCCTGCGGAGTAGTACAGGGAAACGGATCACGGAGCCTCCCTAAGGTCCTGCAGAGTGATTAGGCTTTGGATAGGAGATCATCAATTCATACTGGGATCCATACCCGCCGTAACGATGGGGCAGTGTGTGTGAAGGTGCAGTGCATGTGTGTGGGTGGGAGATAGTCAATTAAAATGTAAGCCGGGCTAAAGAGAGTGCTGACCTTTCCGGCAGTTTTAGACACCCTGAGCGTGAAAGGGTTTTAAGGAAGCCTAAATCGAAACAGACACAAACACACACACACACACATAGAAATGCAGCATTTCCATACACTGCATGCCCTATGGATTGAAATTAATTAAACTTCTAGGTGATATAGTGGAGGCTGATTGGAAGCTAATGTCCTTTTGACTGTTTACCTGCCCAGAGCTGAAACAAAACACACCACAGCTAATGTCCTGAGGAGTGCAGCCATACACACACACACACAGCCACACCATCTCCCGCACTCTGGTGAGCAATTAAAGGCCCATTTCCTTAGCTGATATTGTGGAGCCTTGCTAATTCTGTATGAGCAAGTGACAGGGTGGTGGTGGAAAAAGTCCGAAATGTGTACACTGTTTTTATTTAAATTGGACTAACCATTTGAAACTTTAAAAAAACAACTGTTGTTCACATTTTGGGACTGTTATGTCCTGTTAGGCTGCATTGTGATAATTATGTGTAAAAGGATTGCTGGAGGCATTTGATGATGTTTACAACAAACATATCTTTTAAGATATTTGATCAAAAGTTAGCGTTCCTGTGGTAAAAGTGGGGCCGTTGCATCAACAGCGAGTGGGATTCACGGTTGTTACAAATAGTGTTACATTTTTATTAAAACAAGCTAAAAAAAACAACAACATAAAAATAAACTAATATCGAGTATGTGGACCTTAAGTGGAGACAGTTTTGTTTACGTCTGTTTTCAAGGTCAAGAGTGTGAACTGTCAAGCTCTGCAAGCTAATATGCAAAATAAGTAATTACAATAAAATCAAATACAGTGGCAAACATAGTGACATACTGGCATGCCCTACTATAACCCAGATATGTATCTGAAGGCCGAGGCCATCTACTTGACAGTTTGTGCAGTGTGTGATTGTTGAAGTACTGACGTAAAGGTTGGACATCAGGAGTTTGCAGATTTTGGAAAAACTACTTTGCAAACTACTTTTTATTGATGGAAAAACAAAACAAAGCAATAAAAGAAAGAATAGGTACACACAGACTTCTGTAAAACAATAATGCAAACTTAGAAGCTCTTCTAATCAATTAAGTGGCTGCTCAGCTGATTGTCAAGCAACTGAAGAAGATGCTCCCACCACACAATTATGCACCAGTGCATGACTATGCGGTGCTTCTATACTCACCATTTTGCATAAATATTTAGAAACACATCAATTTCTCCACTGGCAATGTCAATAGATCATAAACTCACAAACTACAGCCATGTGACTGATAAGAGGCTATTCTCTGATAGGTATTTTCACCGAACAAATCGGGGAAAGTAAATACGTTGAAACAAAAAAGGAATTTACTGCTGAAACAATTAGTCAGTTAGTCTATTGACAGAAAATTCGTCTGTAACAATTTTGATTATCAATTATCTTAAAAGTCATCTAACAAGCAAAAATTCCAAACATTTGCTGTTTCCAGTGAGTCAAACATAAAAACTTTTTTATTTTCCTGTCTATCAGTCTAACTTCAATCTATTTTTGTTTATGGCATCTGGGGCTGTGGGACATGTGAGCAGCCAATGCTGGATTTTTCTGGTGATGAGTCTGCCACAAAAGCGACGGCATCTCAGCTCTCTTGATCTCGGACATCACACCGACATTCATTTCCCCCAAATAACATAATTCCTTCCCCAAGTTATGTGTGCTTGCCAACCATTCACGCCCATTCAAGAAATTGATTTGGAAGCACTCTCCGGTCTTTCTAATTCTGCCGGGGAACATTACATTTGGTATAGACAAAGACAGAAAAAGCAACAAGATAGTGATAACTAGAGGAACAGAGCGACAGGGGAACAGCGATAAAGGGAAGAATAGCAGCAGACAGTGAAGGTGGACGTCCTGTATGGGAGACAATCAGCACGCAGGTTGGATGTCCTTTACGACTCTCAGGGCTCATAATAACCCGGCTAAACGTTTATATTAACACAGCATATCAGCCTTGCCATCGGAGCAGTCAATGATAGAGGGGGGGGGGAAGCACACATAATTATACCCAGGCCTCGAAATGAACTGTCGTTAGTTTCATGCACACACAGAGGAGGGAGGGATAGAAAGAAAGAGAGAAGTAAAATCTAATTTAGCCCTTCAAATCACATTCATAGGCTGGGACTGTCAGGTACCTCCTGAGAGTAAAAGATGAGAGACAGAGAGAGAAAGAGAGAGAGAGAGAGAGAGAGAGAGAGAGGGAGAGAGAGAGACTGAGGAGGCTGAAAAGGTCAAGGGACCTCAGCTTAGAGG
>JBBPCS010000002.1:2407072-2427051 GCA_037974645.1 Hollardia meadi
AAAGATGAGAGACAGAGAGAGAAAGAGAGAGAGAGAGAGAGAGAGAGAGGGAGAGAGAGAGACTTAGGAGGCTGAAAAGGTCAAGGGACCTCAGCTTAGAGGAGATAGCCAAATATTATGTTAATATGGACTCCATTTTACATGCACAGCTAATCAGCGTGGCCCAGAATTAAAGGGGCAGATAATTAATTCTAGAGTAAGGGTTATCCTGCCTGCCCATTGTCTTGGCAGGGAAGAGGAGGGAAAAGAGAGAGGGAGGACAGGGAAAGGGAGAGGTGTCCCCCCAGCCATGTGTTGAACATGCAGTGATAAGGGACGAGCCTGGACATGGAGGGAGGCGACATAAAAGACAGACAAGAAGAACAGAGGAGGGATTCAAAGGAGGGAAAGTGAAAAAATATGTTGGATGGAAAACACACATGGCAAATCATAAAAAAAGGTCTCAGTGTGGGAATGAAGTCTGCACCTTCTTCTCATCTGCTCTCTTTTTTCTATCAGTGGAAAAAGAAGCATGGTGTGTTGGTGTGATGAACTGGCTGGTTTGGGCAGCTTCGGTAACCAGCGATGCATCCAAAGGTGTGATAATGGTGTTTGATAAGTGCACTTGATATATATCCTGTCAGCATCACTGGGAAGTATAGGGTAAAGGTGTTGGACTTGGAGGTTATCTGCCTTAACAGATAATCTAAGCCAGTGAATCATACTGAGCCTCTAAATCTAATATTCTCTTACAAAAAGTAAAAATAAACGGCCGAGGTGTGAGATCATTTGATTTGTCTTCGATCCAGTTTCACTTGATTACTTCTCTTGTTTCAGGATTGTGTTTCTTCTTATACTTCATTTGTGAAAATTCTTCAACAAAATGGGCACTCCATTGGACAGATGGCTTTATTTCATCATATTTGGAAATAAATGTTATGTTTATTTACAGTTAAACTGCAATAGCAAATACATTTAAAAAATGTAAAAACGCTTTTTTTCTCCCTTTTTTAAAAACATATTCCAATTGTTTTCCTAAAACATCCACTCAACTAAAGCATGATTACTTTTAAGGGTCATGCTTAAAATCTGAAAACACTCGCTTAAGGTTGTAGATAGATCATGGTCTTGGTTAAAGATCCCCTCATCACATGTATTAAGGCATATAAAAATTCACTAATGTGTGTCTGACATAGTTTTTGTTATAATTACCACATTAAAAAATGGCACATAATCCTTCTCCCTCATTAAATATTCCAGAATATATGAATATGCAAATATTTCATTTCACAAGTTGAACTGCTGGACACGAGATGTCTCCTACTTCACTGTAAAGTCCATTCTCAGTGTATTCTCAGTCAGGCTTCAAGTTTCCACATCACGCATGTGTATGCTGAATATTGGACCCGGATTGGCTTATTTGTGATGTTACAACTCATGCTCGTAGGCCCGCTTCTACAGAGTGAAGCTCAAACGTTCAAATGTACAAGAAGAAAAACACATTTTTGAATGGAGGGGGGGAGGGGGGGGAGATTATAAATATTGAAAAAGTCAATGCAGACCTAAAGAATGACATACGCTGACTTAGTATTTACCAAAACCGCAATCTTGTGTTTTTGTAGCCTTAACACCACCATGCACACCAACCTCCTCTGTTTGACTTCTGTGTAGTATAAGTATGTCACAACTACCAGGATCATGAGCAGCAATACATTTCCCTCCAAACTTTATTGAAGGATATAAAATGCATTTTTGAGGGAGGGTTAAAGACAAACACAGGGTACAATGACGTACATGCCATATGGTGTCATCATCAGAGTCATGTATGGCCTTAGAATGGTCCTGAACCTTAACATAAGCCCAGAAATCCAAACAGCACTCTTGTAATGCAGTTGGAAATGTTGTTTTTTATGATGTTTTTCATGCCCTGTGCACTCAAACACAGGCTATATAAAAGTCTGTAAAATGAATCCATGCAAAGATGCAAAAATGCATCTTTTTTATCACAGGGTTTTCCTTGCAGTAAAACGTGGCAAACTGGTACGCAGCTGTAGGCTCAGTCCCTCTTTATTTCGCTGCCTCAAGACACTAAACTGATTCTCTCTCTCTCTGTCTCCATCTTTCCATGCTCATGTTTAAACCATAAGGAAGACAACCTCATTACATTTGACTCTCTCACCTGCCACTGCAGAGACAATATGACATGCAAACACAACACACACATACATGCACTCGAACACTCACTTGTGTGTGCACGCTGAATTGTCCAGCATAGCATGACATAATATTACAACTGCACACACGGACATAGAGCCATACCGCACAAGTAATTGTATTAATATTCCACACCTACATGTGCGCACACAAACGAGGCATACGTGCACACACTATTACAAACACACATACTGCTACACAGCCAGCTTAGGTAGAGTATGCCCTGTTTACATGGACTAACGTCTGTTAGCAGGTACTTACTTTGAAGTATCATCCCACCATGCCTGTAGAGCAAACCCAGATTATGTTGAGGCTGTCACTAAAGGGTATAAACATAGACCTACACACACATACACACACAGTCACTCATGCACAGTCAAAGCCACACACACGTGCACACCGAGAGCTTACATTGTATCTAAGCAGTCTAAACACATCATCTAGCTGGCCTCAGACGGTGTGCATCACTGTTCTGATTTACATACATGAAGTGCAGCAAATGCAGCCCGATGTTTTCACCTTTGCAAAAAAGATTACACCGGCTGGCGCTTTGCAACATGAAACGTTCCAGCTAAAATGTAATTTTCACCCCCATTGTTGGCGGATGAAACCAGGCAAACAACAAAAGGGACGGGATGGGATATGACAGGGAAAATACAACGGAGGGGAAAAGAAATAAAAGGCTGGAAGGAGAGAGGATAGAAAGGATGAAAGAAGGAAGATCCGAGCCTTTGATACTCCAGAAACAAAATCTCAACGGGGAGAAAACATACTAGTTGGTAAATTACAATTATGCGAACCTGACATATGATAGATGAGAAACAAAGAAAAAAAACAAAGGGATATGCTTCAACCCCTCTCCTCTCTTCCCCTCCATGTTCCCTTTATTCAAACTTCAACATTTAATACTGTATTTAACACTGTTAATCAATTGACCTCCATTGTGGGCTAATCCTTAACTGTGCCTAATTCATTGAGCTGAAAGTGTCATTTGACTTCGCTCTGTTCGCTATCTTTTCTATGACACTTACCCAAATGGGACTAATATGGCCTCAATAGATTCAGTTAATTTCCATCTGCCCATTCTGTCGGAGGATAAGTATTAACATTGGGCAAAATAGACTTGATTTAACCTTGTTTCTCTTGTCTTTGAAACTGTCAGCTGGAGATTTGTCCCTGACATTCATATGGATGTTACAGCATTGCATACTTTGCAGCAGAGAAGTTGAAGACACTAACTTAAAAAAAAAAAATCTGCAAAAAGGTTTGCATTTTATTTAAAATTAGTGTAAGAAAAGTGGAGGTCCAGCACTCCGAAAGAAGTTCAAACAGGAGAAAATATTTTTAAAAATATTGATTTCCTTTGCTCGGGTCTGGAGTGTTAGTGTCTTGATGAATTTCTGCCAACGTATTTCATGGAAGCAGTGTTTTGCTGGTTGAATCCGAGCCTCGTTCAATGGTAATGCAATCAACCAAGTTTTACTCCATTTTCTGTCTCTTCCAGCTGAAATACCCAAGTGTACGGCTTAGACAGGAGCGCATGCATGTAAGAATACTTAGAGGCGCACACATATTGTGCACACATACACACATGTATTCATATACTGCAGTAAAGCCTTCCTTTGTCTCACTATCAATCCTTCCTTTCCTGGACTGTCTTATTGAAACATGTTTCTTATCCTGTCAACCTCTGCTCCAGAGGGAGGGGAGGTGTTTGTGAAGGAGAGATAGAAAGAGGAAAAGAGAGGAGGGGGGCATGGAAGAAGAAAGAGAAGTGGAGGAGGAGGAGGAGGAGGAAAAGATAGAAAAGTAAAGAGAGAGAGAGAAGTGAGAAAAAAAGGGAAACATGCAGGCTCAGGAGGTGAATAGGGAAACATAGAGGACAGAGAGAGAGATGAAAAAGATATAGCTATATGCAGTCATGCTGCTGATATCCCAGTGTCATTATCATCAGCGCCAGAAGAAACCACCTATATGATATATCCTGACTTCATCTGATCTTATGGTTACTCTGGAATCTAATGAACATAATACACTTCTATCGTGGCACTGAACATAACATGATACCTTTACTTGTTCTCACCCTTTCTGGGAATCGCATTGGCATAATTAAATCTCAATAACTGCCTACTGATCCAGTGTGAAGTTCATTTGTACTTTTGGAATTGCCGTGCTATCAGGACGTATTAGCTTGATGTCATTAAGGTGGCATGTTAGAAGTGTAAACAATACACCATAGTGTATATTGTTGTATCTGCAATTTGGGTTCGTATTGCATATCTCTTCATCTCAGTGAGGCACTGGAGGTTCATCGGTTCTGATGAATCAGGACGGGAGAAACGTTTAGTTGGAGAAATATCTTTGGCTGTTGGCAATAACAAAGTTTTGGCCCAAATGAACTCCAGCTATGTAATTGTAAGGGATTTTTTGTTGTTACTGAGAAGCGTTTTTGTACAATTATTCCCATTTCCACTGTCAGATGTATAAGCCACTGGAAGGGGCAGACTGTGCGATGGTTATCATAACTCAGAGATGCATTAAAAAATAACTACACTGCAGCTGTCAAAGACAATTGCATTTACACACGCACATGTGAGCGAGCACTTGGGTGCACGTACGCACAGATGCAAATGCGCTCAGGCAGACGCTGACGCACACATTTAAGTGCACACATGCACACACGTGGAGAGAAGGTGTTCCCACAGATAGTGGAGTCGATGTTTGTAATCCGAAGCAGACCCCATCTGTCTCCCATTATAAAGACTCTGCTTTAGCCCCAAGAATGTCTACATTTCATAAATATTATCTGGGCCTGGCAAAGGCGGCCGGACAAAAGCCAGAGAGCAGAGCATTTCTCAGAGCTGCATCAGAGTATAATTAGCAATCATAACATCATCCCTACATGCCACACTGCCTTATTTTCTGAAAGCCACTTAATTGCCTTGAGGTAAAAGAAAAAAAGAAAGAAATATGGTCTTCTTTATTCTAGAAAACATAATTAAAAAGAAGTAATAACAGCTTGAAAGTGGGTCAAGTAATCCTCAATAAACAAAAAAAAAAAGTTTAATGAAGTTACTGCACTGGGCATGAGTGTAAGCTCCTTCTCTCCGGTTGAAATCCGTGTTGCTGCATGAACTGTACTGAAGGTAACAAAAGCCCCTCAGGGAGACAAGGTCTTGGGTCAAATATGTTCCGCTGTATATAAATGTTGACCTTAAAAACCGGGGACAATATAAGGAAAGAAATGAAAGGTTCAGGTTTATTTATTTTTTTTATTCCTAAGGCTTGAGACACCCCATAATAGCTGCAGAAGAGAAGAAACAGACGATGATGTACTGTATATGGTGGCAGCAAGAAAAAATAAAAAAAGATGTAAGCTCATTACTGAGACAAGTTTAAAAACCAGAGTGAGAAAGAAGAAAAGTAAAAGTTAAGCACTTTCTGAAACTTTTGCTTCCTTTCTATGTCTTTCTTGAAGAGTTTACCCCCTCCCTACCACCACCAGTACCACCTGCACCCCCCCACCCACTTCCTCTCTCTCTCTCTCTCTCTCTCTCTCTCTCTCTCTCACTCATTCTCTCTCTTCACTCTCTTTGAGTTAAGGAGGGTAAGGTAATCGTAATGAAATGACCCCGCGAGGCACGATGGCAGCCCTCGCCTGATAAGTTATTCCTGACTGGCTTTTAAGCTGCTGTCAAGCAATTTCCCTTGAAACCTCGCTTTGTTTTTTAGGGATGGTGTGTGTGTAGCTGTAGTGGTGGTGGTGTTGGTGGTGTGCGTGCGTGTGTCGTAGTGGTGGTGGTGAGGAGTGGGAGGGGGAGGGTTGCTTTGACATCCCTGCTTCTCTCCCATGAGGGGTACAGATGACAACCTTAAGGTATAGGTATGTGTGGTATGTGTGTGTGTGTGTGTGTGTATGTGCGCATGCGTGGGTGTGTCTATGTGTGGGTGCAGCAGGAGACATCTCATAGATGACAATCCCGCTAATTGAAATGACAGATTATTCTAATGTGCAGAAAGTCATTAAAAACTCAGCTGCCGTTTTTCTTCCCTTTTTTCTGTTTCCCCTCGCTGAGAATATTTCTGCCTCTAAGTCTGAGCTGGAGAATCTGCACTTAAAGGAGATGTTAGCTTTCCTTCCTTCAAGCTCATGATTATTATGAGGATCACCTGCCACATAGTTAACATCTAGGATATACTTTTGCTGACTTTTACTCAAGTGAACACTGCTGCCAAGTGATAAAGTTTGTAGGGTTGGACAGTGGGTTTTCAGTTTTCATGTTCAGCTACCCAGGGTATTAGCGATTGTCCAGGGCAAATAAAATATGTACAGCAAGATTATTTCAGCTTTCCAGTGGCTCTGAAAGTTACACATACTCAGCACTCCCTGTGTTATCTAACTGAATATAACACCATAATATGCATGCTGTATATTGCATTTTTATCAGTTGTCTACATGTGACAGCATCGAAGAAAGCCAGATTCAAGCTAAAACAAGCCATTAACCATTTTGAGATAGGTGACATCCAACATGCCTGCCAGAACCTTGGAAGTTAAGGTCAAGGGTCAAATGTCTATTGTCGTTCCTTATCCCTACAGTGTTGAAAATTTCCTTTCCCGACACGTAATACAGCTCTGCATATGTGGGATGCAAAAATAAAAACAATATGTCTGCCAGAAGAAGCATGGTTAGCAGTGAAATCGTGCAATGCACGGCTTGATCCCAACCCACAATATTCTTTCTTGGTTAGTGTTGATAAGTTTTGCCCAGACTCTCTGCAGGGGACCTGCTGTTCATTTCTGAGTCAAAGGCTTGTCAGTACATTCAGGTCTGACACAGTGCGTGGGGCTTGACGATCAGCACACAAGGCAGACAGGCACAGGGAATCTCTGTGCATCCAAATTCTTCCTTTTTCCTCTCTGAGTCACAAATAACCAAATATATATGCCATATATATATTTCCCCCCCCCCCCACTCAAGCAAGCAGACTACATTGATATGGCATCACGATATCCTAAAACATTCCGCTAGCTGATATGGAATTTCTTCCAGACTGCCTTGCAACAGATCCAGACAGCTAAAACACCAACCGGGGACACATTTTTCCATTTCTCTCCTCTGTCTCCTCTCCTCTTACTCCTCCTCCGTTGACATTCAGTGGAGGTAAATATTTAACAGCAAGCTATTGAGTGCCGTGTGCAGCGTGGCACGGGCCGGGCTGCGGTAGAGATATGTATATAGACAAGACTGTTTTATTAAGAGTCGCTGCAGACATATTAAGGTAAAGTATGCCTGACACCTAGGGAGGAAATTGCCAGTATATGACACTATTCCTCAATACTGTGGCAGCTCGCCTCAGTGCAATTTTGCACAAGGCGAGTGACAGAGAATGACATGCAGAGAGGGAGGGGGATATGGGGAAGGAGAGAGATGAAATAGTGAGAAAGTGTGCAGGGTGGTTCGAGACCTGAGGGGTGTGTCTCCAAGTGTGTGCATACATGTGTGTGTGTGCAAGTGTGTGTAATGGAGGTGGCATGGCGGGATGACATGCAGAGTTTGTAATTGCCTTACCCCATGTGAAGGATTGGCCTTGAGATAATGCTGTTTACCTGTGGCCTGCTAGGTTTGCTGTTTGTGGGTGTGATGGTGGAAGAGGGACTGCACTGACTGACTAAGTTGTAGGGTTATGTGTGTATGTCGCAGGGCAAAGACATACACAGGTACAGAGCAATGTCCAGATGTGGATGGACACAAAACTATTAAACCTCAATTTGAGGACATTTATGACTCATATTTCCCAATCCTTTTCTGGTCAACATGCCTAAAATCAGAGCCATATTTGAGAAATTGCGAGTGCATTGATTCCCAACATAATCACTCACACATAAAACATTTTAGACTATCCACCAAAATTTTTTTAAAAAAATAATATTTCCATTCATTGCAACAATACGCATTATAATTTGGCGGTCAGGCTCTGCTCATGTGATACCTGAGCAAGCTTGACACAACATTTGATGAACATTTACACATATTAAAGAAACACATAAAATTCAGACAACTAAGTGCTAATACATGAGGAGGCTGGAGGGGCAGCAGTGTAGCAGCCAAATGCAGCCTTGTTCTATGCAGACTGAATGAGCGCCAAAAAAATTACAGTATATGGACCACATCTATTGTAAGAGTTAGGTCTCGGACATGCATGACGTTGTAGACTATAAAATGCCTTTTGTGGCTCCCTGAAATATTGTCTCCCTACATTATGATCTAAATGTTGTTTCAAACCCTTCTCTACACTGTGATGGAGAGTACAAATGCTAGTCTTTTCGCCCATATGATATATATTCTAAAAAGCTTAGAATCAGCCTAAAAAAAACCAATATAAGTAATATATGTGTAAAAGGCCCACAAATATTACTGATCACATGACATTTAGTGTTCTCAATAATATCTACAGCCCTGCCTAAACTTAACCTAAGCTTAACCTAAACTAAAATTTTACCCTCAAACCAACTACTGTGCTCGACTATCCTTAACACTTTCAGAATCTAATTTGACCCATAACACACCCATAACCCACCCCACTTAAAGGAGCAAAGTGTAAGATGTTGAGTCTTATTCCTGGGTCGTCATATACTGACGCTTTGGGGGTGGGGGTAGGGTGGGTCGGCTACCAACCCAAAACGTCAGTATTTGACAACCTGGGAATGAGACTCAACAATCAACTATGTTGCACATTGCACCTAACTCTCTCTCTTTCTCTCAGACACACACACAGATTCGCGAACACCTGGATTCAAAAAGCCACTTCTATTACGCAAATCCAGTTTTACTTTAAAACAGTTTTAAGATGCTGTAATAATCAAACTATTCAGAAATCAAAATGGTAACTGTGTCTTTTCTGTTCAGAGGAAAGGCTGCTCTGCAACGCATTCATGCTTTTTTTTTTTTTTTTTTTACAAAGGTGATTGTCATTCGTCAATTTTAGCAGGAGAAAAATATATTATCACACATCATAAGTATGTCCATGTAAAGGCTTCAAAAGTGGACCAAGCTCTTTGAGTGTTGGTGTAAATTTGTGGCTCAGTGATGAATCATGCTGTAGTGGAGCATTTTTCAAATGTAAGATTTCTTTTTTTCATGGGGGCCTATTACACAAAACTCCCTTTATTAAAAATCTACACATGCATGAACACAAGGATACACATGTACAGTGTGTATTCTTCACACACAAACCATCCGACTGACAATAAAAAAGGCCAGTTTCAGCACACAGAAACAATGATACAGTTCCCTTTTTGACATCTAGAGGGCACTGTTGTCTACAGTCTCATCCGCATTGAAACTGCACCGCCTGTACTGTCTGATGGCCTGCATTTCCCCTTGAAAAGACACCAGTTCTCAAAATTACATCCTAATTAAAAAGAACAACCTAATTAACCTAGGGAATGTATTCCATAATTCGGTAATATTAACATGATCATCCTTGTGCTTGTAAATGATTGGTGATAAAAGCAACAGCAGAAATTAATGCCACTTACTAATTAAAATGGGGAGATAAACATGGGCTTATGAAAATGGGGGAATTGGGAGACTCTTTATAGTTTTAAGTAGTTTTATTATTACCGTGTCAAATATGAATTTGAGTCATCATATTTTCTTTGAAGAGTCAAAGCTGTGATTAGGATGAGCGGAGCATCTCACAGCATGCTTTGCTCCCTGCCAACTCCCCAAAGAGACAGACACTCAAGTGCTGCACTATATCTTAAACATGCAGAACAAGAGCCTTGCTGAAAGTGATACACCAGATCAAATTGCTATCATAAATTCTTCATAATTCAATAAAAAAAACACAGCACAGACTTTGTGTAACTAATACATTTCCACTGTCTTCTTTTAGTATTCCGAGGCACGCTGTTGTGCGGCAGAATGGCAGCACTTGACTGCTCCTGACTTGTGATTCGTAAATTGAACCAAAGGGCAAAGAGGTGAAGCAACGATGAGGTGGAGAGACACAAGGGGAGAATGAAAGCACACAATAGTAGCACACTTCTGTGGCTCATCATCACCACCTATTCCCACTTGGCAATATATCTGTCAAAGCCCTCATCACCATCACAAGGTAGAGTCTTCCGCTGATAATGACCCATTTAAAGTAAATAGCTCTGATCATCAGCATAGTAACCATTATCATAGATATATAGCCAGGCATGTGACTACTGGGGTGTCACTAGCATACTGAATGTTTGTAATATGCATATGTGTGTATGGGGAGAATGAGTATACCCTAATCATCCATTAAGGCAGCATTTAATAGCATATGGCTATAGCTTATGACTTGGTATTGATCTAACTTTTCTAAGGAAATAGTCAATGCTCCTATTCAGATGTAGATTTCAAGTGTCATCAGTTTACATGATTCATTTAAATACATGAATAGTGAATAAACTACCTTGTGGTTCATTGCCAAAAAAACTAATCTTGCTGGAGCTGATTAAGGCCATAAAATATTAACACTACACATTAAAAATTGCATGTTGAAACACTTAATTGATACAAGAGACTCAGTGAAAAATATTCAAAATCTCTCTGTGAAGTTCATGTTCAAGTTTATGTGATTCCAATATCATGCAGCGGCAAGTAAATACACATAATTCTACAGCATGTTTTTCCATATTTTAATGCTTATGTCCTTCCTAAACCACCCAACTCATGTGGACATACATATCAGCGAATTTGGACAGATGAAGTTCTGATGTGTGTGTTACTTTTATACTAGTCTTTCAATATATGTATTGTCTTGTAAATGAAGTGTAATCAAGAAAAGGCTGCTGCTGAATCTGCTTTTAATATATCTGTATATTGTGAATCATTCAATGTTAGTACACTTAGCAGATCTAAGTCATAAAACTACACGTGTCCATATATAAATGAATGCAAGTGTTATGCATTAGCATAAGTTCATGCATATTGCATGCATAAGTATTGCATCTTTTAGTATTGGTCATATTCAATTGAGGCACAGCATAAAATGGAGATTTGTTTTGATTAATTATTCTGTTACTGCACCACCAGAGAACTGTTTCAGATGTGTATTAGTCTAAAGTAATGTCCAGGAATTAGCTGGAACATGATGTGTGGAGTGTGCATATTTCCATCTTTCATTAGAAATATTATAAATTATGCCAATGTAGCATTTCAATGATTACTATTTAATAAAGCAGCATAGTTAAAATGCAGGCTTTAGAGATGTGTTTTCTATTGATATGTGGATGTACGTCTGCAGCATCAAACACAGAGTGGTGCACACACACAGTGCAGGCAGTGTGTGGCACAGCCTGAGGCTATCTGTCTACTATAGTGACTCTTGACGCCTTCCTATTTCCATCAGACCACCAGTCACAATAAAGCCGTTTTTTTTAAAAACATATGTCTGGGGACAAAAAATGTTTTGTGCGGTCCCCCAAATCAGAAGAGTTCTAGTGTGCTTTAATGATCCAAGGTCCGATGGTGAGAGTATACACACACACAAAAAAACTGTTCTATAAAAACCTGTATGATAACAGGGGCTTCAGAAATATCTGCAATCAATGGAGATGTCAGACTGTCAGTGCTGCAGTTTTGACCACATTAAACACACTTTCTAATATATGTATGATAAATGAATGTTTATGTTTGATTCTATCCAACACTCATGGGCTGTAATGACCCTGCAGTGCTTTAAACCAGATAACCAATGTTTATCTGTTTTTAATTACAGTTACTGTACATGAAATTAAAAGTGCTGCAGGAGGTTGGAAATGGTTTTCTCTCCCTCTCTCTCTCTCATGAATGTCAGACCAACATGGGCGTTATCCTCGTTCTCATGCTTCCTTCGGTCCAGAATCTCCACCAGGACGTTTCTTATAAAGCTCACATAATTTTAAGAGTTCCTAGAGGCAAGTCCCAGGTAGCTTTATTATTAATGTACAAGATTTTCAGACTAGAACTTTGCATTGCTGAGCATATTCTCTTTATTACGCTTGTTCCTCCAACCATTCAGTCTGTAGAGTCTCTCTGAGGTTTGGATAATGAAGATTTACTGTATATTATGCAGATAGGAACCATTTTCTTTCAAAACAGCCAATATGAACTTGCTTTAACTCATTCTGTGTCAGGGTGCACTCAGAAAATTAATGTAATAAAAACACATGTACGTCCTTATACAGGTTAATGAATATAAATATAAACAGTGGGACATCAGCATAATTTTATGTATGTATATTGTGAATGGGGTTAAGGTAGTTTGTCTGGCCTGCGCTGGCAGCAGAGAGTGCTGGAGAGGAGATAGTTAGGGCCTGGTGCTCTGCCAAGCCAAACTCCTGAAGCATGCAGAGGGCTAATGCTCTGCCTGTGATGTGTGGCACTGAAAAACCACAGGACCGCTCGCAGGGTCCACTAAAACTCCATCACTCACTAACACCCCGGCAGAGATGGAGCGAGAGAGCGTGGCGCACCGTGGGAGGAAGCAGGGAAGGAGAGAGATAGAGGTGAAGAGAGAGAAAGAGGAAGAGGGTGGTGGAGGGGGCTATGGTCACAGTGTTACAACCACATGATTGAGGAATGGCTGCATATGGGGGAAAGCAAAGCAGAAAAATAGAGTATATGACTGTATAGTTAAGGCGTCTTAATGCATATTCCATTCATCTTTTCTCCTCTAGAATTTCTCATTCCTCAGTGGGCGTGAGCAAATCAGATCAGCCTATATCAGATCATGGAAACCAATGGGCGATTCTGGAGTAGATCAAAGGTGTGGCTGCGGTTTAGATAAGTCTACCTACCATCCAGACACAGTTCATCTGTCTTAAATGGCTGCTCATTTCTCTTGTCAGATAGGGGAAAGGCTATATATAGCTGTGATTAAGATGTCTGTGGCAACTCTCTTAGTCTTTAGTCAACTGGAGACTTCCCAGACCTCAGCTGACATTGTAACACTGACTAGTAAGGGTATTTGTTTTTAATTAGTGGTTGTTTCAGAGTTCTACTGATAAGAGTACATGTTTATGACAGTGATATCACCGTGGTATAACAACACTGTTAACCGCACGCGTCCACTTTGTTGACCTCACAAAAGCACAAATATTGGCTGGCTGATTAACCCGTAGTGATTTCACTGTTTGTTTTCTCACAAAAAATGTCGCCAAGGAAAGGAAAACTTCTGTCACTCTTGCAAAGTATACTGCAAAGCAACTCAGAGTGTTCTGTGTTGAAAAAGTGTGTGAAGGTGTGCCTGCAAATCGCAGAAAGCAAACGTCATAAATAATCCTGATTTAATATTAACGGCGAATAAAAACTGATTCCAATCACTCATGGCTTGGGGTGAAGGCGAAGATCAACCTTCTCTTTTCAGTCACAACATCATTTTACAGCTAATGACTGAAAGTGTGGAATTTCTGTGCTGTCTCTTCATGAAATTCCAGTTGGTTATTTGTTGTGTCTTAGAGCATATAACGTATAATTGCTAAGAAACATGATTTTGACTCACCTGGTTAATTTGTACACCTACATTTCAAAGAAAACACCTTGCTTACCGAACAATCAATTCTATGTACAGATAAAGTTTATTATTACGCGTTGTACATTTCTTAAGAACCACTTTCAAACAGATCAACCCCTGGGTTGAAATAAGGTGTGATTTGACCATTAAGAAGAGAAGAGAAGGAAAGTCTAACATGGAAAGCCAAATTTGAGTAAAAAATCTGATTAAAAACTGTTGAGTTTCTGGTGTCTTGTAGATGAATGGTGAAGACACATGTCATACAGTACAACTGCAATGAGTTAATTCCTTATGGGGACCTTTGTTGCATGTCATACCCCTCTCTCTCTCCCCTCATTTCCTGTCTCTGTACTGCCAGATGTTTAATTAGGGGAAAAAATGCCCCCAAAATTGTGGCGTTTTGGATGAAGCTGGTCATTGTACTGATACATACTGTATATAATACATATATAATGTTAACCACTCTACTTTACATTCCTAAAATACTTATTAAGTAAGGCCTTGTAATAGAATCTTCTATGCATACAACCTTCTTTTGGATTACAATACTTTGTCTCTTTTTGTTTTAACATAGTAGAAGAACATCTTACAAACTACAATTGGGCAGCATCTAAAGATGACCGAGAGGAAAACCCTTGCCTTTCGCTGTTCAGTTTGTGAACAGTCTTCTTTCAATCTCTGAGGCCCTTTCACCACTTTAATAAGGCACAAATAGGACTCACACATACACACTGGAGGCACTGAGTCTCTTGCTACTGCTGCATGATGTCACTGGCAAACACTCAATGTGGGGAACACACGGCCAAACAGCGAAACAATTTGTTTAATCATAAAGTGCATTTACATAAGGCAACGGCTGCATAAATGAATGCATAATTGAACAGGTTAATGCATAATGTAGTGCTCCCCCGGGACAATAAATAAAGTGCCTTTTGAAAATGTGTGAGACAGAAAAAAGATAGATAGATAGAGAGAGAGAGAGAGAGAGAGAGAGAGAGAGAGAGAGAGAGAGAGAGAGAGAGACAACACTACCCGCCAAGCGTCAGACAGAACATGAAACACGTTCAACGAGACAATGCCAAGGCCACCGAGGTAGAGAGGGGAAGAGAGAAAGAAAGAAAGGAATATGGCAGGAAATATATAAATAAAAAGGTGAAGTCTTGCTAAGAGGATTTCAGGACATGCTTCGTTTCTTTCCATAATCTGTCTATTAGCACCAAAGTATTTCCAGCTCTCATAACCATGGCAGGGACACTATTAGTGACAAGCTCACACACCAATACAAGTTAACACTGCCTCCTGGGAATTCATCCTTCACTCTCTGTTTATCCTCTCTTTACCTATTTCTCTCTCTTTCCTTGGCTATTCATTTTTTTTCCCTTTTGCAGTGTCCCTTTCCTCCCTTCTCTTCCGTCTCCTTTACACATTAACTCCTGTGCTTTTATTGGTTAGTGTTTGTCAAAACAATGTTAACATGCTAGTCTTTCTGTCTGCACATCGTGAGGCGTCCCAGAGACGGCGTCGAATGTCGTCCCCAATGACCCAGTGTACATTTCTTTTGGTGATCAACCTTTTGTTGAAATTCAAGATATGTACTGATATGCAGTAACATACATCACAATAACGGTATAAATAACGTTAAGTAGACTAAACAAAAACAAAACTAATGGCGATGCCTACCCCCAACCCCACAAACAGATCTCCATATGATGCACTGGGGAATGTATTCGGATGACTAAAGAAAATAAAAGTACCAAAACACAAGTTTGGTTAGGTTTAGGCACCAAATCTAGGCCTACTTGGTTCGGAAAAGATCATGGTTTGGGTTAAAATTAGTACGCTAGCTACGTAAGTTAAGTACGTAGGTAAGTTCAAATTAATCAACATTGACTTTTGGTTTTACATGGGACACAAACAGCTGTCTCCTCAGTGAAAGATCTGTGTTTGATCCATCCATCCATGCCTGCTGCCTAAAGGGACTCTGTTACTCTTAGTACTTAGTACTTAGTACTACGCCACCTTATTTACTTCTATGCTCCCGTCATAATTACTACAGCTGCGAGAGGTTGCCGCCTCACAATAAACGTAAATGTGCATCGCAATAAGCTGCTTGCACAGACAGCCTATAGAGCCACGCTTTGGGGGAGGGCAGTTCGGATGTACAAGACGACAAAAGACGTAATCTAAACTGATGAGAGGGATTTTTTTGACCAATCCATCTATACTCGAAAACACTTCCTGACAGGAATTCCTGACAAGGATTCACAGTCCATCACCTTTTCCACAGTGGCCACAGCTACGTGCTTTAAAACACTGATAAGTTCAACAACTAGAAAAAAGCCAACGCAAAACAAACCAGTTGTATTCATTAAGGCCGCTGTTATGTGCATCTCAGAATACACTAAGATACCTGTCAATGTCTGTTTCTGTGGCGGTAGTCCACAACGTGAACATTGCATGTGTGTACGTGTGTATATGGCTGTCAAGTGAGATTGCAGCATTTATGCCGTGATGTGTCACACCTGATTATGGATAGACGTTTCCCTTCTTTCTCCCCTGCACCCTGCAAATATGTGTGATGCATGCATGAGTGTGAGTGTGTGACAGGCAGGCATCAGCAGAGGTTTGGCGGTTGATGACAGCGCTGCGACCTCTGATGACGCCCTCCATTTTGTCACCGACGACTCGCGCAGATTACCCCCAGCGCCATCTTCTTACTCTGTATGCTAATGAAACAGAGAGAGGGAGTAATGAGAAAAGAGTGACAGATAAACGGGGGACAGAAGAGAAACAGGAGGAAAGGCATAAGAAACAGTGCATGACAGAATATGTGAGAGAAAGGAAATGAAGCAAAGAGTTTGAAGGAGTGTGACGGAGGAAAATAAGAGAAGGAGAACACAAAACAAAGAGTGGGCGTGTCTGTGAACATACACAGTGTGAGAGAGGTGAAAAAACGAATACAGTAGGTAGAATGTGGAAGAGAAAGAAAGGGGGAGACTAATGAAGGTCATCAGCAGCCATATTTGGGCTCCCTTGGAAAAAAAAATTTAGGTAGTGAGGTAGGGGAGGTGAGTATGATGAATATGATTATGGGTGTGTGACGGTAATGAATTCAGGCTGCGGAATAGAAAAGGGATATAGGTCTCTGAGAGTGGTGAATTTCAAACAGGGACACCGACCGGTCGTCACTGCGCCACTGATCACTCTGAATGTGTGTGTGTGTGTGTTTTCCTTGTGTCCACATGTAGGTATGTGTGTGCGTGGGTTTCTGCGTGGATGGCGAGGGAGAGATGCAGTCCAGCCTGCTGTAATTTATGTGAAAACCAACAGAGCTATCCAAGGATGTCATTAGCTAAAAGGCAAATTTCATTATTTCGCTAATATGGAGCATGATGACTCCTTTTGATGTCTCCCTCCTCTTCTCTTCTTCCTCCCTGCTCCCTCCCCTTTTGCGCCGTATCCACGCCTCCCGCCGCCTTTTTGTCTATTGACCCCTCCCTTCTTCTCTCCTCCCGCCTCCTTCTCCGCCGTACCCCATTCAGAGGATCTCCTTATTCAGACCAGCTCTCCCTTTCAAGGTTGAAGAAAATGGCCATGTGTCTGTGTTTGTGTGTGCGTGTGTGTGGGGGTAAAAGTGAGAGTGATTTTCATTCGTGGTCCCACTGAATGAGGTGATGGTGACTCACCTTCAGCCCACAACCACGCACACACACACGCGCGCACACACCTCACTCTCCTTCCCCTCCCTCCCAGCCTTTGATGTGTGCTTGAGTCGATGGCTAATCAGGTAGCATCAGGCCTAGTCCTCATTTCCCCTTCACACAGGCCCCATTAGGGAGCAGGCTTTCTGGAGCAGGCCGATAAGGACAATATGCTCTTCTTTGGCACTCTCTCTTCCCTAAATCTCCCACTACTCTCTCATTCTTTCTTTCTCTCATTCTGCTCTTTCTCTATCCCTCCCCTCCCCAAATCTCCAGCGGCTCCCTGATTCCTCCATCTCTCACTCTACCCATCATGCGCTTCTCTCACCTTTCACTTTTCTTTCCATCCCACTACCTCTCCCTAAATGTCCCATTACTCTCCTCCTCCACTTTTCTCTCTTCTTTTCCCATCTTAAGCTCTCCACTCTCCAAATCACACCCTGAACCTCTTTCCGATCATTCCTTTGTCAGTCTCCCCTCTGCATCCATCTCTCACTCTGCTTTTTTCCCCTTCATTCCCAACTTAGTCCCTAAATCCCCAGCAACATTCTGTCAGTCTCTTCCTCCATGCATTCCTCTCTCACTACTTCCTTTCCTCTTTTCTTGTAGTTCTCAACTTTTTCCCTCTTCTTCAAATTGTCTCATAATCTCTTTATCCCTCTAGGTTTCCTACTGTCTTAAACTGTGCCATTTTTTTTCTCAATTTCCTTTTACCTCTTCCTTTCCTCCTTGAGGGAACACGCCGACCTTTTTGAGAAATTGACCTTCTGGTCAACATACCCATTAAGAGATGGCAACATAGACACAGAAATCTGTCATATGTCCCCTTTGTGCTGGCATACTTCATGTTAAAGCATTAAAATACACAATATTTATGATGGACGGTAGTACCTTTATCCTGAGCAAGACAACTGGAATTTACTATAAAAAAACGTGACATCGATGTACAGTATATCCTTAAATAACAAAAGATGTTGTTTTAATGGTTTATTTTTCCTAAACTTCTTATATTGGAAAGCTTCCAGGCTAACAGAGTATCAAACTCTAGACCAAATATTATCGATCAGCTCTTTCTTCTTTCCTTTCACTTTGGATGGCAATACGTTTTTGATCCTGTCCGTTTATGAGCTAAATGTTAAATTCTAAGACCTATTTCTCCAGGCAATGGGAGTGAGCAGAGAGAAAAATAAACACAACTTTCACTCACAGAGCACAGGGACATCTAAAGTGACAAAGATACTTATATTAAAGAAAAAAAGAATGTTTTTTGTTTTTTTCATGGCGCAGCTTTGTTTGCTTTACTAATGAACAATATTTGTAGTCACATTATGGTCAATAAGCTCCGCAACTCAAACTTTAATATCGCACAGTCACTAGTAGTTGGAGCAATGTTTGTATCATATATCATCTATTATACATGCATCATGATTGATTATCATTTAACCTGCTCCATATTTACTTAGTTTAAGTGTTTCTCCTTTGCGATGATGTTATCTTGCCCACTAACACAAATTGTAAGGGAACACATAGATATGTCCGATTAATTTAGATTTCACTTATCACTTAAATCACTTTAACCTCCAGTGCAGAATTCCTGTCTTGCTCTTCTGGCAGGAATGGCATGTGCAGGAATGTCACCACCGACACCGTTTTTAAAAACTCTGGTATCCTGCTAAATACAGATTCATCTGCCAGCGGTCAGCTTAGTCAGCATTTTGTGAATTCATTTGGCAAGGGCTTTAAGGAAACAGATGTTCATTTACGTGAAAAAAAGTCCTGTATTCCAGGTTCAACAAGTTCGTTGACCCACTAGTTCAGTCTACCAACACGTTATCTATTGTCTAAAATGTCAGGAGAATCTGGATTCATGCTCCTCTATTGTTGGTTGCCACATCCAACACTGGACATTGCAACTATACAAAAAGTCACTAACTAGATAACTAGATACAGAGAAAATAAATATCTTGCCAATTATGAAGATAGATCCAATCAGTCAGCCAACTAAACAGCCAGACAACCTATAACGCAGAAATATTGTGTTCCCATTTTGCAGCCAATCAGAGCTTACCTCGACTCCAGTACGTAGTGTACCCACATACCATAATAGAAAAAAAGCACTGACAATTACTCCAGTAACTCTCAAGACTGACTAATAGAGAATATATCTCTTCACTTTTAAAATTTTTTTTTTTTTTTTTACAACTCAGCAATGGGCATGGGAGTCAAATATTTCTGGTCTTCTCTGGGATATTTGAGCTTTAGCTGGATGTGGAGCTTTGTCTGTGTTCTTCTCTTGTTAAGTAAGCCTGAATTTTGCAATGCAAAGGTTCCTAATAAGGTTACATGTTGTAAATGAAATCATTATACAACACTCAAAACTATGGTTGTTTAAATATATTTATACAATGGTCTGGGTAAATACTCGATTCTGATTGGCCGGCAGGTGTGCGTTAAAACCCTTTAATGCACAGGTAGTTCGGCTCAAGTTTAATCACGCTCCAAATTCATCCGCCATATCGATATCAAAGTATGGAATAAACTATCAAAT
>JBBPCS010000002.1:2458247-2469282 GCA_037974645.1 Hollardia meadi
CACACACACACACACACACACACACACACACACACACACACACACACACACACACACACACACACACACACACCAGATCATTACCATACAGCTAAAGCAGTGCACCATTAAATCAAACCTCTATCTACTCTGTGTGTGTGTGTGTTTGAGTTAACATTGCGTGCAGACAGCTAGCAACCAAATCACCACATTGCTGTACCACTGCTGGATAATTTGAGCAAACAGCAGAGTGGCTGGTTCTGCAACAAAAGGCAGGCACACTGTATAGGTCCTCCAGTATGCTATATGCTTCTGATGGACAACATTTCCCAGAAAGTTCAAACAAGAAAGGGAAAAGCAGGGCAACTAATGAATCAAACAGTGAAGTGAGGTAAAATCTCAATTTTTATTGAAAAAATACGCATTAGCTATTTGCCTGTGCGCACCACTCGCTCAGCTGTACAAAGTCAGAGCTGCTCTGACCATCAGTCTAAAGTAGGTTAATTTAAAAATAAATTATTCAGCAGATGAATAAAAAAGACTGTTTATGTATATACATTATGTGTATGTGGTTGAAATAAAAGTAATTTGTTGATGGATAAATGGACAGATTGATGGACGATATGAGTAACTGATATGAGTAGAGGTGGTAGTAACGAATTACATGTACTCACATTACTGTAATTAAGTTGTTTTTTGAGTACTTTTTAAAAAATCAGTAATTGTACTTTTACTGAAGTACTTTTTATAACAAGTATTGTACTTCACTACATTTCAAGGTCAATCCACTATTGAGTAAAAACAATAATGCCTTAATTTTAAGGATGACATCATTATAGGTTAAGGTTAGCATTATTGTACCTCAGCATAGTTAAAAAGTGGCTGCATCTACCTCAATCACTGATTTAATGCACCACCCGGTGAGGACGCTAAGTGATACATATCCAGCACACCCTGATGTTACGTGATTAACAGGTGATGCCGGTTTGGCAAAATGCTCATGGTGGATCCTCAGTGGGAATTTCTACATTTGCTACATTGCTTATGAACTTCTACCTTCAGTGAGGTGTGTGAGGACTTTCTGCTGTTTCTGTCAAAGCTCTGACAACAGAGCCTCTTTCAGCTCAAAATGTTTGAAAACTCTGAGGATCATAGTTGGACATAGAGGCTAAATGGACTGGGCATAGTGGGGCAGTGGACTGGTTGGATGGACTGACTGCTACCTGTCACTCGGTGCTTGATGCGCAGCTCCTCCAGCTCTTGGCTCAACTGGTTGAAGTGACTGCTCAGACTCTGTTTCTGTCTGATGGCTCTCCTCATCTCCTCCTCCTTCTTCTGTAACTCTTCCTGAAGCCTCTGCGCCTCACCTCTTTGCACACCCACCTCGGTGCTCGTCCTCGCCGCTTCTCGTCTTGCCTCCTTCAGCTCCTCCTCTGACTGTCTGAGAAGCGCCACATGTACCTGCAAGCATAAGTGAGGGACCGAGAGGAGTCGTGTATAGGCGACTGTGTTTTTACGCGCAGCCCCTATTCAGATCAAGTATCCGGCTAGATTAAATCAGGAATGCACTTCACACTTGTTATCAAAAGGAGCCTAAAATGTGTATTGAGTGACCACTTATTATTTGATTTTGCTTCCCTGCTTATATTTGCTTTTATCCATGGAAAACCTTGACTGAAACTTTACAATAAAAAAATACTTATTTGACTTGGTCATACAGCTATAAATACAAAGGTAGTGGACTCACTGCAAAATTCAAAGTCTTTTCCAAGCTGTTTGGCATAAACAAATCAAATGTGCTAGGGGATTTGGGAGGCTCTACATACTGCAAATTATTGGAATGTCCTTCACAGTCATGGATGGATTAATTTTTTTACATCACATACTGTCCAACTGTGTGTGTGTGTTTGTAATATTCCACAGGGAACTGGGCTACTTTAATGAACAACACCTGACAGCAAGAGGAGAATATGTGACAATAAAATGTGTGTGCGCATGCATATGATCTTGGTAAGCATGACATGACATGTCTATCACTTGCAGGTGGCAGAGGACGCACAAATTAACGTGTAAAATCAAATGCTCCCACTTTTTACCAATCACTGAACAAGACTACTCACACATACAGTACACACTCTCACAAAAAAAAAAGAAAAAAAAGATGTGTCTATGACTGCCAGTAATGTTGGCAGTCTGCCAGGCTACAGTCACCACTTTGAGTAATTTGAATATTTAGTGTCCCATTGAGCTCTTAATTGGAGTCAATTTCACCAGCCTTGGCATGTTTGGTGCTTTAATTAATGGCGAGGCAATTTGTTTCTGCAAGGCAATCACGGCACAATCACGAGTGGTGGTTGTGTGTGCTGGTGGAGGTGGGTTTCGTACTCCTCTATGGGAACTTGAATTGTACCTCATGAAGCTCATGTTCTTAGCCTGAGCTGCAGGTATAGACGATATTTTAGGACAATGGTTGAGGCTTTTGAATTTAGTAGTAGAAGTAGAGGGTAAAATGCTCCAAATTATATGGCTGTCTCTTAGATAGAGGACAGGTCAGCAGATACACATTACTTTAATACCTTTTGGGTGTCCGCCAGCTCGAGCTCTAAACGTGCGAGTTCCTTTTTCAGACGCAGCACTTCCTGTTCCAGCTGGCTTCGATTACTCATGTGTGCATGGTGGGACGCAACGAGACTTTGCTTCAGACTCGCTTTTTCCTGGGCTCTATAGGGGGGAGAGCAAACAGTGACTGGCCTGTCCAAACTACTGTGTAAGGAATGCATAGTGCCAATGAGTGCAGTGAAAAATCTACAACAAGACAAAAACAAACCAGATAACAGATCAGCTCAAGAAAAAATGTTTAGAATAGATTCTTTTAATTTTTTTATGTAACAAATATGATACTGTGTGCTATTAGGCAAGTATACTTGTCACTGCAAAGAGAATGAGAGAGAGTAGGGGGTGGAGGCAGATGGGAAGGGCATTAAAGGAGAGACAAGGACAGAAACCATGATGAACAGAGGAGAATGAGAGTTTTATAGACTCAGTTATTACTGTCTTTCCAGCTCTGACTTAATCTGAAGAATAGCCTTTTCACACTCTGCAAGGCGCTCAACCTGCTCAGTACAGCGCTGAAACAGACACACACACACATGCAGAGACACACACATAGAAAAAAAAAAAATGTTGGTGCTGGAATGTAGCTTCAATTTTTTGTCAGTGTAAATCTGGTACTAAATTTAAGTCTAACTCTGTATTCAGATGCATCTGTGTTCTTTTTAAATACAAGTAGAATGTAAACACATTTCATTTCTCAATATCTTATCTCTGAATGTAAACTCTTTGGGCGTCATGATAATGTACACACATTGTCATACATAATATGTAACCTAAATGTGTGGAACAGTACGATCTGTGAACTTACCTTCTGCAGCTGCTGTCTGTGTCTCAGCAGGCTGAGATATTCCTCGTCAGAATGAGAATGACTCTGTTGATACAGCCGTAAGTCGCACTCCAACATCAGTTTCTATGAGTAAAGAGAGTAAGTGAAATAGATGCTTTTTCTTCTTTTTTGGTATGCTGATTTTAGTCAATCATACACTAAAGATGTAACCACCAAAATGCAAATAACAAGTAATATAAAATGGAAACAAAAATGTCTTAATTCATTTCAACAGCTTAAATGTATTTTGGTTTACTAATAAATGACAACGACACTGAGAGTCCATTAAGGAAACACGTCATTATGTATTACACTCATTCGTGAATTGATTTGTTGCATCGCGGAGCACATAGACACTTGGCCTTGTTCCAAGCACAGCAGACAAACTCCAACACAAGCTAGCAAAATATTAACAACTAAGTAGGGATGGAAACTACAATAGGCAATAGCACCTCCAGATCTTAGCATTGCTCTCTTAATTAAGGGACCATGTAGCTCATTATGTTTTCTGAATGTATCACTACCCTCCATCTTAGCCTATTAGCTGCTGTCCTTTATATAGGCAAATTGTGTAACTAATTCAAAAGTAGACATCTTTGTAGGAAAGGAGAAGGGAGTTGGACTTTCCTACATGTATTCATCTTTATGTTATAGTGAAACATTGCCTAGACGGAATACAAATGGACGAGAACAGAGATAGCATTAAGATACTGCACTCAAGCTACTGTTTAAGTTTCTGCTTTCTCATGCTACAACTTGTACATTGCACAAGTTATAGCAGAATTATTTTACTTAGTATTTTACTCTTTTCATTTTAGATTTTCTAGTAAACAGGGAATGAAGACATTTGTGATTTCCGGGTTAGATGAGCCCAACAGTGGCATGAGGTAGAGAATTAGCAGGACATGAAGCTTCGTAAGAACTCCTAGCCTCTTGATAGGCGCCTCACAATCAAAGTCATTAGCCAGTGTAATAAAGGGCCTGAGATACAGCCATTCTTCAACAGCCTAACTCTTTTATAACCAACAGATTAAAGTTGATTGGATTAAAATGACATTCTGCCCGTCTGACCTTGGCGGCAGCAGTTAAGTTCATCCAAATTAAATTTCTCCGTAATAAAGATGATTCATTTGTTGCCTGACATAGTAAATATAAAACTGAAAGAAAAAGGAGAAAAGATTAAGTGACACACGCCATTGCACACATGCACAAACACACACTTGTACACACGCACACATATGCACACAAAAGAATACAACCATGCATGGACTCACACAACATTGAGGGAGGTGACAAGCACCTGGGAGCAATACGCAAGACCACAGAGACACCCTAAACACTGATGTTGACTGTTACATGGAAATATTCATAGGAATTAGCCTGTACAAAGAAACACAAAGTGTTGAGGTGTTATAAATGTTGTCATAAAAAGCATATTCCAAAACTATGTGACAAAAGATCTCTAGTGGTCGTTACTGCCACAAACGAGTCAGGATCTCCAGAGAGGGATAAAGGCCATCCTGAGCGCTGTGTGTGTATTTCTGTCTGGATTTATTGTGTTATTGTCGTCTACATACGCTACTGTAAGTTTGTGTGCACTGACCTGCTGTTTGAGTGTATCCACCTGCTCCTGCAGGGTTCCTATCTGGCCTTTAAGATGGTCCACTTTTTGCTGACTCTCCCTCAGTAGATTCTGATTGGCCTGGAGCTCATCCGTCAACTGGTCAAGAGCCTCCTGTGAGTTCTCCCATTGGCCGACCTTATCCTGGTACCGCTGCATCATCTCAGCTAGCTCTTCCTTCATCGAACGTGTAGCTAATTGGGCCTCTCTTAGCTGAATAAGGCAATGGTTTAGATTTTAGACATGTTACACAAAAATTGTAGACCATGTATGTACAATAGGTTTAGAGCTGATGAAATCGCTGAGCAAGCAACATGCAATAATGGTAAAATACTGTAAACTTTGATCTACCTGTTGCTGTGAGTACTGTAGTTCCTCTTGCAAATGCTCCACCTGCCCTTGCACCTGATGCACCTTCTTTATTGCTGCAGTGTACTTTTGTTTAAAAATGACTACAGTTTCTTTTTGCTCCTGGGCTTGCAAACTGGCATCTTTCAGTTCCTCCTTGGCACCTTCAAGCTGCTGATGAAGAAGTTCCATTTCGACCTTCTGCTTCTTTAGCTTCCCTTCAAATGTCTCGACCTGAAAGCAAATGCAATTACACGAAGCGCAAATGTTGATAAGAATAGACTGTTGCTCTTGATTTAAGTGGGACAGCTATAGCCGAAAGGTTTGGTAGAGTGGCCAAAGCACTGTTTTTAAAGGAGAATAGCATTTGGACTCCCCTCACATATAGGTGCTTTTGAGAAAATTTACTGAACAGCTGCCAAGAGTGAAAGTGTAGAGGGTTACTGGTCTATGTTGCAAGTAAATGATGTAACTTAAGGTATGCACACATAAAGAAGAATAGATTAACTTAAACTATTACAGCATCATCATCATTATCATAATGCTATAATATCAAACAGTGAAAAAAGATATTTAACATGATCCTTCATCACGACTAAATGTGCCTGACAAAATAGACATGCTAGTTCGGTGCAATACACTGTGCTGCTCTACAGTAACCTTCCTCATAGTGAAAAGGGGAACCCAGGAAGTGAAACCAAGCTTAATCCTGGTGTTACACAAGGAATCCTACCATAGCTCACCTTTCAAGCAGAGAGGTTGGGAAAGTTAAACCCGCTCTAACACTCAGCTTGAGATCATCCACATTAATCCCGCTGTAATCTGGATCAGAACATGAGGGTTTACAACTAATGACAGCCAACTAGTTAGATTTCAGTAGTTCACCGCAGCTTGGTTTAACCAGGGATTAACACTGGGTATGAGGCAGCATGACTGAGTAGAAGAGGCTAGAGAAGCACCATCAACTTCCAGTTTTAAAAGTCACACGATGAAAGACCCACACACACACACACACACGCACACGCACACACACACACAGATACACAAACACACACACGATGTAAAATGCAGTGTCATATGTCAAATTTACCTATTATAGCTGTATACAGTATGTTACTTGGTCTCTGTCATAGTATGTCTTTCCCTTTAATATATCCACTACCCTACAGTCCAAACACTAATGGCAGATTTAGCATTTCTCTCTGTTGCTGGATGAAAGGCCTGATAACGAGGCTTAATGGGAACACCATGGCGTTCTTGTGACCAAAATCAGGAGTTTGTTCTTTGTGGAAACAAACAACCCTCATTAAATATGATGGAAAACACGCTGCTTGACCCTCATTTGGCCTGTGGTTTTGCTATTCTTGGCTGTCACATGACTACCCAAGTCGACTCTCGGTTAATAATAACTTTATTCTGTTATGTTTTTTTCCCTCTCGGTACATGTCTTGTTTGTTAATTCAGCTGATGTAGATGGAATATATGTAAGTTAACTGCACAATAAAGCTCGTCTGCTGTGAACAGATCCGTTTTTTGTTCCTGGCAGAAGAATGATTTAAGATGATTTAGATCATTAGCACTCGGAGGGACAAAAGCATCAGATTTTTTGTGTTGCTGTCCACTGGATTAACGCCATATATTGTTTTCACTGTAAGAGCATGGCTCAACTGGTTGACAACTGAATAAGCAAAAGACTTCTCTGCGACTATGTGCTGCTGACTTAAACTGTCCTTGAGCTCTGTGACCCCTGACTCTCAATCTTTCAGCTTGCTTTGTATTTGGCTGAGCTTATAATTGTTCTGCTTCAATCGGCTGTGAAGTGGGCGTTTTGCATCAATCTTGGAATCTCTCGGTCAGAGTTCAACTGATCTATAGATTTAACCAGAGATTTCACGTGCCAGAGAGTTGGAGATGAGCACAAGAGGAGAGGTGAGAATTCTTCCTTACCTGCTGCTGACTAAAACGGAGCTGATCTTGTAGCTGCTGTTGTTCTTTCTCCGTCTGGTCTTTAAGGCACTCAGCATCTCTGACCTTTTTGCTTAATTGACAGGCCTCTTCCTGGTGTCCTCTGATTTTGTGTTTCAAGTCTCCTACCTCACCCTCCAGTGCTGCCAACTGAGCAAGAAAAAGGGGGAAAACTGAAAGGAATGGGAATGGAATAACTTTATGATACAAATCACATACAGACAGAAAAGACAGCGAGGGCGCGGCAGGAGCCTAAAAGTGAGGGGAATCAGGATTGAGTCAGAGAGATTCTCAGTTTAGTCTAAGAACCAGCTGGGAAAATGTGGGCACAGCAGACATGAATGAGTAACGATTCCCCTTTCCTTAGTTCCAGCTTTTGAGGAGTGCTACCCCTCCCACTACTCTAATGGAGCTGCTCAGTAGCCAACAGTAGAAGACTGTTGCTCGTTTGGGCACTTCCCTCGAGTGGATGTGTGCAACTCTGTGGGTGTAAAACAGGTCATTGTTGGAAAGAAAAAAAAAACACAAGGGTGCTCACTCTACCTTGCCTTGGCATATGAAAGGAAAAACCGAAAAATAGTAAGACAGGTTTGAAACCCTTGTAGCACTACCTAGAATTGACTTTAAGCCCTGAGACAAATTTAAAACCCCCCAAAAAACAGAAACAAATGTGAAAAACCCAAACTGTTTCCCATGGAACATAGGGGGTGCTAAATTTGCGATATTATAAGGAACAAGTATGATCTTTCATAAATTGTATTTATATATTCTAATCTAAAATATATACTTAAATCACACATACTGTACATAATTAGAAAACCGACAATATGAAATATAGTTGGGAAAACTCAGATCAGGACATATAAAGTTATAAGTGACAGGAAAAGTGCACAGCAACATAGAGACACAAACACGCCATCACACCTCTTCCTGTGTCCTTTGATGCTTTTGTTCAGCCATCTTCATTTCAGCTCTTAAATGCAGAATGAACTGATCTCTGCTTCGAACCTAAACACAGAAAATATGTTTTTAATAAATTGCATGTGTTGGCATTTTATCCCATTGTGTTCCCTCAGTCAAACGTTCGGTTAAAAAAGTCTCTGCTGCATAGCTCTGACCTACGCACACACAAACACGGATAAGCACATGCACACAGAGGCAGAGAGAGATATGGACCTCCAGGTGTGAGGTGTGGAGTTTGTCATGGCACAGAGCCAAATCGGCCTCCAGTCTCTCTTTGGTCTGGTTGAGGTGGACACACTCTCTGCCCCTGTGCTCCATCTTGGCTCTCAGCTCATCCCGCTCCTCGCACAGTTTCTCCAAAGCTGTCTCTCTTCGGAGCAGCTGGAAAAATATGCAATAAAATGGAGCCACACGATCAGTTCTACAATCTCGCAGTGCTTCACAACACCCACGTTAAAAAAAAATTCAAATGAACTTTAAATAACACCCTAACATACAACTTTAATAAAATGATATTAATTCTACCATCGCAAAACCCACTCATCATTAACTAATATAA
Source organism: Hollardia meadi (assembly GCA_037974645.1). Classification (NCBI taxonomy): domain Eukaryota; kingdom Metazoa; phylum Chordata; class Actinopteri; order Tetraodontiformes; family Triacanthodidae; genus Hollardia; species Hollardia meadi. The sequence goes on from JBBPCS010000002.1 coordinate 2,467,122, forward strand.
AATACACAAAAAGTATAATCAATTAGATTTTGATTTGATTACCATTTTCAAGTTAATATAACCGTAGCTACATTTATTTGATAGAGGAATTAACAATCAACCTTTTAATGCAATTAATGTTCCAATCAGTTTAGTGAATAATGACGCTGTTGTTTTTACCTCGTCCTGACACTCAGAGTGCTGCTTTTTACTCTCTGTGAGCTCCGTCAGCAGCGCGCACATCCTAATCTCCCTCTTCTGAATCTGAAAAACAAAAACATATTTCTCCTGGTTTAAGGGAGTTGGACGATGCTTTTTTTAAATTCAAAACGCGGCTGCTCTCTTTGATGATATTTGACAAAGTAGCATTACGTTAAGGAACATATCTCCTTGAATAATCAAACTGTATCTCAGGAAACGGGGGAACTTAGGTCGTTGTTTACAAAACTTGAGATAAAATATTCCAGTCTTGTTTTCATATTTGTGTTTAAGGTAATGGTGGAGGTGGTGGTGGGTGGAATGGCGGTACATACAGAGAAACGGTTGTTGTGAGTATGCAGTATATCTGACAATTGCTTGTGTTTGCCTGTTTCCTTGGTGACCTTCCCTAATTACCCACCTCAGTTGTATGCCAGATGTGTGTGTTTCTGTGTGTATGTGTGTGTGTGTGTGTGTGTGTGTGTGTGTCTGCATGCGCTTTCATGTGGGTGTGATTCCAGACAAGTTTGCTCGGGAAATGTTTTAGACTTTCTTTATCTCTTCTGTTTGTGCTCACTGAGTCTGCATCTTGTCAAGATTTTTTGAGGTCAGTCAAAAGGACCAGGTGTTTACTATTATGCGCTGTCAATTTTGAAATGAACAGGTTTCGAATGTATCTTGGGACATTTTTGTTTAATTGATATGCTCAGGCTTTTCTTTAAAATTTTAGGAGCAGAAAGAAGAAACCAGAAAATCTCCAAATAAAAGGAATGAGGTCACTAAACTGTTTTTATATGTGTTTCCTGCATATGCTGAATACAATAAAGATAATAAGAACACACCCTTGTCTTACTCCACAATGTAAAAAGGATTGAACTTTTCAGTCTAATTCACAAAGCACATTTTATTACTGGTATACACGTTTGATGCTGACATATTCCACTTTGTAACTTTGTAACAGTCCTTCATGCCAAATTGAGTCAAACGCTCACTTTCTCTCTCCCCCTCCAACCCTACAGTCCGTCCCGCATGATCCAGGGATTGTTTTGACCGTAGTTGAGGGCTCGTTTGTAACTGTCCAGAGGGATTGATGGAGTTAACTTGGCTCTTTGACCTCTCACCTTTGGCTGTCAGCGGCCAATCTCGCTAAACACACTAAACCTGAGCTACGGCAAGAGGAAGGGGAAAAAAATAAAAGAAATACACTGCATACACACTGCCATGGACGTAGCAGCTAAATCACAATGAGCGCTCATGTGAACAAATCACAGACCCATACAAAGAGTTAGCGCCCTGAACAGCAATAATACAGATTTTGCATTCCATCTGTTATGTTAGATAAAATAGAACAAAAATTAAAAAAAAAAAAAAAAAATGACCAGCGCATTTATCACTGTTATTACAAAAAGTCATTCCTCTTACCCGCAGCAAACACAACACTTACTTTCTGCCAATTTCAAAATCTCAGCTTGATTTATCTTTGAGTGTGTGTGTGCGCGTGTCTGTGTGTGTTTGTGCGTGTGAATTCCCAATGTGAGCAAGTGACAGACAGAATGGATGCTGATAAACACAGGAGGATGTCGTGTCAAAACAGACAACTTGTCAAAACGATACACTAACTAGGTCAATCACAAAGTTTAAGGAGAAACTTTGGAGTGGAGCTTTGGTTTATGCATATTTCCACGTGGATGTCTACGTGTGTGTGTGTGATAAGCTTCTGAACGAATCTGCAGGAGGGGGACCTCCAATATCGAAGGTATTTTTAAATCAATGAGCTCTTAAGTGTATCTCAGTCTCAATGTGTTCGCAGATTCACACTCACACAACACTCAGCGCAGATAGAATCCCTACTGACAGGCAATGACAAGATAAAGGGAGGGAGAAAAGAAGGGGGAGAGGACGACAGGAGAGGGAGAAATAATATTTGAACAGTTGGGGGTGGGGATGGCGAATGTGTGTGTGTGGGGGGGGGGGGGGGGGGGGG
>JBBPCS010000002.1:2491954-2516730 GCA_037974645.1 Hollardia meadi
AAAAAAAAAACACCCCCCCCCCCCCCCCCCCCACACACACACACACACACACACTGCTGCCACTTTGCTAAAGGTGAGACACATGCGTTAGCAAATCTAACCTCCAGACAACATTCCCCTGAGGTAATTGTTTCTGCATTAATATTCATTTGATTCTGTATTCAGCAGCTATGACAAGCCTCCCTGCTTTGATGCTGGTGTGCCGAGGTCTCCTCGCCCACCACACAATGTTAACCCCACTTTTTCCTGTTATCTGATATATCACAGAGATATAAAGCTCAACTAAAACCTTTCTCCACTCTTGGTGTTACTTTTTTTTCTAATTTTGACTTGTACAACATGCCCTGCTCTTTCATTCTACTGTTTCAGTCTGGTTGATCAGCTGCGCATGTATGTGTGTTGCTGAGGCATGACATTTCAATTGTGCGTCCAGTCAAATTGGCAGGGAGGCAGTGAGGAAGGTTGAGGAGTGATGAGGGGTGCAGTGGTGTTGTGAGGGTTGCAGACCAACCGTTACCATGGTGAACCACTTCTGTCAAAACCACCAAGGTCAAAACTGCTGACCTGCAGTGTTATGGGGCTTCTCAATAGCATGCTCTATATGGACATGAGGATTTCTCTCATTCTGTTCTTTTCCTTGTCCTTCATTTTTTTCTTTCTTTCTGTACAAAAGTCCCCACCTTGCTATCTGTTTTACTTTTCTCCTTTCTTCTTCTTTCAGTCTTTCTTTCTCTTATCTCTCTCTTTTTCTGTTTTCCATTCCCTCTATGTATAGCTACATTTCCTTCATTTTGTCCTTTTTTTCTCTTTCTTGCGTAGTTAAGACTGACTAATTGTACCATTATGAGACCTGTGGTGTTGCTGAATCAATTATGCATGGCCTGTGCTGGCAGTGAGTCGGAACATGGCCTGTTTTGAGTCATTATAATTCAGTTTGCTAACACACAGCCATTGTGCTCGAGTGGGGATAGGGGAGATGGTATGATAAAATATTGAGGGTGAGCAAGGCAGCTGCAGATGCTAGCTGTCATGTGTGAGCGAATGAATGTTATGACAAGCATGTTTAAACATTCATGTGGGGAGGAGAGTTTAGGAGGGCTTTTCATTAACACCAATATGTCTTCGTCTCCCTGGTGCAGACTCTGCTGGTGTAAGCATGACAACAACACGGAGGAGAGGACTTAACATCTTGAGAGGAAACTGTCACATACACACACATAAAGAGCGGTAGAAACACTCGATGCCGTGCATTAGCACACACAAAACGTACACATTTTACATTGGCAGAGTACCCTTCACTACCTAACATCAAACATGAAGAGTACTAAGTGAAAATGACACTCTACTTTCAAACTCTAACAGACAGCAAAATAACTTTGTCTTGTTTACCAGAACAACGGTCTGAAAGTGAAACATTGTGTTCTGAGCTGATCACATAGCTCACAGTAGAACTGAGTGACACATTCAAGAGTTCAATGGGTTCTTGCATCAACTCCAACAACGACACAGAAGAAATGATTAGGAGGAATAGGGGTGTGGGAGGTTTCTAGGTCAAATTTACATCACCCACCATGCTGTAAGGTTATCCAGAGTTTTGACCTGGTAGCAACGGTGCAATCTCTTGACAGTCCCTGGATACTAGAGAGTAGAACATTTGTTTGTGGCATTTGTTGGAACAATGTCCAATTCATTTACCTAACCTTGATAAAGCTAGATGAAAAGACATTTTAACAGGTCAGGGATTTAAATAACAGTGTTGTGGTAAATGGGTGAAAAAATAATAATCTCCTACCTAAGTCCTGTTAACATGTCAGAGGTACACTATGTCTATCTGTAGCTTTTGATGAAAAGTACATGGCATGCACATTACAGTGGTGTTGTAACAGAGCTCAACATCATTATTTCGTTAGTGTGGCATGTTATTACGGAAGACGTATACACATTTTAGCTCACTAAAACTCCATTTAATGGAGTGCAAAATCAATACCTATGCTGATGATCTCATGAAGTCAAATCAAGGAAAAGGGGAAAAAAAAGGAGCATCAAGTATTCTTAACATAAGTGGCTTTGACTTGCAGAATGCGTTTGCATAACATGAGCTCTAGATAATGTCATAAATGGCTTTAAATGCTGCAATGCTGCATTAGAAATATGGACAGTCATCTGTTTTACCTACACCTCGATGTAAACATTGTGAATTAATCTAGTTTTCACTGGTCAAGCAGTGCCATTTTGATATTCAAATTTGGTGTGTATGTGTAATGTCCGTGCAAGACTGATTTAATCAGTCCTAAATCAGCTAATAAGACAAGGACACAGAAGAGATGACTCAGCTGATGTGAGCATGAGCTAATATTAGCATCCCGCCCCCATACAAGACCTACTCTGCACAGAGTACCATTCAGTGTTTGGGCTTCCCATTAAAGAAGTGCAGGCTTTGGACACGAGTTAATTCCATTAGCACATTAGGAAGGGTGCCATGGCCTAATGCTAATGTTGGTTGCAGCATTTAATACCATTTTTAAAAAAACAAAAAAAACCGCCTTAATTCAATTTTGAGGGTGGCCTTTAAACTGTTCTAAAAACAAAAACCAAGGGCAAAACAAGGAGTAAAAACAGAGACACAAACAGAAAGATAACATGTAGCTGACAGGTATGCCTTGAGATGAGAAAACATCTCTGTTGCCATTCTTTAAGGACTCTCGTCTCAGCTCCAACACGCAGTGTAACTCTTATCATAGGTGTTTTAATTGAAGCTCCCCCGCCATCAGCCATACAGACCGGAGCAGATGAGTGCTACTCTTTCAAACCTAATTCTCATCTATAAACTCCACATGATACACTGCATGCCTATATGTCGTAAACACAGATGCACAGTTAGCTTAGTTTATTGTCCTTTTGGAAATTCTCTTTGTGTCTGCGCCAACTCAGAGACACATGCCACAGAGGCAAACAAATGCACACGCGTTCATGAATACACACAAACACACATTTAAGTACGCACACACAGAAACTGACTATTAATTAAAAGCCAGAGCACGCAGTTGAGCTGGGGAGAGGGGGGAGTGTGACACCACAAATCTGGGGGACTTCCTGTGAGACATAAATCTGTTGCGTTTTCTCTCCCTCTCTTGCCGGGCTACAACAAAGACTGTCTTGTCTGGTTGTCTCCCTCCATTCTCTCTCCTCGCCATTCATTAAAAGCACAAGAAGCGGTCAGGTTCAAAGAGAAGCTACACTCTCTCTCTTTCAGTCACTCATTCATTCCCTCTGTCTTTGTCTTTCTTGGTTTGCTTTAACCCATATTTTTCCCTCTCTCCATCTCTCGCTGTCCCTCTCCAAGTCTCTCTCCCACTCCTCTCTAAACACTGTCTCTTCTACGCGGCTCGGATAATGAGTGGTGAAGCGAAATGAGAGGAAACACGGCTCACTATTAGGATGGGAACGCTGACTGAAGGTTTTAAATAAACTTAAGAGAACTTGAGGCCAAATTGTGTTTCCAAGGACATAAACTAATGGAACAGGCAGACATTCTCTGAACAAATACACACTCCGATTAAACTGCCATAATAGTTGTAAAAATATACATGCCCATGTGGATCTAACTGAGAGACAGACAGGCAGGAAGAAGGAAGCATAAATGCATATATGCTCACATCTGCATGTAAAAAAAAAGAAACACTGTTTACATGAGTTCAATACCACTTATTTCCTTGGTGTGAAAAGCCTATTACCTCGCATTAACAAGCAGAACAATAAGGACATGGAAAAACATAAACGCTTGTCTACGTCATTGAAAACTAATTAGGCAAATGTGTTTTCTTAAGTGTCTCCGATATGCTCTCAGGCATATAAATCCACACCAACAGAGGTTAATTGGGTTATCTGGGCTGATTAGCATAACAAATTAGGTTGCTTGTTAACAGATAAGTATTATTTATTCAATTAGCGCTCTGGGTGTATGTATGAAGCTGTGCTTGTGTATAGATCCCCTTCATCACTGGCACAAGTTCAAATGACAATGAAGCAAAGCTAAGTAGGCATGAAGTGAGACCTGTGGGTGTATATGACTGTGTGTGTTCACTTCATCATTCATCTATTCTACACACACAGATGCTCACCATCAGGTGCCAGACACCCCCCAAGCTCTCACCATCCGCACGCGCCAAGCTGCAGCTCTTAAATCCCTAATCATCATCATTAGGCTTTCGTCTGGCATAATTAGCATTGTTAACCAGATGAGTCGCACCAGGCTGTGCCAGTCACAGCAAATGACATATGTCACCCTTCCGGCACCTTTCCAGGCTGTTGAAGAGGCTACTTGTCCGCATCAGGTGGGTTTATGGCATATTTGCATTTTTTCACTGATTGCTGATGGATAATGCAGCTACTGAAGTTCACAGCGCATTCTGCCGCAGTCTGTGCAATAAAAAACAAAAAAAGTGTCCAAAGGCGTGATTTCTTTTCCTTTTTTTTTTAAGGCAAACAGCTTGTAAAGTGACACGGCTCTTGCAGTATCAGTTAATGGAACAATACTGAGCTAATTTCTGCCAATTTATTCATTCATGTTTGCAAATGCAGATGCTGCCATTTGTTTGTGATGCTTAACATGCACTTCAAGCCGACAGTAAACACGAAAAAAGCAAATCAACAACACTCCTCTAGTCTTCAGCTCACAAGTGAAAACTCACAAACACACGCCAACACTCACAAATAACCAGGGAGGGAAAATGAAAGAGAGAGAAAGGGAGCGGGAGCGCTACATTTACTGAAATTAAACATTTTCTCATCAGCCTGAGGGTGCAGCAGGCCCACTAATGTATTATTCATCCCCACTTCACAAAGGAACATTAATCAATTATGAAGATATGAGGATCTTAAAGTATAGAGGAGAGACGAAGAGCGGCCCGTACGTATTAATATGCGGCCACAATCGTGCGCCCCCACCCCCCACCCCCTTGCTCCTCAAATCAATATTTTGCAGATTAATTTGGAGCGGTTGAGGCGAGATGGCAGGATGGAAGGAAGGGGGGTGCAGGAGGTGGAGGAGCGGAGAGAGTGTCTGAGGTCTGAATTAAGGTGAAGTGTTTTGTTGTTGTTTTTTTTACAAGTCTGAGGAAGTATGTGTACACCCATGCTTGTAAATATGTTGTCTTCTGTACTGCTGTAAGTGAACCTACTAAAACAGGTCCATCAAGAAAATGTCATCACACAAAATATGGCTAAAAAGTTCAAAAGAGGAGAGAAAATTCCAAGCATGTATTATTAAGGGACTGATTCTAGTCTTGTATTAATTGTGAATGAAGGTGTGTTACTGGGTTGTGATATTTTCACTTTAGTCCATGATGAATATCTTTAGCTTCCCTTGGTATTACAAATCTTTATTTTGAAAAAACAAACATAATTTTTGCATTAGAATTAAAATAACAGAACACAATGAAGAGAACCAATTTTTCTTATTTGCTGTCAAGTTCATATTATCACAAGTGTTTGAGTAGTCTGGTTAGACACAGTAAGATCTACTTAGTACGTTAATATACTCACCTCAGAATTCAAAATAGCGTCCTTCTCAGCCCACTTTTTAACATCTGCTGCATGGGCCTTTCTCTCCTCCTCCATCTCCCTCTTCCACTCCTCCTCCCTCTTCTTCTCCTCCTCCTCTCTCTTTTGCTGCTCACGCCTTCTCATCTCCTCCGCTTTGTGATGCTCCTTTTCATATTGCAGTCTCCGTTGGTCTTCTCTTTGCCTCCATTCCTTCTCTTTTCTCTTCAGCTCCTCCTGAAGCTCCTTCGCTCTCACGCTCAGCTTGCAGAGCTACATTCAAGACAGCAAACGAGGTACCAGTCACTACATCGAAAAACTAGTCTGAAACATCAAGAGACCTATTGCAAGGCAGCATCATGTAAGACAACTAAGGAGAAAGGCAGTTTAAAAAAAGGACCGATGAAGTGACTGATTGGCGGCTTGTGAGTGCGGTTATGTTTACATTATTAGCTATATCTTTTTCATGTACAGCATCTACTGCATGTGTGGATGTACATGTGTGCAAATAGGAATCCCAACTCATCAGTGTTTGTAAGTAACAGGTACTTCACATTACTTGAGTTATTACCATTTTCCACTTGATACTTTTACTCTACAACATTTAAAAAATAAAATAATATGAAATATTGCACTTTTAGTCCACCTCATTTATTTGGCAGGTGTGGCTACTAGTTACTACAAGTCACTACTAGTTCAGGTCAAGATTTTACATAAAAAAGAAAATGGCACTCAGTAGAGCGCATGCCTCCGCCAAGGCCCAACAGTCCCCTTACATTAAGCTGAATCAAGCCACCCTCATAGATACCCACCTCCTACATATGCCTGAATTTTCTCATCAAGATTAATGCATTATTCACGGAGAAATCAAATGTGGAAAAACACCCTATCTCGCAATGTTAACGAAAGTGATACAAATTCCTGGATCCGCCCCTTTATCCGGATCCGCACCAAAATGTAATGGCTTCTTCCTTGGCCCATTCCCCATCCTCCCACCAAGTTTCGTTGAAATCCATCCAGTAGTTTTGCAGCATAATCCTGCACATAAACAAACCAACCAACCAACAGACAGGGGTGAAAACATAACCTCCTTGGCAGAGGTAATAAAATACAGCACATTTTTGAATATTAAACCAGCGGTTTCCAAACTTTTTGACTTTTTCTTCTTTCACCTCCCACTACTCATCTCACGACCCCTAGCATTAATTTTATGACCCTTTGGAGGGGCCACAATGCGTACCTGTATACAGTATAAAGAAGTTAAAGCTTCACTTCACTTCGAGCAGCTACAATAATAATTGCATCCATGCGTCAGTTTTAACAATCTAATAATATTATATACAATAATTAAATTAGTCATATGGAGATATTTTACTTTGGATGCTTAAAGTAAGCCTATATTTTGCTGATAATATGCATTTTACTTAAGTAGGATTTTAATTACAGGGCTTTTACTTCCAATGGAGTATTTTTACATTGTATATTGTATTGGTACTCTTCTACCACCGCTGCACATCTCTTCCCACCTGAACATGTGTGTCGGCCCCCTCTTGTTGCAGCAGCTGAATGTTAGCTTGCAGTTTGGTGATGCAGATCTCTTTCTCAGCGATCTCCTTCATGCTGTCTTTCTGGATCCGCTGCCGACAAGAGAGCTCGCTCTGCAGGTGCACCAGCCTCTCACTATTTTCCAGCACCTGTGTTGCCGTCTACAGATTTTTTTTCAAAGGAAGAAAGTTGTTCACAGGCAGTGTGACTATCTTCATAATGTGTGTCAGCAATGTTGTTGATTATTTCTGTAAAAATGTCATGCAATAATCTCAAAAAGGAATCAAACAAAACATCAGGAGACTTTCATATACTGTACATTTTTAGATTAAGTGTTAATACATTTTAAAATAGAACTCTAGAACTATGGAAATTGTCCCTTCCATGATTGGAATATAACTAAAAAGCAAAGAATCTTTGTCTGTCTGTATGTCCTCCGAATAGCTCAAGAACTGTTCATCCGATTTACTTCAGACTTGGCAGGTGTGTTGCTGAGGACCCAAGGCTGTGCAGTGTCAAATTTGGTGCCACTTGGACTCACAACACTTTCAATATTAACGAACATTGAAAAACCAACTGAACAGCAGTGGGGGCGGGATTCAGTGGGGGGCCTTTTTAACACAGAGATTGTGCAATACTGCTGCAACTAAGACCCATTCTTGACAACTTCTTTGGTTATTTTTATACTGAACAAAACAACGGCAGCTGCCCCACTGTGTAATTACATATAAACGTGACTTTAGAATCTTGTGTGACATTTTACATGCACAACAAGCAGTGCTTTCTGAACAATGGAATAACATGGCAATAACAATTATTTACTGTCCCTGTTATGTGGCGGATGATCTTGTCCTCTGGTAAGTAGCTCACAAACCTTACGTTGTCTCCCCAATTTGCAGACATTTTTAGTTGTTTTTGTTCTGCTCCTGGTTGTGGGTCGCACACATAACATGTTGACAAAATGTGACACCCTTTTTCCATCATTCCGTCTTTCTGTCTCACTTCTTTTATACAAAACGTTGATTCGGCACTGTTAATACCTCTGCTGCAAGCTCAGAGGCGGAACAATAGTGGATCCCCATTCTATGGAGAAAAATCTGGGCCAGAAGGTTTATTAATTTGAAAAAATAAAAATAAAAATTGTAATTAAAAACTTAAAACTGTACATTTAAGTTTTGATCGTGAACTTAGAAAAACACAAAATTGTATTTAAATTAAAAATGAGTGTAGAAAAAGTTTTTGTTCTATTTAAATATAATTTTGATTTAATTCTGGAATTCTTTTGAATAAATTATTCATTTTCATTTTTCACTTACATATTTTCACATATTTGTTGTCTTACTTTTTCCAGTTGCAGATTTTATGTTTTCAATTTCGTATCTTATTTTTTCACTTTCAAATCTTATTTTGTTGGTTTCAGATTTTTATTTTCAGTTTCAGATCATATTTTTTTCAGTTTCAGACTTTTGGCCTTTATCTGGTGTGGGGGGCGTGGCATCAACCGAGAGGGGTGTGGAATCATGAGTGACAGCTTAACAAAGGAGGCTTAAGACCTTCCTCAACTACGCTGCCTTCAGGAAACGTAGGTGCTTTGACTTAACACCTCCTATGCACTGAATTCACACGATTGGCAGTGAAAAACTGATGCTAGTGACAAAGTTCTGTTTAGCAAGCTGTTTAAGACCACACTTAGTACCAATCTCAGTATAAGAGCAATAAAATATGCCAGATTGTAACCACTGTTACACTGGTGGCAGCAGGTTTGTGGACTGCTGTTTGCAGAGTTTTGAGTTTTGCCGCAGATTAACAAGCTTACTGTCTGTGCGACAACAGTGCCTCTTTCTCACTGTAGACTGCTGCTCCTACAAGCTAACGCTAATTACTCGGTCGGTGTAGTGAAGGAATAAAATGGACTCTGTCAGACATTTAATCATCAGGATAAAAACAAAGGATGACATATGGGAGTAACAGAGACTGGCACAGTGGACATATTTGTTTTTCTGCTCTCTCCGTGGATTTCTCGCTGCTTCATGTTGGAGTGTTGCTTATGAACACAGTTATGGTCACTGTGCCAGTCTCTGTTGCTCCTGTATGTCATTTTTTTGTTGTTATCCTGATGATTGAATGTCCGACAAAGTCAGTTTTATTCCACCAGTACACCGACCGAGTCACTAGCGTTAGCTTGTTGCAGGAGCAGTCCACAATGAAAAAAAGGCACTGTCGTCGCACAGTTAGCTCGTTAATCTCCGGGAAAACTCAGCAAACAGCAGACCACAAACCTGCTGCTACCACTGTAACACTGGTCACTCTTAGTGTTAACTATAACCTGGATTGTTACTGAATTAAAACTACTGTCAGTCCGTGGGTAACGCAGGAGCACAGTGACGGCTTCAAAAAATGAAAATTAATAATTTATTCAAAAGAATTCCAGAATTAAATCAAAATTATATTCAAATAGAACAAAAAGTTTCTCTGCACTCATTTTTAGTTTGAATACATTTTTGTGTTTTTGTAATTTTACGATCAAAAATTAAATGTACAGTTTCAAGTTTTAGGTTTTTAATTACAATTTTTTTTTCTAATTAATAAACCTTTTGGCCCAGATTTGGCTCCATACCATTCCGCTAACTTTTATACAGACTGGCGAGGCTCAACAGTAGCTGAACAGGCTGTGTAAAAGGGGCTACAAAGATGGGACAAGAGACAAGTAGACAGCAGTTGGGACAGCAGTTGGGACAGCAGTTGGGACAGGAGTTGTTGCAGAAGTAGCAGGAGAAGGAAGCGAAGCAATAAATGTACTACTGTGGACAGGAGCAGCAGCAAAACGCATTTTAGCCACCTAAAAGAAGGCAGACCTCAAGAAGTCAATGTCAGTTTAAATGTACGATACATTGCCCTTTCCAAAGCCACCACACTCCAGTTTTCTAAATGTTTCTTCATCGCACCGCAGCTGTAATATGGGAATGTAACTTTACACCATATGTCATCTAACGTTGTCATTCGTCCATTTTATATTTTCTGTTTGATTGAACGGCCTTGGATGAATGAGAAAACGCCTTCAACTAACTAATTGAAACTAAATCAGTCAAGTTACTTTCCTTGTCCTACACTGATGCAAAAATACATTTGCCAGGGATTATGGTAACTGCATATTACTCCAGTGATTACATAAATCCATGTCATAACCATTTTAAGTTTTAAGTCAGGTATTTCAGTAAAAATAGCCGACTCATTCTCCAGTTCAGGTAAAAGGTTGCTATGACATACAGCGATTAAATGAATGTGTGTGTCAATCCTTTTGAATTTGAAGTCCAGTATTTTTACGATCCGGCATCTGACAAATAGGGTCTATTAATATTATTATTATTATCATAGCAGCAGTGATGTGGAAATTGAATGATTGAATAAAATATTTAAATATTAATGAGGCTTTTTTACATTTAGACTATGTTGAATAAAATAATGGTTTGATTAATCGACTAATTGAAAAAACAATTATTAGTATTATAAAATACTAATCGTTAGGTGCAGCCCTACAGTATATTACAGCCAGAGCCAGAGAGAGGGCTGGATTAACCCTCTCTCCTACCTCCCTAAATGGCGCTGGATGAGGCTTCAGCTAATTTGAGTTTTAATGTTTGCATTTTGATAACCCTGTGTAGTCAGTGTTGAGTGTGACATAGTGTGGATGAGCGGTTCTTGAGAAAGCTACAAGAAGCAATACCCGAGGTCAAGGAATCTTCCCGTTCTGAACAGGCAAGTTTTGAACAAGCACTATATTTTGTCCTCCTCAAGTAAAGCCACAGCTTATGTCTTAAACCCTGCTGGTTTTTAGTTATTTACAGTGATGTCAGATTGTACGAAAGGAATGCAAGCATAACCCACGATAAAAGAACGATAATGGTGTGAGTTACATAAAGGAAACACTGCGACCATGTTGGCAATTCACATACCGTATTACAGATGAAAACCTTTTACACTGAAAAATGCATTGTTTTCATTGTTAAGGACATGCAGTTGTTTTAATTAGGATTCTGGAAAGTTATTCAATTCATACAGAAACACACTTATTGCTAACCAACAAAGATGAAATTCTGTGGCAATCATCTTCATCGTCTGTGTATGTGTATGCGAGTCTGTACCAGCAGATGTATCCGTGCATCTGCATTCCAGACGTACAAGTTAAACAGAAACACAAGCATAATGAAAAAATATATCAACATTTGTTGAAAATGTGATTAACAGAACAAGCTGTAGTTACTCTATACTTGTTTCTTTAAGACTCTGTAATCACACAAACCACTAATTAGCGGCAGTGCAAATGAGTCAACTCACTAGCAGCATAAACAAACAGTAACCAACCAACAGACACGTAAACAAGCCCGGGTTTACCACAAGCACAAATCTATGTGTGTGTGCATTTCTGCAAGTCTGCGTGTGTTTATGTGTGTCTTAACCATAAGCCACAGAAGACAGTAAAACAGCAGTGGGTATAATTTAGTGACACCCTATAAGGAGGTGTGGGAAGGCCGTAAAAAACTCTTCCTTTTAATCCCGGCCGGCGACGCCATGTTTGTTACCCAGGGCTCTGGTTTGCTGGTAATTCATCACACACACCTCGGCTTCCTGTTAAACCTGGCTGCACATGGAGCGCTTCTAGCACAGCTGCCAAACCAATATCGTAAAAAAAAAAGAAAAAAAAAAAAGACTTCTCCACCTCCCAAGACATGCTTCTAAACAATAACAAGCACGCTGCAAAAAAAAAAAAATCACCTTAGGTTTTTTAATTGTGTAGGCAGTGTTAAAACTGTAGTGAAAAAAAATATTGTATTACCCTAATTAAATTGAATCAGAAAGTTAAATGATCTTAACCATGACTGAACAGAATATATCCATGACATTTTTGTGAGCCTTTAGTTTATCCTTTGCAATAAGCTCAAATCAGTTGAGTTGATTACCTTTTGTTTTTGCTGGAAATTCTCTCTTCTCTCTCTGAGCTCCCTCTCCAGATCAGAGATGACCATGTCCTTGGTTTGCAACTGACTTTTCAGGTCTTCTAACTCAGATGCAATCTGGACCAAGGAACCAGTACTATGACAGAATTACAGGAAAATCATATATAAGAAGTAGATGTACCAAATGTTTTCAAGGCCAGGATTAAAAAGGAGAGAAATGTTACACAAGAGAAGCCTTTCACAAAACTAACCCTGAATTAACCTTGGCGGTTAACTGAGATATTTAATTAATGTAATGCTTATTCACATAAAATCAGAAATTGGCTATGTGAAACGCATGCGGCGTGTATACCCTTCAATGTTATTCATTTTTTAAAAATCTAATTAAAAAGCAGTAAAGAGATGGATAAAATGTGTGCTAGGTGAAAGCAACTAGAGCTGATATGCATGTCTGTGTGTGTGCGTGTGCATGTGTGTTTCCCAGTGGTGAAAATACGTTAACTCTGCCCAGACACTTTTCTGAGTCACCAGTGACAGCTGTCACACACCCAAGATGGAAGGGAAAAAAGAAGAAAAAAACAGATCACACAGTGCCGCACTCTTCACAAACACACAGGCGTGTACACACACACACACACACACACACACACACACACACACACACACACACACACACACACACACACACACAACTTCATATTTACCTGCAGCCTCATGAGATGAGTTATTCCGATGAAACTTTGCGCAGATTAAAAATGTTAAACTCACATTTGATCAAGCGTATCCACACGTTCCCGCCAAGCAGGGAAGGAAAGGCAAGATTTGACAAAAGTGACATGTGAGTGGATAGAGAGCGCTGAGAGTTAAATCTTTCACTTCAGGAAAGAAAAAAAACAACTTCTCAGTGAAATGGAGCCACAGAGGAGAGTGTAAAAAACTGACTTTAGATTATAGTCAGTTTCAGTCTCTAGAAGAGAATGGGAAAGTGTGTGTGCTGCTGTGCTACTAATTCACGTTCTATTCCACTCTAACTACAATGTTCCTTTGTTATGAATTATCACTTTGCTGAGCATTTCCCTAAGAAAATGTTTAAAAAAGAATGTACAAAAACAGTGTGTTCTCCTAAGCATGAACAGAAGCCTTTATATACAGAAATCTGTAGACAAAGACAATCTTTCCCTACAGATATGCATAAATTTCAATCCTCAACTTTTTACAAAGTACAAAACCTTCTACAGCTATGTTGTATATAACATAATTTTTCTTATTATTTCTGGGCCTTTTAGATGGAAGGGAAAAAGCCTGGTCTATTTATTAGCATTTTCAAAACTTAGTTTCCTGTCAGTTTGGTGGAAAAAATACTTAAATCACCCTAAATTTAGGGGAGATTGTTTGTAGATGAATGGTCTGAAATAGGAACAAGTTGAAAATCGAAAAAGGGTTTTGAATGAAACATAACTGCAGCCAATTTCATCCCTATTTTTACCTGCACAGTGGGGAGGAGGCTTTAGAATGCTATGTGTATGTGAGTGTACACATATGTGGACTACACAGAAAACACTCTCTAACCGAGATAAACATTATTTTGTCTTTGAAAAGTATTCTTTAAAGTCACGCCCACCAATTTAGTTGACAAGGATTAAAAAATGTAAAAAAAATTTTGTACTACTTAATGTTACAACATAATGTTCTATTGTTTGCAACATTACTGTCATGGATGAAACTGAAATTAATACAACAGGGCGAATTTTATGGGGTTTTTTTGCTTCTCTCTAAATATGGACAAATTCTCAAAATGCAAATGTATTCATTTCATTCAAGGTGTGTGCGTGGGTACATGTGTGTGCATATAAGGTCATAGTTATGCATGTCACAAATGAGGCTATATGATTAACTACATTGTTACATACAATACGGCAGTTGGCTAAACAAATGGCACAATGTTGAACCAACAGATGAACAGGGACTTCCTATTTAGAGCCTTAAGTGTTGTTATGATTACTGTGTGGACACAGAGAGAGCAGGGTGAGTGAATATGACTGAGTAGTGTGTGTGTGTGTGTGTGTGTGTGTGTGTGTGTAACTGTGTGTGTGTGATATTAAAGCAGGCTCTCGATATCTCAAGCTGTCACTCAGGCCTATTAGGCAAGGCTAACAAAATTAGTCATGAATATGCAGTAATAACATGCAAATTGCCACCCCTTTCCCCTGCCCCATGTGTGTGTGTGTGTGTGTGTGTGTGTGTGTGTGTGTGTGTGTGTGTGTGTGTGTGTGTGTTTGCCCTCGGGGCTATAGACATTGGCTCTGTAAACCCAATTCTTTCTACATCATTACAGCAACAAGACATAATTCATAAGACAAATATAAACATTTGCATGTAGCCAGGCATACACGCACGCACGCACGCACACACGCACGCACACACGTACACACACAGGTCACAGATCCCCTACACTGCCCTCTTGACATGCCAGAGATAATATATTGTTGTTAACCATTTGTGTGTTGATGAAAAAGTTTTAGGGTTTCCTGGTCAATAATTTATGCTTAAATAGTGTGTGTGTGTGTGTGTGTGTGTGTGTGTGTACACAAACATGTATACTGTCTGTTGCCTCCATGTCCCCAGGGTAATGTTTGACACAGCCTGGGTGCCGCCACAGCAATTAACCTCCCTGTTAATGAGAAGAGCTCTGTCAAGCAGCCAGATGGCAGCGCCTGGCACGCTGCCATGCGCACACACACACATGCACACATACTGTACAGTATATTCACAGATAAACACTCACACATAGACATGCACATATACACATGTATGCACACGCACACACAATCCTGTCTCCCCCTGCTGTACACCTAACAGTTGTTGGTTGTCAGTGCCCCTCACCCCTCCCTTAGGCAGCCCCTTCCTCGTCACTTCTCCCCTGCATTGTCACTCTATTGCTCTCCATCCTCTTCCCTCCCTCCTTCCATCTCTGGCAGCTGCTTATCCATGTCACAGCACTGCAGATGTCACAACTCACCAGCTGGGAGAACAGCAGGGGAGGAGAAGAGAGGAGAAGATTTGAGAAGAGAGGAGGAGTTTGTTCCATCTCCATATTTGACAGAGAAACACACCTACTGGATGAATATTTATAAATTCATACATGATTGAAATAACTGATTTAGCCACTAGGTTAGTTGTGTTAAGATTTGAAACTTTTTATTACATATTGTACAGAGGCTAGAAATTGTTTCCACAGTCAAAGTTATATATATACATACATATATATACATACATACATATATATATATATATATATATATATATATATACATATATATATATACACTTGTTTATATTTCCATTCTCTAATTTTGTCCATTCATGTACAGTAAAGCTTGATTCCTGACATCAATCATCTTCTTTATCAAGCTTAGTTTAATAAAATAAAAAAAACTCAAAAGATAACTAATACAGGTGCTTTAAAAGTTAAAGAAAAAGTTCACTTTATTTTGGAAAGCCGGAATATTACCTCATTTTATCCGTCAAATAAATTTTTATTTCGTATGTGAACATTATTTGAGGCACTACCTGCATGAGACTTGAGCCCAAAGTAGTAATTATCATTTTTCTTGGAGACTTTAGCAATAAATTGGGATTTTAGGTAACTTAAAACCAGAGCAGTTAAGTTAGAAAGTCAGTCTCACAGACCCCCGCCGACTCAAATCTAATCTCATCTCTTTAACGTAAAAAGTTCAACTCTGTTTGACAGTAGAGCTAAAAAGTCTCACTGAGAAGAGAGTTGATCACTGGATTTAAATAGATAAATGTCGCCATCTACTGGTTTGATGTTGTAGGAGGGGGAATAAAATGTATAAATTATTTATTTATTTATTTGGACCACCTGAAGGTTTATTTTGTATAATATGGAATAATACATACAATACTATGGAATACTATATATAACAAATGGAGGGAGGTTTTTTTTTTTTAAAGGCACAATCCAAATATAAAAATCAAATATCATGACTCCCTGACTATTATTTATAGAAGAATTAAGAAATACTCCTTCAGCCATGTTGTTACCCTGAACAAAGCATTTCAGACAACACTTTGGCTGCCCACCAAGCTCCACTGATCAAATACTTTTTAATACTGCTCTCGGTCTACAGGTTAAAAACCAAAACCCCCCAAAATATTATGGCATCAGGGCTTCACTCTCACTCCCTGATGAGGGCAGTGTCGCTCAATCACACCAACAGCTTTGCTCGTCTCTTTCTCCCTCTCGATTCCAAACATAATACAGGTCTATTATTCAGGATAATCGTGCCTGTCTGGATCAATAAGGACTTGTTTTCAGGTGAAAGAAGTCAGAAATGGCAGGCTGATAAGTCCAGAGGTCTAGCCCTTGGAAACAAAAGAAAGTAACACAAATGCTTTTGATTTCTGAAAGCCTTCTCCGCACGAGCACTGAAGGTTTAGGATGTATAATGTGTGCTGGTGTGGCTGTTAAAAAAATCTTAAATGTCGTGTAATGTCTGGCTGAATAAATGCACGTACACCACTGTTCAAAAGTTTGAAATCATCTGATGTTTTTCTTTCCTTCAATAATGGCTATTTTAATATAGATTTTTTTTAAACAGTATAATTCAGATACCAAATGTATTATTTACATTTGAAATAGTTTGGGCCTCAAAAGAAGAAGAAAAAAAAAAAAGACTGTCCATTTCAATGTTCCCACAGTGCTGCATGACAAAAGAGAATATTGTTGTAAAATGATTCCCCAAATACCCTTAGAGGGCTCTAATTATTTTGGGAACATGTTTTTCTTTGGGCCCACTGCAGTCTGCTCTGTGGTTAGATTGAGTAGGTTTAAACTGTGATTTGTCAGCCCATAGCTCAGCTGATATTCTGTGATTATACTCCAATAGTGTTACCCCTGCACTTCAATTGTGAAGTTTTAAGAATAGCTTTGCTACAGCAACACACCTGTTAACTCTTTCAAAGACATTGTTGTGCAACTAACTGTTGCTCAGAGCTATCTTTGTCTCATTGTACAAGGTTGTGCACTCTGGGTACAAAACACTACTTTATATGTCTTGCAAAGGTCTTTCTACAACTGAAAAGCCTGAAAGATCATTAAAAATTTGAGAGTAGTCCTCTTACCCATCTGACTGTATCAAATCAAGCTTTTGTTGCAGGCAATTCCAAACTTTTGAACACTAGTGAAAAAAAATCAAATTAGTTGGTGTATTTTTGGTAAAGTCTGCAATGTTTTAATTTTGCTAAATACTCTTCTTACTACATGTGACACTTCTTTCAGCATGATCGGATTTGAAGAATAGTGGCTAAAAATAGAGCTTATTATAAATTCCTCTTTTACAGAATTAAACATTTACCACTGGCATGTTGGTTTAGTCATGAATAAGGGATGAAACAAGGACAAGGCTGCTAAATAAAGCCTAACGGGCCCCCTCCGTCTCTGACAGAGGGGTGAAATCCACAGCACATCTGAAATGTATATTACTACTTGTCTGTTTCACTGACCTAGAAATATCCTCCTGACTCAGTGAACTCAGATTCAAACTGAAGCTTACTCCATATCTGTCGGAAAGCACTTGGGCATGGTGCTCATTCTGGGGAATGTGGGGCAGGTTTATACACTCAGCTGCGATTACTCACGTTTTGGAAAGAAAACTTTTCCATAGTAATAGCTGGAGTGCCAGTAGTAAGGCCCAGTAGATGTGACAGCTGCCTTGTATACTCAGGAAAAGGTGGCGGGAATGATTTTGGACAACTATAGCTGCTAGAAAAAGATGTTGATGGCAGTTTGAATTCAGCTTAATGTTTTCAGTCTTCAGCCCACGTATGGCTTCATGGTGCAACATCTGAACTGCTGCATCTCTTCAGAACTCTATGCACAACGTGTAAAAAGTGATGCTGAGATTTAAGCGTAGTTGTTTTTTTCACCAAACAGATTCAAAAATGAATATTTGTCAGGTTGAAATAATTCAACATGAGTAGGAGCGACCTAAATTACATTTGTGGCTACAAATGCAGTGAGTGAATGTTCCAATTCACCTTTTAATGAAAAAAAGAGTAACTGCATCACCTAATAGAATTTTAATATTCTTTCCATGTTTTACATCAGATGCATGAATTAAATATCATAACAAGTCAGTCGTAATAATTTCCCAGGCTGCATTGCTTGGTAAATTGTTGACTCACAGCAAAAAGGACTGGATGGCTTGAATCCATATTGAAAGACGATTAACAGCAAATACTGCAATACGTAAATAACACTACATGTGAATGTGAGTGTGAGAAGACTGATTGTGTGACATGAGTGGATAAAAAGATCAGAAGCGCTGGTTGCTTTGTCATTGCTACATGTTTTATTAGGTGGCAAGTGCTGATTACGCACAATTACTTGAAACTAAACAGAGGGAAACATTATACTCACTTTCACTTGTGATGTGACAGATGCAACAATTCTCCAAACACCATTGTTCAGATGCTAATTTATGTATGTAAAAGTTGAGAGAAGACCGGGAAACTTTGCAAATCTGTGATCTTTGTCACACTGAGTTTGCCCTCGCTTTGTGGAAACACTTTTCATTAGATGACATCTCACATTTCCACAGTCGCCTTTCTCTATATTGTATGCTAAATATTAATAACGGGGAAGAAAGGAACTCTTGCTGACTTATTGAAGTTATTTATAGTGTGAATGTACAGTGAGTTTTTGTTTTTGTGTTAGCTCTGTGATGGACTGATTCACTGATCAACAATGTTTCCTGTCTTTGTGCCCAATGCATTCAAGAATAGACTACAGGCTCCAGTGACACTGAGAAAGATCATTTTATTTAAAAATCTATGGTCTATTTATCCATCTTTTTTTTTTTTACCTACCTATTGCTAATCAGAACCATGGGGCCTATCCCTGCATGCACTGAAGGGAAAATAAACACAGGTTCATCGCAGGGCTGAGTCATTTAAGTCTAAACACGTTCAGTTTTACAGCCATCAGTCTGAAAGTATAGCATTGGTCACTATCTATTGCATTCTGATTATTTCATTTATCTTTTAATTGTCAGTGAATTAGTATAGCCTTTCCACTATAATAATTGTAGCTGTGATACGGCAAACAATAGTGTCCTGTAGGGGACATGTGCTTTGGGATTTTAACACAATGTTAAAAGATTGATATGTGGCCTTATGCTTTGTTGAAGTCCAAGTTGCATATCACATACCCCTATGGGCAGCCGTGTTGGCAGCTGTCGTAGCCACCAGGAGGTGTGCCAATCTGAACCAGTGCCAACACAACACAACAATTACTGTCCCTGCTTCCAAACCCAAGACGACCAATTGTTACCTACATACATCCACAAGGCATCTAGTGGGTTCAATATGGAATATAGAATCACTTGCCTAGGTATTGATAGTTGCTATTTCATTGGTAAATCTTTTCCAGTAGCATTGTTGATTTAAGTGCATAATCAGGAATACCAGGCTTTTTCCTTCCTTTCAGAAAGCAGATAACACTGCAACCTACCTGGGCTTCACGAGGACAATTTCATATTTTATTGTTCAAAGCATTCTCCAGCAGGAAGAAAAAGATAGAGCTCATTCTTTGGGCACACCGATTAGATATTTGGTCAATTAAAACTGTTGTTTCCGCTCGATCTCCATATATTACTGATACAGCATTCCCCGCCACTAATTTGCAAAACAAAACCTTGTCTATACCTACTTAGGTGCATTTTATGCTTTCAGCTTCCTCAGGAAACCGAGACACACAACTGGGAACAAGCAGAGCCCTTTGTGATTTCTATATTCCATAAATGCCAAAGCTGAAAAGACGCACTGCAACAAAATACAAGATCAAATTATGCCAGAGCAAAACTGCATATTCACTGTAAAAAAAACAGAGACAAAAAATTCTACTGAATTGAGACTGAACCATTAAAAGTCCATGCTGGTCATACCTGCATTTGTAATAGTAAAACTTTGGACTGAAATTAATCATTATCAAGGGATTGGCTTGTAGAGGCAAATCAATTTGCACAACATTTTTGACCAGAGATAAACTTTGATCACCTTTGACAGGCAAGTTCACACTGCTGACCAACTGCAAACCATCTTGACAGTACTGACCATTGATACTGACCAAGTACCCAAAGTGTCTAAAATGGAGGGAAAATTCCGATTTAAACTGTGTCGTACCATCCAATTTTATATGTACCTGCTCTGTCAACGTATGAACTGCCCCAAAAAAGATATATGGCATGCTCTGCAGACAGTCGTCAGAAAGGAGTGATTACACTATGTTTGAATTAATTGTGATAAGTTGTTGTCTGGAAAGAAAAGTCTGCATCACAAAGCTTCCAGTGGCAACTATTTTTGAAAAGATACATACCCCAACGCTATAAAAACTTTACTGCTCTGTCTTACAGTGCTTAGAGTCAAGATTGTTGAGATTGTTGTTGTTAAGACCAATATATACCTATCGAAAGCACATGTATGGCAACTAATAAGAGAATTGATGAGGTTTCCTGGTTTAAAAACAGAAAAAGAGGGTGTGTAAGCGTAACATAATTACATTGACGCATATTAGTCATAAATAAAATATGTCTTAAAGGACTGTGGAGGATATGTACTGCCTTTATTATCCATTTTCTAATTCCTGCTCCATTTCCCCCTGATGCTCATCCAGTCATGAATATTTCTCTCTCCCCTAAGGCAAGGTGACATAGAAAGCACAGAATAAGCTAATGTGTATCCAGACACAGCTTGTCAGCTTTGAACTATACTTGCCTAACCATCTTTTCCATGCCTATCAGCCTGCATTACAGAACTCTTATCCTAAATTGATTCTGCACTCCTAAGGATCTATGAGGAAGGGTGAAGACAACAAAGCAAGGGCTGACAGCAGACTTGACAAGTACTTAGGGCATGTGAAAAGTGGCAAGAGAGGGGTGATAGACAACATGGGTGAGATATTACAGTGATGTCTTGTTTGGCTGCAGGGCAGAGGTCCGTATCATGGATTCTCGCATGTGTCTTTGCACCCCAACCAGTGCTAAGGCACTGGTTGTGCCGATGTGTGATCCTGCTGCTGGAGAAGAAAGTGATGATTCTGCTTTGGTTTGAGACCTGTGACTGAAAGGTCTCAGACTTAATCCTGACATCAACTAATGTGATGTGACAGGGTCCTTAGGCAATATACTGACCTGTTACCCGTTCATACACTCAAGTACAAGTGTCAGCCAAATGGCTCAAAGTGGAAATGTGAAATTCAAAAAGTTTCTTGATTTCACAAGTCCTGTATCAGATCGGATGTTTATCTTATTTTATAGTCTACATATTTGTCTGTATGATATATGTGATGTATGGTGGCTGTCCTTGAAATAGCAGTGAAAAGAGGATTGTCTAGAACACACACAGAGAGCTGAAATCTTGGCTTCTGCAAAACTGCTGTCTCTGTTGCTATTTTGACAGTGCTACGCTTGTTCCACAATTCAAACTGTTGTTATAATCCACACTGGGTTTTATGATATCCCAGCTTTAGCTAATGTGCTTCCTTGGATTTCTGTTCATCAATAAATCTCTTTTGAAAAGCAGTTTAAAGGGATTTCTGTCTGGAGATGGAATGAGACGACACTGGTGCAAAATACCCATCGACACAGAGAATGATGCGTCTATGCAACTATTGAAAGTGAAAGGACTTACATCCATTAAAAAAACCACTGTGCACTGTTGGCTGATGTACTGCCTACATTGTAGTCTGATATAATCATGTACATTTCTATTATCTTATCATAATTATTGATTGCATGTTAGATAACGGGCGGTCTTAAAGCAATGAGTTTATGTATATAGGTCACATGTACGCATTATCAGGAGATAATGGAGATAAGGCATGCGCTAACGGGATTGAACATTTATAGGACACTATGGCTGGACTCCAGATTTTGTTACATAAGTCACTGATGACATGGAAGTTGTCAATGTGCCAATGATATCACTTTACCTATCCGGGGTAACTGCACGTGGACTATATACACATGAGTGGGGTAGTTGCGTAATGAAAGCATTCACAATTAAGTATCTTTTTGTGAAAACATAAACTACAAGTTCAAACATTTTTTCATGCCAAGGACCCCACCAAAATATGAGCCACTCTTTTAGATCTGTTACTCTTAAATTTGAACAATGCATTACCAGGTCTCTCTTGAGACTGAAACACTGTGTCTCAAAGAGATCTAAAGAGAGGTTAAATAAAACAGAAAATGCATCAGGACACACACTGGTAGATTGGAACAGATGCTGCACAGAACACATCAGATATTAAAACTCACTATTCTCCTCACAGTCTGCCTGTCTGAGACATGACAGCTCTGCGGGGTAAAGAAGCAATTAACAAGGAAAATGATTAGTCTGATTGAAGTAAGAGAGGCAGACAGGGAGAGCACGTCAGAGAGATGGAAGGAAGAAAAACTTCTAACAATAACTATGCGACACAGACTTTGCACACACACACAGACAGATTTTCCTCAGAGCCTTCGGGTATGGACCGTGGCTGCATTTAGAGATAAAACCACGCTGCTATCTCTCAGCGATTTCACTTTCTTTAAGTTCCATGAAAGCTGTCACATGCGTTTTTTTGAAGATGGCATTAAGTATGCCTTACTTTTGCTTGCATGTTTAAATCTGTCTTTGTAGTTCACAGAGTTCAAACTTACCTTCTGTAACAACTGGAATCTGGCTTTTCTCAAAGTTATAGCAAAGCCTTCCAACTACCGTACCCGTGTAGGTTTCAAAAGTGTCGTATGTGGCCAAAAAAACAGGGGAACAAACACAAAATGTGGACTGATCTGCCTACCTCCTGCTTTTCTAAGATTTGCACGAACGCTGCCAAACAAAAGCAAACAAAAAACTAGATATTTTTAATTGCACAACTGGACGAGGGAACATGTTTACTAATAGACTGTATCAGCAAGGATGGAAGTGTGCTGGCTGTGTAATTGTGTGTGTGTGTAGTTGTGCATGTGTGAGTGTGCCAATGATATTCTAGCCACATTTATCACTTACACTTAACACACACACTGATACTACTGTGAGATGTACATGCTGAAATTGGAAATATCAAAGTACGATTTAATTAGAAGGCAAATGTGCTGCGCTACAGAGAATTATGAAATGAAAATTATGAAATATGGCATCTTTAGTACTTATCAAGTTTTATCATTCAAAAAGTGACTAAAATGTAATATAAAACCAACTTTATGATTGTAACGGTAGGTATTTGGGGCATTGATTATGGAGCTTTTTAAAATTTTTTAAAAGATATGTAGATGTATTCATCATAAACCCAGTGCATTGAATTGAAACATCACAACCCATTTTAGTATCACTAATCTTAAGACTGAAAGCCTGAGATTTTCCTCTTGATGATGCTACAGTGAATCCTTTTTTAAACAGCCTCATTTGGGATGTACACACTGAAGTGCAGCTTAAACCTACTTGATTAGTCCTGTCCAGTTCTCCGAGGACCACACCTCTCTTGGCCATGTCTCTATCCAGCCTGTGAAATGAGGCAGTTTACGTCTGCCAGGTCATTTGGCCCCATCTGGTCTTTTTCCGCTCTTCACTTGAGGACATCCACATGTTCCGACACTCTAGCCCTCCTCTGTCATTTGAGCCTTCATGAAAAAGACAAGGCATTATACAACACTACCTAAAAATAATATCCAACCCCTCTGGCACAATTTCAAAGACATTTCTCCTTACACAATCAGATGAAACATGGGTTTTTATGCTTGTAAACAGTACCGGGAGCATTGACACTGAACATCATTTCCTTAGCTCTTACATCTCACGAATACATCTCACTGTTATGTTGTATTTATGGTTGGTACTGAAAATGTTCAATGTGGATGCCAGAATCGCCCTTAGGCAGTGCATGTAACATACTTTGAACTATGCACTTTTAATTGAAGCAGGCAAAATGAGTACACTGAGGCAGATGTGAGCGTGTTTAAAGAAACCCCGCTGAATTCATTGGTGATGGAGGCACACATAAGCAAGCATGAGCATGAATACGCAAGTAAAAGCATAAACATGCAGATGTGATGCGAGTCTGCTTGAGAACTTTTGTTTGGAAAAGGCAGTGTTAAGATGAACCATGCCTGCAGCTCAGAACAACATTGACCTTGTGATTCTCTCACACATAAAACCGACTGTAGTCTGTTGTACGACCGGTTAGGCAATAAAGGCAAACTGAAAACTCTTGAGATCCCATTCAAGTAGACAATAAAGGCCTTCTTTTGCCTTCTAAGAGGACACATTTGATAAGGTATACTGTTCTGCTAAAATTGATTAATTAGAGTGAACCTGTGAAACTTTGGTTTTATATAACATAAGTCTAATTTACATATTAATGAGGTATAACTCATCAGTACAACAAACTCAGGGGTTTTACTGCTGTGGTCAGTTACTGTACATACATTGGCTAATTTTATTTCTAGCCAATTGAAATTACTGAGTCAGTTTAGTGACTTTTGAAGTCTTCTCCACTTGTGCTGACTTACTGTCGCACAAAGGCACATCCTGTATGGGCTTATCATTTCAATGATCTTTGAAGAGAAGTAGTCACAGAAGTGATTAGTAAAAACACATTGCACCTTATTAGTAGACATGTCGGTATAGTATATATATATATATATATATATATATATATATATACACACATGA
>JBBPCS010000002.1:2516830-2550689 GCA_037974645.1 Hollardia meadi
TGTGTGTGTGTGTGTGTGTGTGTGTGTGTGTGTGTGTGTGTGTGTGTGTGTGTGTGTGTGTGTGTGTGTGTTCTGTACACCATTTCAGCAGAAATATATAAATAAATCTGTAGATAAACAAAAAACCAGAGGAAATGGGAAAAGTAGATAAAAGCCTTAGGTTTCACCATGAACACAAACACATTTACGCACGCGCACGCGCACGCACACACACACACACACACACACACACACACACCTGGCTGAGTGATGCTACCCTGGAGGGTGGCTTCAATCTGATGTGTTTAATGTTGACGCTGGTGGCAAGAAAAACACACACTCACCCGCTGTTTCAACCTGCCTGTCATTTCATTTCATAAGACCTGATTTACTCATTTCATTTACTTTTTACTCATATCATTTTATTATTATTATTATTATTACTATATGTGCAGCCATTTAAAATGCTCAAGGTGTGATGCAAATCCCCTCATCTCTGACAGCGACTACGCTGACTGAGGATCCATCACGCCCCTTCAGTGCCTTCCACAGGAGTAGCAAAGAAACCCTGTACAGCCACACACTCAATTGTGCCACATTGTACCAGACCACCGATTCCTGCTTGGCTGGGTGCTTTAATTGGCTGCACTGCAGGCTGTCAAACTACTGACTGGTTACTTGAGACCTTATTGGATATGTTCTTACTGACAGGTTCTGAAAAAAACAAAAAAACAAAAACAAATATTGACTATAATATTATCCCAATGTTTGATAATCAGTTGACTTATTTAATGTAATCACACTATACATTGCAATGTCAACCTCTACGTAGTATTTGGCAGGGATTACTTTATATGTTTGCAGGGCAAAATATCAATGGAAAAGTTGATGGGAAGACATACTATTACAGTGCATGGTCATTAGGTTAATTTGTGTTTTCCATAGTTTTCGCTGACAAAAGCAAGGTGAGCTAATGTATCACCCTTCTCATTGCTGCTCAGATGCTAAAGGCACTTACAATACAGCCAATTTGTCAGCAGATAATTTTAGCTTCAGTATGCAATAGAGAGTACTGGAAGTCATTTTCATATCAAACTCCTACCTGGTCTGGTAAGTTCAGGTGCTTAGCCAGTCATGCAAAAATCTGAAATAGGTACTCCATAAGTATGAGCATGAAGATTTAGATTCAGGAAATGCTTCTTTCATTCGTTTTGTCAAAATGTTGGAAACTTGAAATAAAAACCTGTCTTTATAGAAAAGTCTAAAATAGAAAAAGAACAAGTCTTTAGAGGCCTTGGAGCACTGCATGGTGGGAAATATCATATAGGGATTTGCATATTGCCATGGGGACAATGGTGTTGCAGCAACTCCCTAAGGAGCTCAAGCTCCCTAAGGAGAGACAGAGTCCCCGAGGCCAACTCTGTTACCTCTCTCTACACTAGGGGATCTGCATATGTGTGTGTGAGTGTGTGTGGTCGATTCATAAAGTTATAATAAAGAACTTATTTGTTATTTGAGTCAACAGTAAACTTTTCCAGGGAAACCAATTGCCTTGTTGATGTTGATTGCCTTGTAATCTGAGTGATTTATAATCACTAGAAGTCAGCCATACAGCATGTCTGGCTATACGTACCTGTATGGGATGTCAGCCGCAGGTCCAACTAGCTCATCCAGCAACAACGTCTTCAGATCAACCTCAGGCACCTGGGAGAGAATCAAAATAGTATCCAGATTATTTATTATTATTATTATTAATTATTATTATTTACTAATTTGTTATTGGCATGAAGAGATCGTGTAATACAAAGCAGTTTAATCTAAGTTACATAATGATATGGTCTTGAAAGGGGAAAAAAACATTCCTGTGATTGCTTTTCTGAGATAACTGTGACATATTCAAAAGAAGATACATTTTCACCCTGATACAACTTTGACTTCTCATTAGACACTGCTCAAAAAGCAGTCATTGTGTAGAAAGTGATTTTTTTTTTCAAGGGCCGTGATGAGGACTGACAGTCCACAGGAGCAGCAGTGTTAAGACGATAGCTTGGAATTTGCATCTTGACGACCATGACGATAGTGTCATGGGGAAAAAAGGACTAGAAATTAAAAATGAAAATAAATGTGCAATTGGTGAAAGAAAAAAATGGCACACCTAGTTTCTGCTTTGCAAGTTTAAAATATGATTAATCTTACGACTTCATAATTTGGCCTTCCTCTTTAGGGATTTAAGAAAGTTATATTTGACACAGTGGCAGCACAGAAAGGACATTGAGACAAAGAGTGCACACACAAACAGTCTTCTGTTCGTTGTCAGATACAGTACAACTCCTTGGAGTTTAGCTGGAAATATTGGTCAGCAGGGGCGACATGCAAGCCAAAAATCTGGGGGGCACAATTGGGGGGTCCTTCCAAAGAAAAAATAATTTGCAATATAGTATATACAGTATTCAAAGTCTTTAAAACGTCACGAAACTAAAGTTTTTGTGGCTCAGTAATCTCCCACTTTATATCAGGGTAAGTACTGCATATTTACTTAGAGATTGTCATGTCAATTATTTGTGCTGTTAAAGTCTCACTCACATTCACTCACATCTACACTCGCTTCTACACTGCTACCATTTTTCTTGAAAAAGAGCTAAATCTTGCCTGCTTTACCCAAAAAGGGCACATATTCGTATAAACAGACTACATTACACAATGCTTTTTAACTTACAGAACATAGAGGATAAAGCCACACATGAAAAGAAACTGCTAACATGGTAATAGTTTTATTTTCAAACGCAATGCATAGGAAGCAATAGGGGTGGGCAACCTGGCCAAAATATAACATCTCCTATACCCTATATCATCTAATATAACAGCTCCTCATCCACTGTAATTAGCTATAACCATTGACATAAATACAGATGGACGATGTGTCTCCACTTCCTCCAACTGTACAAAAATGAAGCCAAAATATCCCACATGCGAGCGCTGCCTTCTTGCACTGGTGACATCATTTGGAGCCAGAGTCTGCACAGCAGTAACCAGGCAGTGGAATCGAGTTTCCGCCCATATACTCGCCCAACTCAATCACAAGGAGGGCTCAGCTGTCAATCATGACGTTTCATCCCCTTCGTGTAGCATCAAATAACTAGTTAAAACCCAACTGATTAGAAATATTAACACTTGAACATGCATCCGTGTGATAAAAACTACTTAAAATGCCAAAAGCTAGGAGGCAGCGAGATCGCACCAGGGGGCAATCAAGATGTTTTGGCTTCACTTTTGGGAAGCTCTTATGTCATCCATTTTTATATACAGTCAGTGGCTATAACTCACATTACATTGTTTACAATACATCACCTTTCACGAAAAGGAATTGATGGCCTACTGGCCACACTTCAACAACACACCGTTAAGCGGTTGCCTACATCTCTTCCAGTGTGCGTGCCTACCTTCCATTGACTGTATAAAGATGGGTAACATGACAGCTCCCTAAAGTGAAGCCAAAACATCTTGATCGCCCTCTGGTGGATGGTTGCAGTCTAGATCATAAACCTCACCCTATCCATGTGAGCAGATGGGACATGGGCCAAACTAAAGTAGAGTATACATTAGATATGTTTTTTCCCAAAGATGATTTTAGTCACTTTAGGCAGTTCTTATTACATTGATGTATGTTCAAGTGTTAATTTTTCTGATAAGTTGAGCCCTGCTCATGACTGATCACTACTGCATAGACTCTGGCTCCAAATGACATCACCAGCACAAGATGGCAGAGCTTGTATCCAGGATATTTTGGCTTCATTTTGTACAGTGGCAGGATGTGGACACGCGTCTTTATATATGACAATGGTACCTGCTGTAGCAAAACAATTTCATCCTGCAACTTTTGGAAGAAACCAATACCATAGGGGGAAGGTGGTGTGTGAGATTTGGGGTATGATTCCTGACATAATTCGAAAAATAGGCTTGAGTGGACTGTAAAGTCAATTCATACTATATTTGTACAAAAAGAGAGCATAAAGAAAAATACAAATGAACTTGGCTGTGCTTTTACACTGGACAATTAAAATGGGAGAATAAACACACAGACACAAAGGAAAAGAGAGGTGGATATGGAGTTGAAAAGAGAAAGAGGGAAATGCAAGTTCAGAGAGAGATAAGGTCAGACTTACAGACATGAGAGGGAGAGACAGGGGGCTTGAGAGACAGGGAGAACCGGCAATACTGGTGAAATATCGGCCACTCTATCGCTGTGGTGACAGGGGTCACTCTGGGAAAAGGAAATCAATGCTGACAGCAATGACTTACAGGTCAACACATAGCGCTGCGTGTGTGTATTTGTGTGTGCTTTAAGTATAGGCTTGTGTGTGTGTGTGTGTTTTAATTATGCATAGGCTAGTGTTAAATATGTGTGCAACTGTGTGTTTGTG
Source organism: Hollardia meadi (assembly GCA_037974645.1). Lineage (NCBI taxonomy): Eukaryota > Metazoa > Chordata > Actinopteri > Tetraodontiformes > Triacanthodidae > Hollardia > Hollardia meadi. The sequence goes on from JBBPCS010000002.1 coordinate 2,521,231, forward strand.
TGAGTGCAAGATATGTGGAAGTGAAATAATAACCAATATATACACAAAAAAGCATTTGGAAGAGGAGCTGGTGCAGACGGAAAGATAAGATTTATTCTATTATACTAGTATGTCAAGATAATATGATGCATGATGCAGGCAGACCGGCGACCTTAATGTCTGCCAAGTGGACAAGTTGGTTTTTAGGACACCACTTTAAAATACAGGAAACAAAAATGACAGGCTTGTTCCTCTACCTCATTCTTGACTCCACAATCTTTTCCAAGAACCTGAAGAAAATTAGTTACTTTGTTTTCGGAAGAAAATTATTAACCTTTTATTTAAATCTCTTTCAAATCAAACAATAATGACAGTCCAGTTATTTGTTGGGTGTTACAGCACAGGAAAAAAAAATCTATTCAACCCACTTGTTTTAGCATGCAAATCATTTTTAATAGTGTATAGCAAGTTTAGTAAAATCTCATGTTAATTGAAATAAAGTGGGCTTAGTTGTGTGTCTCCCAAACAACATACATAAAAACACACAAAAGACACACATGATTTTCTCCCCCAATCATAAAACATTCATATTCCAATGCAACAGCAATGTGACAATGAGAAGACCTGGCATGCATAGAGGTCAGTGGCTAATTTAGGTAGGCTGTGTGTGTTTGGGAGTTTCAACGTGTGCGTGTGTGCGTGTGTGTGTGTGTGCATGCGTGCCTTAAATACCCTTGGGTTAGCAGGAGTTACGACCTGCTTGTATTATTAAGGTGAGTAGTAGGCTGCGTTATGTATGCCTAAACAGCCAGTCCATTCATTACAGATGCAATCCCCTAAGTACATGAATAAGCACACGGCCTACTCTATCTCTCTGCTTCTCTGAACTGTAAAGTAGACAAAATATCGGTGTGATGCAAAGAGCTGTAGATAAATCAGAAACAGGAGCAAATTAATAATACGCAATGAAACAACATTAGTTGATTAAGTATGTATGGTTGAGTGGCGGGTGCAATTTACAGGCAGCTGGGTTGGGTGTCCGGAATAAGGTCTCATTAGGGATCACAGTGTGCGTGTGTCTGTGTGTCCATCCCGTTAGTAATCCGTCACTAGTGGTCTCAGCTTTATGAAAAGGCCTGCAATCTATGATAATGAGCCCTCTGAAGGTTATGACCAGGGTAAATTCATCGGTTAGGGGAGGGCTTACGTGTATATGTGTCTGTATGTGTGTTTATGTGTAATGTGACTATACCATTAAAGAGTGGTGAGGAAATATACTATCAAAGAAATGGTCAAAATCAGCAGAGTGCATGAGTGAGAGAGGTATGAAAGTGAGAGAAACCGAGAGCGCATTACATGGATGTTGCATCACATCACTTAGTTTTTCTTACTCGGTTTTAAGACAAACAGAAAAGGCATTTGCAATGCATTCTTACACAAGGTGCTCTGTCTATAGCAAGCAGTACTGATACTTCCAAAGCGATCACATCTCAGTCTCCGGAGGAAGCAAAGATGTGGAAAACAGTCAAACAAAACCTGTCACAATGGGTCTGTTTGCTGTTAGACACTGGAGGAAAAGTAGTAGTGGCAGATGGACTGTAGCAATAACAGTAGAAATAATTGTCGTCATAGTGAATCTGAAAGTAGAAAAGGTAGTAGTACTTTCACAAAATAAAAGAATGATACAAACTAGAGCAACAGTCATTCACAGAATGGGTTCACTTTCTCTCCTCTGTCACTGTTCCTCTTTCCTTCCCCCTCCATTCTACTCCTTAGTTTCCAGCCTCCAACCTCCTCGCATTCTCTTGTCTCCTCCTGTCTCATCCACTTGCCCCTTGCCCACGCCTCCTCTTTTCCCTGTTCTTTTTTTTTTCTTCCCCACATCACTTTCGTTTTTCTGGTTTCTTTTATATCTGAAAATAGCCATCCATTTATGCAATCATTCCATTTTTCCACCCTCCTCCATTCCTTTTGTCTGTAGCTAGGTCAACTGAAAGCAACAGAGGAGAAAAAACAAAAGAAAGTGTGTGCGTGAGTCACCAGATCGCAACAGAAAGCGAGGAATGGGGAAAAAATGGATAATGCGACTCATGGTGATGGTGACTGGAAGGAACACGCCAGTGTCTTGTTCTACGATATCAAGGCTTACATGTTTAGAATGAGTGTACTAAAAATGTGGGCTTTAATTTTGTCCAGTGTGAGCTTGATGCAAGTGTAAAGTGATGCAACTATGATGTTAGCCTACAAAAAGAACACACACATCTGCTACCTTACACTCAGGGCTTTTTTTCTGTCCCATAATAACACTGTGTGGCCCCAAAATGCACTCAATGAACCTGTATATAAGTGTAGTTTAAACTGACACAAATTCATTCCATTTTCCATTCTACATTTTGACAGTTTCTTATGAGATCTTTAGAAAATAAATGTGTCCTGTCTGTGCAGTTTGCAGAGCAGGAGTCGTATTTACAGCGATGATTGTAAAGGGACTTAAGTGGTCACAAAGTCATCATGTTTCAAATTCTACTGGCAGCAACTTTAAAATATAAAATTTCCCACCAATTCATTGCAGAATGGTTGGGAGAATGTATATAAACCATATGAACCTGCCCTCTGTCCAAGCATTTCTACACTCAGCAAATGGTGTGCTACATTGATTTGATGTTGCTTCACAGGTTCACAGGTTGAGCCCACAATATATTTCACAAAATGCTTTCGGGCTGCAAATAACTTTAACTTAATTATTTTAAATATGGTTCAATTTTAGCAATTCATTGATTGTTTGTTTTTGATTGATTGATTTATAAAAGTCATAGTCAGAAAACAGTGAAAATACTTATTATAATTTCCCAGGGTGACATCTTCAAATCGCTTGTTTAGGCCGACCAACAGTCCATATCTGATAGACACTGATATAAAACTGAGAAAATCCTCACATTTGAGAACCTGGAACCACCATATTTTTGTTTATTAAGTGACCGTAATTATAAATCAGTTCATGAAATTGTTATTGATTAATTTTCTCAAAGTCAGTATACATTAAAAAATTAAATAAATAAAAGGTAAATAAAATAATTCCCATACGGGTTAGGGATCCGCAGTCATCCCAGGGTGTATGAGATGGACTAGTTACAGTCTCATGCTATGGCTGATATATTAACAAAGGTTTACAAGGGCAGAGCACTACATATGTAAGTTTGGCCTTATGGCTGACCTTACAATGCACTTAGTATCCTGTACAGGGAGTAATGCTGCAGCCACTCCTACAAGCCATTTATTCCAGCTAACGACAGTCAAGCACTCATAAATCAGCATTAGGAACCTCTTTCGGCCTCTCTCTCTCTCGTTTAGTGTCCCCTCTCTCTTCCTCCTTGCCTAAGTTATTTTCTTTCTTTCTTTCACGCTTTCTTGTCTTCACCCTTGTCCACGTCTCATTTTTACATTTTACCTCTAATATTTTACCAGCTTTAGACTTGCAACTCCCCAATTTACTTCCTCTTCCTGTATACACACACCCATCTCATTCTATTTTTGTCTTATCTTATTCTCCCTTCTCAAATAACTGCTTTCTCTTCTTCTGTCCCTCTTCTCACCTTTTTCCACCCTCCCTGTTGTTTATAGATTGCTCCTCTTACCTCCTGCCATCCATCCAGTCTCACCCTCTCATTCTGAAAATTCCTTTTCATGCAGATAGAGACGGCATCCCTGAAATGTCAAACCCAGTATTGGCACCTCTATTGATTTTAATTAAGCTAATTAGCTCATTGTTTGAAGGATCAAACGGGGGCACCCATTACTGCATAGAGAGACTGGGGACTGGTGGGGGGCTGTGAAGTTAATATGGTAATGAAGACAATCAATTATCACTCACAGCAAAGTCATTAACAACAACATTAGCATAGTCAACCATCGCGACCCCCTGACCTCCTCTGCTCTCTCCCTCATTCTCTCACTCCTACTCCCCCTCCAAGCAGCTGCAAAGCAAGCAAATGTATGAGTGTGTGTATATATGTGTGTGTGTGTGTGAGAGAGAAAGATAGAAAGATAGTGAGAGAAGGGTGGGGGGGGGGGAGAGTCCTCACAGTTCAGGGACCATTTTTAATGTAGACCTGAATTGAGTTTCCTGCTCTCCTTGACTTGAGCAGAGCAGTCACTGCTAGACAGAGTCAACTATGGTTTGAAGCAACTGCTGACAAATCATGGATGGTATACAGGATAGTTAGTCTAATTCTGTGCTTCATCTAGAAAGAGGAGGCCTGTTTTGTTAAGTTCTTGTATGTTCTTGGTCTGTTCTGTTGTGTTGAACTACAGACAAGGAAGAAAAATGGGTCTTAAGTGTGCTGCTATAGAGGGTGCTCGACATGACAAGGGAAAACAATGTTGTCATTAGCATGGATTAAGACGCAAGACCAATTTTCACATTTGGTTCCTGAGCCTTCAGATTTTAATAGCCCCCATTCTGTTGTTTATGGGGAATGTCATAAATAGTCACTTTGTGCATCACACACAAAAAAAGGAGCCTCTCATCACAGCTGGACGCATTCCCGGCATTCAGTTAGCAAATTAGTAGTTTCTTACTTGTTACAACTCGATACAAATACGAGAAAATAAATTAGGTCTTCTTTGTCAACTCTCTCTTTTATAAACAAGGAAAGCTAACAAGCATAGGGATACTTCCAATTTAAGCCACTGCACAACAGAACAGTCTCAAAAATGTGTTTACTTACACAAGGGTATTTTTAGTACTCAAGTTAAGTGTGATAAGTATGTATCATTTTGAATTATTGTTGGGAACGGTGAGATGATATGAGTGGTTCAAAGAGAAATGAGAAGGTCAGTGATCCCAAATGATCCGTACTGATCTGTCAGACACAAAGAACAAAGAGATATAAGAAGAGAAAGAATAGAACTCACATCAATGCTGCGCATGTGTCCAGTACACTTGATAAATTGTGTAATTGAGTTCAAGTCTGACATCAGATCTTTCTTCTTAGAGCACAGATCACACACACTTTGCTCCAGGGTTGTCCTCTGTTGAGGAGTCAGTAAGAGAAACTAAATTATTCTGGCCAAATGAATGACCGGCAATGTGGAAAATACATAAAATTATATAAAATCCATTTTGTGTACACTCCCCTCAGCCGTCTTAATGTTTACAACATTAAAGTTGACGATTTTTTAGGGGGAAAATATCTAATTAACAAAATTTCTACTGATGGACTAAAGTAGTTTGGATCATGGATCTTTTTCACATTATGACAAATAGGAATTACACCAGGGAGCATCAATTATTTTTAGCAAATTCTTCTAATAGTTGTTAATAAATCTTGGAAAGCCTCGAGCTCTAGACAAAAGAGTTTGATGTACTGACCAATCAAACGTCTTACCATCTGCAGCCTGCCTGTTAGTGTGGCACGAATATGATGACATGAAGTCAAAAAGTTCATGTCAGTCCTTAAGTCAGAGCCTGGTTATTTAGGTTTTACTAATTAGACATCTCACATTAAGGGTGAGAGCTTATTCATCTTTCAACTGTTGTTGAAACCCAAAGTTGGCAACCATCTGGCCAACTAAAGTTTCTTTGACCAAGATACTGAATCTCTGCAAGCTCCAGAAGTTGCTCTGTAGCTGCTCTTCTGCCTTTGACCCGAATGGAACAGCACAAGTGGAAATAACATTTGTACAGAGAACAGTGGTCCTGTAATATTGCATTATATGATTATTAACCCGTAAGATGCCAAGATGACTGTCCAACAAAAGTATTATATATTTGATATTATAGTTAAAGTTCCCCAGAAGTTTCTCCTCTGCACTCATAATAATGCTTTTTACTGTAACCAAATGACACAAAGAAAGTTTAGCATTTTCCATTTATGCTTTCACTACTAGCCGGAAAGTCAGTTAACTATAGAAACTGACACTGGCAAGATCATCCCAAGGTATTGAAGCCTACATCCTGACTCCAATGCAGATTCTCTGAGTTTAAGCAACCAATACATGTACATCTTTTGGAATCCATAACAACCTCTGTCAATGAACACTACAATACAGAGGATGAATTATTTTGCTTTTACAGGTTGTTGCTCCAGGTTACGTGAACCTCGAGGTTAAATAGATGTTCACTTCTCAAAATAATGCTTAATTCGTGTTTGTTTTGTGTTCGCTGAACAAGATAAAGCTATATCCATCTGCCTACGGATGATAAATTGACAACAGGCTAATTGTAGCAGTCTAGAACAGAGAATACAAGCCATGGATTTCATGATATTATGACCGCAAAACAAACTCTGCTTAGTGTCCATTACAGATCAACCCTGTTGTGCATCAACAAGACCATACACTACGATTCAATCAGACGTTAGCCAAGCTCCTATTACAGAGCTCATTGCATTGTTTACATGGAGGAACGGTCCATAAGTAGCTCTAAATGCTCTTCATTTGATTGGATTTCACATTATGGACATCAGAGTAGAAACATACTGTTGTCCCCTGACTATCCTAATAGACTGTTGAGTGAGGCAGTCCATTTGTTTGTATTTGTTTACCAATCTAGACCCTAAAAACATACAAAGTAACAGACAGTGAGAGCGTCGTTTAAGTCAGGTGAAAATGGAGAAGCTCAGAAGTTGGGTCGATAGCTCGGTAACAAACTATTATGTTCCTTTTTGCTGTGTCTCTTTGGCTGCCAAAAGAAGCTGTTGTTGTCACAAACAATAACAAAATTGTGCAACTGGATGTCATTTAATCTAGTTTACATTTATTTTTTCTTCAACTACTCCCCTTTAACTGGCATTTTTGGAGGGTGTGCACTGACACACCTTTCATGAACATAAAGGAGTCTTCATAAATGTTTATGACCATTTTCATTAAGTGTCAATCAATTATGTAATTTTAATGGAGGGTTAGGCTTAATTGACTGAATGACATGCAATGACAACAGCCATGCACATTCTTTCACATTCCTTCATTTTTCGTGACAGTGTCACACGCCTTCAAATAAAATGCTACCTTATTCTAAATATTCTTTATTCTTTAGACTTTATTTCTTGTCTATATTCACCAACACAAATATCCAAAACAAACATCTAATTTATACAAGGTTATTCACAGAGTACACTACACAGGGAAAAGGATGTTTCAAATGGGTTTTACAGACTGAAATTTGGCCACATTGGACACAAAACACCACGGTTTGGCTGACAAGTCAGGAACAAAGCCTCAGATTAGCCGACATAATCAACAAAGGCATCATAGGGTTGGAGAATGGATGGCTAACAACCATGCAACCAACGACATTAAATGTTTTCAACATGGGAAATGGCTAAATTATCACAGAAAACACCCAATGTAGGATTTATCATTATGGATTGTTTTACAAAGTCTCCAAAAAGACATTGCAGTTCAAGGCTGGATTACAAAAGGCATATGATTGCAGTTCTCTTTGCAACGGCATAATGGTTAGCTTCCAGGCAGCAAATAAACTTAAGTCAAATTAAGTTGAAATTATCTGCCTCAATTTAAAAAAAAACAATCCACTGATTTTGACATAATCTGCAATCCTTTCATCCATACCTTAAATAGTTAATTTCCGATTCATTGACTCCAAAATTGTACTTGAGTATCTTACTTGAGTAAATTGTACTTAGTTACATTCCATCACTTGTTATTCTAAATTTTGACATTAAAATTTTTTATTTTTACTGCAACTATATATCGGTTACCAATATCCTTGATTATTAATATTCTGTATCGGTATTGGCACTGAAAAAAACCATAGCGATCAAACCCAATAATTCCATTACTCTCCCTATTCATTAAGCGTGATTTGTGCTAAAGTTGGCAGAAACAAATTTATAGTACACCATATTCAGTAAAGGTATCTGAGCCCTGTGGACGAGACACTGTATAGACGCTGGCAATTTTTGTGGCTAAAGCAAAGCCATTGGAAAAAAATTAGGTTTTACATTGGTAAATGTTAAAATGTAGAGCTGTGAGTGTTAAGAAATGCAAGGCATAGCAGTTCATTGACATTTGTGACCAGTGTAGAGAGCACACAAAGCTGGCCCTCTGACCTTCTCCATAATAGCAGATAAGTACTTTGATGTATAATAGGCCATAATTACTTTTCTGTGTGCAAAATCCACTCAGAAGAGCGAATATTGATGGAAGCCTGGCCATAACTGAAATGGAACAAAACCTTAAGGTCACTACATCAAGTGACGATGATGTCTTTATAGTCCTGCCTTGGGTTGATGCAATCTTGAAAAAAAAAAAAAAGAAAAGGTAAAAAAGAACACGTTGGTAGAGCATTTTTGCACTCAGCTCTTCATCTCCAGTCCGCTTACAATGAACAACAATTTGTTGTTTCCTCCAGAAAATGTTTGGGACCACAAACTTAAAAGATAATAGCAGAGGACCTCTCACTGCTTGACTCCTTTATCTGTTTGCATATAGCTTATCTTGAAGAGTTCACTGTATCATTAACACCGGGTCTTGTCCTAATTCCTTTTCTACATTGCCATTATTCTAAATAGTGATATGATTCTGTCTAAACAATGAGGACTTCGCTGTGAACCATAGCCAATGTGATCACCACTGATTTGATTCTGTAAAATCCAAGAGGCCTTGGACTCAAGTAGTGTACACAAGCGAAGGATCGTGGAGACAATGGTACCGCAGAATAGAAAAGAAAGCCATAAGCTGTTATTCTCTCTCTCTCTTTTTCTTGTTATGTCTCTTTTGAATCTATGCCTGATATGTGTATGGATGGTGTTCATGAGTAGACATTTCACTCTATTGACTTATACCACTTTGTAGAGTACAAAATAATTGTCCCTGGTGCAACAGGAAGGTTTGAAAATATATGTATTTGTTGTTGGGTTTACACCCAGAATTCCATGCATATGTGCATATTGTGTGGGTAATTGTGGGTACCCTCAGATTGTAGCTCCACTGCTCTAAAATATAATGTACATATAACAATCCAATTTTCAAAATTGTGCTTTTCAGCCCCTGAAAAAGCTTTAATGTTATCTGCATGCAAAATATATTTTGCCACTATCAGTATACTGTGTAAAAAGACCTCTTAATATTCTAAAGCTCTTCATGTATTGAAACCGTCTGTCATCGAGACTACTTCCTGCAGATGGCTCTCCTGAAGACATAAATATCTTTTAAGGAAATAAATACTATAAAAATTTCTGTAAATTTCCTTAAAATACAGAAATATCAAAGAAAACAATGATACTCTATCTGGGCCAACTACTTCATTAAGCCAAAATTTAAAAACATTTGTTAAACCTTACTTCTGAAGCACGATCAGAGGTGTGTAGCTTCCCTACCCAATTGGAAACCTTGTCGTCAGCTTCCTTCTGCAGATCCTCAATGGTCTGAACCAGCATCTGGTTCTGGTCTGCGAGGTCATTCACATAAGACAGCAGGAAATTCACTTTCTTCTGCGAGAAAAAAAAAAAGCACAGCAGGATCAAACAGTGGTTTGGATGTTGTTTTGACAAGCAGACATTAGAAAGAAGCTGTTTTTTTTTTCTATAATAAAAATGTTTTATTTTATTGAGCCAAATCATAAACTAAAATTCTTGTTTAAAACAAAAGACAGGTAAACACATCATTTGAGCTTCAAACAACTTGGGTCACTTCGAAACACAATTCAGCAGTTTTATCTCAGCTATGTATGCTCTGGGTGGGAATCATACATTTTTATACACATATGAACACAATATTCATCAAGTATCTACAAAACGTTCCCTGGCACATTTTGTGTGGATTGTGATATGTATTATTTATGATCATGATGGGCAAATACAAAACATGGTAAGTACGCAGTACAAACCAATATTAAATGTTGAAAACATACTGAATTACAGCATGGGAAGGGATGCAAAATGCCTATCTACAAATCAAGCACTGAACCAGTCTATCCCAATTTCCTCTCTGCAAATTTTCATTGTGCAATAAAAACATCACAATACCTCCTACACATGGGCCAACAGTTGCCAATGAGCATAAATTGCTACTGCAAATTGCCTATAGTTGCAATATAAACATAGTTCCTACAAGATAGAGTTGCAAAGACAGTATCTCCTCTTCGCTGACCTTACCCCCTCTTGGAAAATCAGTGTTTTTGAAATTGACAGATTACAGAGTTGAGAGAGACATACATTTCCTAAAGAATTATCAAACATCAAAGTGATGTCAGATATCACTTTGATACACAACTGAATGAACACAAAAACAGGGACCTTGAAATGATGATTTCAGAACAGAAAGGATAGCAGAATCTGAACATGTTTGTTTTATTTAACCCTTGTGTCTATAGCCCCAATAAGATTATTATTATTCAACAGGGAGACACATGAGGTGGGGAGTCAATAGCAACACAGGGCAGGTTGTGATTCTTTTACTTTATGACAAAAATCTGAAGACAACTAGCTTAGAACGTGGTGATGGTGAAATCTAGAGCTGATGGCCACGGACTCTCTAACATATATCACAAAGAGAGCAGCAACACCTTGTTTATGAGGAAAGTTGAGATATGTAACAGCCTAAGATGACATCATCAAAGCTAATGATGCTTTTCATCAGATTTATGGTAGCTCACTTTCCATTTTCACTTGCTCTACTTATGTTTAGTTTATGACGCATTCATTGTAACCATAGGCTTGTTGTTTGGCCTTTACAGTTGGACTGAAGTTCCTGTCTAAATCATTGCCCTACTTGCATCATGAAGCATCATGTTCATAAGGGATGAACTGGTTTTGAAATTGAAATTATTGTTTTGCTTTGCAGTAGCCCAAACCTCTAAAACTAGCCCTATACCAGAGAAGAAGGTCAGATACTCTTGGCTTTCATACAACAGCCCACCGAGGATTAACAGTAGATGACCTCTCAACTGTATTATCAGAAAGGAATACTTTATGAGCGAGCAAGAGGACATAGTTGGTCAGGGGTTAGGGGGCAGGCTAAGAAACATGTTATTCCCTGTTGCTGCTTTAAAGGAGAAGAAATTCATTTCAAACTTCACATTTTTATTTTTACAAAAAAAGGACACCCAAACATGCTCCACAATAATATGCATATCCTCACAGTTCTTCAGTGCAGTCTTTCAAGCCGGTCTTTAATGTCAGTATTAAAAAAAATGCTTTTTCCTTACAGGGAATTGCACAGGGGTTGTACACACATATACAATGATTGCAGCTCTGATAAAAGGGAGTGCAAGTGAATTGCAGAATTATTTTGCCTTGAGGAGCACCTGTACATCTTTGTTCATAAACGTCTGTCCCCTACAGTCAAAAAAGTCAACAAGCGGTTCATACCGCCCACTGACTCATGATATTACATTGATGTATATAGCTTCAGGGAGAGGAAGTTTACAAAATGGTAGATGTGACAGTATCTAAGATAACATTCTGAGGTTGACACTGTATTTTAAGGTGTGGAACTGAAAATGCATCTATTATATAAAACTCAATAGCTTGCTAGTTTAGTGTTTAGTGTTTTCCAGCTAATCACTGTCCTTAAGCGCCCCAAAACCTTCTTTGTATATATACTTTATATTAATTCTTTAATTGGGAATTTGTCCAAGTGTTTTAACATGTTAGGGAAAATCATACACCTACAATGGGTTCACGGATGAATGGGCGCTGTGTTTTCAAAGGACAAGCTTTATGATTGACTGTCTACATCAACCTTTAGGACTTGGGAGCTCCTGGGTTCTTAACACATAACCTTGTTAAGGAGGCCCGCGACTGGGGCCGGCTGACCGAAACCCATCTCTGAAACCTTGTTACACTTGCTTTGATGCACAGCCCAGCTCACACAGGCCATATTCTAAAGCTAAATGATGTCACATGACAATCCTGATGATTAGAAACCTCTCTTTTTTTTAAAAAATATGAGTGTGGATCTGTGTTCCTGATCTCTGCCGCTCAGATGGAAACCTAATGCAATTTGCCACCTGTTACAAGTGCTGCGGCTTTATGAAAGCACCCCTTCGCTTCCTCCTGTCATTTGTCTGACGGGATGGAGGTCATCTTCTGATGCCCAAGTCATAGTGGACAGGATGCTCTTTGATTTGTTTCGGATGGATGATAACCTAATGATAATAGATGAAAACTACAAATCTTATAGAGACTTTGGGTCTGAATGGGGTCTTCAATTAAAAATTTTTACACGGCAGTAACTGAGGAGAACACATCTCAGTTTAGAGATAAATTCAATCAGTTCTTTTACATGGACATTGATCGAGATGTTATCAACATATTTACAAAACCGATACTTTCACAACCTTTTAGTTTAGAGCTCAGGACAAACACACCAGACATGTAGTCATAATGGCAGCGGTGGGATTCGAACCCACGCCTCCAGAGAGACTGGAGCCTAAATCCAGCGCCTTAGACCGCTCGGCCACGCTACCGCTCTTTCAAAGAAGAAATGGTGCCATCTGCGAAGATATCTACTGACCTGCAGCTGCACCTCCTGAGGGACAGTTGTGTCTAGTTCCAGGCATCTCAACCTCTGATCGTAAAGTCCTCTGAACTCCTTTACAAGCTGTTTGATGTCGTTTGTCTCAGTCCCAGAATCCTGGACGGCAACTCTCAGCTCTATTTCTCTTGAGAGAGAAGCTAGATTCAAAGTATCACTACTCTGACCAGGCAGCTTCGAGCTTTCTCCTGACTCTGTTGTTGTTGTTGTCTGTCGGCTCATGGTCGTGCAAGTTTTCAGCAGTGCACGAATAACTGCTTATGAAACAAACAGCAGGCTTGTAAAACCCAACTAGCGAAACTCGTAATTACGGCGTGACACTCCAATCTTTGTACAGCCTTATAGGCCTAGTGGTAGCTTACATTACTACACAACAGAAAAAGGGTTAATTTCTGGCATTTTGAGTGCATGTAAGGCATTATCTCCTGTTACTTTGTGTGAATTACCGTGGCATCACCAACAACTTGGTCGCTATGTGCCGTTACTACAACGGAGAACTTTGAATGCATTTGATTTCCAGTCAGATTGACGCTTCCCCTGCAGTTTACCGCTGCTATGGCACTGTGTGCGTCTGATTGGCTCGTTTTGACCATTGGCTGCGTAACCGTGACGTTGCTGCACACCATTCGTGAGTTTTCTTTAAGAGGCGGGATTTATTTTTTTTACAACCCGGAAATACAGATTGTTTTCGTCGTGTACTTCCACCGTGGTGTCAGGGAGGACTGGGGTACATTGTGTTCACCTTTCCCCTGAAAAGAAATGGGTAAATATATCTTCGTTGTGTTGTTTAGTGCACATTCAAGTCTGCAACATTTTCACACGAAGTCAAATGCGGCACGTCGTCGTCTTTTAAACGACGAAAGACCACCTCCTTGTTGCTCTTTGTGTCTCGAAAGCAACATTTATTGTCTTTTTTATGCATGTTTGCATGTTAGCAAAAGCTAATCTGTTGTTGATGTATATATCGCTGTGTATAATACATACGGTTCAAATGGCAAGCTGGGAGTTTGTAATTATTACGAGTCATTCCCATATTTACCAAGTGCAACTTTGGAGGGTAGCCTACCCTTGTTAGTGTGTTTCCTCTAGAGTTCATTCCACACAATTCCATTATTCCCCTAAATAATCAGTGCCAAAGATCAAAACCCTCCACCTTAAGATTCTAGGCAAAGTTGATCTTATTGATTTTCTAGAGACTACTCACTTTATTTATCGCATCCCAATCATCACTCCACTACTCTTATCAGTCTCTTGGTTATATCGCTCTTTTCGGGTGGCTTTGACTGCACTGCTCTCACACACTCTTCACAAACCTAATCCCCACTGTGATTATCACATAATGCTCTTGCCTTGTTATCAAAATGGAGCAGATTTGGGTTTTGTTGTTGTAAAAGACTGATGGGCATGGGCTAAAAAATTAAGAGACAGTGTCATTATGCTGTGAACGTGGAGCGGCTGGCTGATTACATGAGATTGAAGGATAGGTGCGTTCCTCTGGAGCTAAACACTTAGTGTAATGAGACTGTTTTAAGGTAGTCACTGAATTTAAATTGGCTATGATCTCACTCTGGGGTCATGAGGTCATTTTATACAGTTTCCAGTTGAAGGCAAGTGATAAAAGCAGTGGGGTTATCTGTGCACTTCTTTGGAAAGAATTCCACCCTAGACCCCCTAGCTTTATAGTTTAAGTCATTTAACAGAACAGAAAACAGTTTATGCATATACATTGTTCCACATTTAATGAAGACAAGTGCTAGAATTAATGGTTTTGTTTTTTCTGTGCCAGAAATTTCAAAAGCTCTAATCAGCAAATATTTGTCATTTTACTGGATAAATGACTACAATTAATTGATTATCTAATATGTCATCAGTTCATTTTCTATCTGTTTTTGTATTTTTGCCATTTAGGTCTACTCTAGAATCCATACTTGCCAGTTTCACATAAACTGAGAGACATAAAACTCATTGTAATAACAGTTAGACAATGTAAGATATTATTTAAACATCCAGGGTGCTAAATTAAAAAGTCTATACATTGTATTCAGTTGTCTCCAAGTATTTTTTGTAGTATATATTTGTATATTTGTAGTGCACTAGCTAAAATGTGTACATTGCCAGAAGACCCTTTTTCCTTATTTTTTTGGGGGGGGGGGGAAATCAAAGCATTAAATTTACAAATCGAGAGGAAAGTATAACATGTCATGATGTCATTAGGGGTACAGTTTGTAGTGGCAGCAATGCAACTGAATCACAGATGCGCATCGAAGATGAATTCCTGACAATAGCAACTGTACAGTGAGTTTGACTCTTGCAGTGAACTCTCTCATCCTGCAGTGGCCTTCACATTCTTACTGGGCACAAAAGACAGCTTGCCCTCTGTTCAGAATTTTCCACTCCCACAGTCATTTTAATTGTTGCACTGATTTAAAAACAAAAACAGACAATATGTTTTAGCATTTATTATGCCCTTGTTTTTCATGCATAAAGAGAAGCTAAGAGATGTGCTGATCAAATATTCCTCAGCATAAAGCATTCTTTCTGCATGAGGTGAGGCCCCAGTGATCTCTCATTGACTCTTCAGAAAGACACAACCTCTGTTCTCCCTTTTATTAACTGTTCCGCCTTTTCCTCCACGTTCATTGTGCCTCTCTGCCCTCTAAATGTTTAATTACTTTTTAAGTTGTTTTTTTCCAAAACCGTGTACTTATTACCACACGGCCTCAGCATATTCAACCGTCATACTCATGAAATCAATTAATTCTCTTAAATAATTTACCTTCTGAGCAATCCAGATTAAGCAGAGCACGTTTTTTTGTGAGTTAGATGGGCTGATGTGTATTTTTTTTGTGTTCAGGCATTAACTTGGCCCTCACCCCATGGCTCGGAGGAGTCTTGGGTGATTAGAGAAAGAGGAGAGCCTTGATAAAGCATTAGTGTGTGACGCACACACAGCCTGAAGACCCCTCGGTGCATTTGCACACATTCATTTTTCATGAAACAGACTCATAACAATTAGTCTGGTTACCGCCTGGGTAATCTTAGCGTCCCTGTAATGCCTGTGGTCTGCTGTATGACATCACTCTCTTCAAAGTTCTAAATCTGACATTCTCATCCGTTTTCATATTGAGGACATTAGCAGGCCATGGCTAATAGGCCCCCACTCGTTCCTGGCGAAAGAAGGGCAATAAAGTGAGGGAGCAAGAGAATGAGGGGGGTAAAAATGAGACAGGAGTGCTCAGAGTAATAGGTTTTATTCACCAGAGCTTTTACACAAATTAATTTACATGAGCGAGAAAAGAAAATGTAAAGTTGTAATCCAGCATGCTTTGCCAATCCATAGCCTATTTCTCGCTGAAAGCATCATAGAAAGCCAAGTGAATGTTTATGCATTATTTCAGCAAATATATTATGCTAACAACCCTAGCTAAGTGCATAGGAATTTGAGCCCTACACCACACCATGAGATATTTCGAGACTTTTGGACACACAGTATCCAATTGGCATGGATTGATAGCCTTATTTGCAGCTTCAGAGCACTTGTCTGCAGCAGAAAAAGCAACACACAATCCCCCAGAGATATTCCACCTTCCCAGCATCCCTCAGTCAGTAGTCCCCTGCCCTAAACACCCCTCATCCCCTCCCTTGACGCCAAAGCCAAGGTCAAGAGGAAAGTGCAGCCTTCCTCTGTCTATGGGCTATTCCCTCGATGCCCGCACCGCAGTATGGCTGAGCTGTGTATGCTTCAGGAATGTTCCCTCCTTCTTTATTGTGACCGCCAGTCTCAAGGTCAGCTCCTAGGAAGAGGTTTGTGCTTATCTGTTTTTTCCCCACCCTCATTTTTTTCAATTTTTATCTTTGCCCCCAGTTCCCAGTTTTTTCCCCCTTCACTGTATCAGTAGACAGTAGTTCAGAGCTCCCAGCTGGGGTTTTCATGACGTGTTTTCTGACGTGCTTGTCTCTTTTGTCTTTATATTTTTCTATCCGTCTTTGTTGGGTTGCTGTCATTAAAGCTCGTTGTCTAGTTTTCAGAGGACCCAGTGCAGCTGTGAGGCTTCGGTCTGATGCTCTGTACACTTTTGTTGCCTCGTCTTTCCTTCCTCACCCTGGTCATGGCCTCTTTTGCCTTGAAGCTATGTTGCAGTGTGTTTTCTGTTAGATTGGATATTGTTGTTGTCTGTAAGCTATGGCTGTCAGCCTTGAGTCATCTTTGTCTGAACAAGATGCACAAGCTAAGGCAACAAGGGAAGAAAAAAAACATCATCTGACCTGAATCAAAATACCCTTTAATATTCCCTGGAAGATATTTTTTTACAGTATTTTATGCAGCTCTGACAGAAATGCAAGACCCCAGACTTTTTAGGTGATTTCTTTTGAGTTTCTCTGAACTCCTCTAACCTGCCTTCTGATTCTGTTGGTTGTCAGTCGCTGACTCTCCAAGAGAGGGCATGTTGTGTCTGTTGGTTGGCTGACCCATGAGAGAATCATCAAGTCAATATATCTCATCAGGTGTGTGTGTGTGTGTGTGTGTGTTTGTGTGTGTGTTCATGCATGCGAGTGAATACATCAGAGAGAAAGAGTCCGTCTGCTTGTATCTGTGTATGCTTTTTGTGTGCAAATGCAGTTGTGCCTGTTCTCTAACACACACACACGCACCGCCAGTACTCTGTAAACACTGGCATTGACTGTGACTTTTGACTATTACATAAGGAACATGGATTTCCAGCTGTCCACGGTCAAAAGCCCTGTAAATTCAAATGCTTAATTTTTATAGGCAGCCCGGCATTGACTGAAGTGTCTGCTTGTTATATATTTGGCAAGTGCTGCAAGTCTGAAGGGAAGCTGTCAATAGCAATCCCAGCTATTGATATGGCAGTGGGCAGGAGATGTTACTTGGCCCCAGACTCCAGCATCCCTCTGATCTCTCTACATCATAATTACATTAATATTGACAGACCCTTGACAATAGTCACATTACTATTGATAGGTGGCTGTCAATACTGTGTTTCCCCAAATAAAACATATTCATTCATAACTTGTAAACTGCTCGATAAAAGGCTTTGAAAAGAATATTGGACCCGGCCGGGTTTACTCTCCTGAGAGGGCTGCTGCTGTGACAGGGCTTTCCACCACCTGTGTGTGTGTGTGTGTGTGTGTGTGTGTGTGTGTGTGTGTGTCTTTGTAACTATGGACTGATAGATTAATTTAACTCTGTATTAAAGCTCTGCATAGATCAAGTCTACCCCCTTGACATACACACACAGTCCCACACACACACATACAGAGGGACATAATCTGCGCATTTTCTCCCATCAAGGAGAAACTTTCAGATTAAGCTAAACAAATGGAGCCTGTTTATTGGTTACCGTACACATTCAGACTACCTCTATTTTTTAAAATCCAAACTCTACTTCCATCACAGGCACAGTCACTAAACATGGCAGCATTTCAAATGCAGCTCAGTAAATTTGTCACACCTGCTTACTTCAGCGTGAATTCACTCTTTTTTTCATTCATTTGCTAATTCTAACTTTGTTGGACGGTGTATCCTGGCTCTATTGAAACATCATGAATACACAGATGGTCCTGTGTGCCACAATAAACCCAAGCATTGCCTCTGCATATTAGAATATTTTTTTACCTCCTCGAGAAACGTCTAAAGTGACCATCATCTCGCTCTCTCTTTCTGTCAAAACTGCCATATTTACCCGGCTGAAATCTCTTTTAAAGCCTCGTGACAAATCCTGTTCAGCAAGACACAAAAGCCACTGTCAGAAAAAGGCCTCTCTGTCTCTCTCTCTCTCTATCTGTGGGCCCCTTGCTCTGTCTCTCCTTGCGTTAGTCTCCCACTTCTTAAGCGTTTCATATGAGGAAAGGGCAGATAAAACTGGGGGGGGGGGGAACTGTGAGCAGTTTGGAAACGTATGCAGCACAAAATAGCCTAGACGTCACAATGGTGAGATCCCATATGGAGTCGACTCTAGGGGGAGGAAAATTGTTCCACATTTGGCAGATGTTTACGGTGTTCCAGAGACTGTGCCGTTAGCCTAATCCCTAGTGATGTGGTTTGTACACACACCCCTATCTCCAGAGGGAGCAGGCACCAAGAGCCCCTGGGCTTCACCTCATCTGTGTGTGTATATGTGTGTGGGTGTGTGTGTTTATACATTGGAGAGAACAGTCTAAGACCCCCTGCTCCTCTGCATTGCGCAGCTCAAAGGTTGCATTAAGGACGGGTTTTACATGTGAAAAGTGATTTCCGTTCCTATGTATAAAGAAAAAATAACCTTTCTAACAGGATGGGCCTCACCTCCAGGGCCTCACCCCCCCCAACAACCCAGTTGTCCTTTAATAGTTGAGCCTCTGTAAATATTTTGTCATGTTGATGACTTTAATAAATCAACTATGGTGTTGGTGTTGTACATAAAAAAGTATTTAATAATGAAAGTCAGGAGACATTTATGTATCTTGTTTTTTGTAGTTTTGGCCATTATTAGGGATAGGTTTTTATTCTCCTGTTTCATGTGTTTAAAACCTGTCTGATCACTTGTGTTGGTGCCCTTATAAACTTAAGCAGCAAGTCGTTTTTGACAAAGTTTGCATCAACATTAAGTTGGTGATTTACCTTAACTAAACAAAAATAAGACCCAGGGTGTAAAGTGATCTCTCTTTGCCTTTGTCAACAATATATAAACTGCAAAATTGGAAGTCCATTCATGAAAATCCTGAAAACAATGATTTGTGTATCCTTGTTGCTTATATTTTTCGACAGGTTTAGAAAGGAAGGACACCAAAAAAAGGACAACTGGAGGTTCTCGTCCAGAAACTGATGTTGACCCGCAGACCCCAGTATTGCGCATCAACCAGCTGGATGCCCTTGAGTTAGACTCAGCTCTTGAGCAGCTGCTTTGGACCCAGTTTTCCCAGTGCTTCCAGAACTGTCGTCCAGGCCTGCTCACTCCGCTAGAGCCTGAATTGAGGGCTCTGCTCCAGTTGCTCCTGTGGAGGTTCACACTGTATTCTAGCAGCGCCACTGTGGGCCAGTCTTTACTGAGCCTGCACTACCACAACATCCTTTCCTCGTCTGCCCGTTACAGACCTCTGTCCAGCAGGCAGAAATTGGGTCTGGCACTTCTCACCGCAGGTGCCAGCTGGCTTCAGGAACGTTCCCATAGCCTGCTACTGTGCTTGGGTTTGAGTGCAGGAGGGCCCGTGCCTGAACGAGATGGTGGTTTACTCCAAAAGGGTCTCCGCAACTGCCTCACCCTGGTTTCTAGTATTGCCCAGTTTACAAGTCTCATCAACTTCCTTGTGTTCCTAAAGAAAGGTCACCATCCTGTCCTGGCTGAACGGATCGTAGGAGCTCGAGCGGTTTTCAGCAAGCCCAGTGTGGTCCGGGACGTAACCTACCAGTACATGAACCGCGAGCTACTGTGGCACGGCTTTTCTGAGTTCCTCATTTTCCTGTTACCACTGATCAATACTAGGAAACTGAAGGCGTCTTTGTCTTCAATTATTTTTGGTGGAGAAAGGACCAATGGGGAAGGAGCAACGGAATGGCAAGGGGTGTTCAAAGAGTGTGGACTGTGCGGAGAGTGGCCTACCATGCCTCATACGGTGGGCTGCCAACATGTTTTCTGTTACTACTGCATCAAAAGCCACAGCATTGCAGAGTCTTTCCTCACCTGTCCCAAATGTGGTGCAGAGGCAGGTCAGCCTGAGCTGGTCAGGATGGAGGTGGAGATGTTGGCAGGTGATGATGTAAAGAAGCTGTCATGAGTGAGTTTGTTTTCAAATTACAGGGAATTTACACATTGAAAGTAAAATGGTGGTTCATATAGCTGTACAAATGGAATACACAAATGAACAGTGAACACACTGGTGACTAACTAAATGTATGATTACGTAAATGTATCCTAAAATTCACTGCATTTTGATGAAAACTTATTAAATAATTAACCTTTTTCACATAGAGATATTATGTGAAGACAAGATTATATGAAAACGTGTATAAAAGGTGTTTTTACAGTCCCTGTTCTATGAGCATCCCTCCTATTTGGAAGACTCACATGGTAGTCATGTATGAGTTTATAAATGGACTTCGCTCTTTATGATGTCTGTGTCTTTTCTGAACACACATCGACCTGCTATGTTTAATGTATGTGTGCATATATTGACAATCCTCTGCCCCTTCCTTTTCTCCGGCTGGACTTTGGAAAGAACTATTTGTCTTTGGTGCACTGGACAGACTACAGAGAACCACACAGAGCATATATTTGATGAGTGCACATGTTGATTTATGCTCCTAATTTTGTGTGTGTATGTGTGTGTGTGTGTTTGGGAATATTTGTTCTGATGAAAAATGCAGAAAGTCAGCTGAATAAATAATGGGAGGAATTTCTGATGCCTCTCATCATGGCCAAATTAGCATTTGTTGTGTATTTTGTGCCTAAATTGTATTTCAACATCATTAAAATTGATAGAGTGCTACCTCTTGGGTGTTTATTTAGTTAAGTGGAGGAGAGAGGGATGAGGGAAAGTTATAACAATCAGCACACTTCTCTCTAGACGGACCCAGTCGTTCTAACTCCCATTATCCATTTTCACAGCACCCCAACATGCTCAAGATCAAGGGGGCAGCCGGGGGCTTGGATTGAATCACACACACACACACACACACACTTGACAACCAGCCTCTCTTTTCCCTTGGCCTTTCTCTCTTTTGCTGCCTTTCCATCTCTCTCCCTCTGTAATCTCTAGGGCCCTCGCCCCTTTAAGACTGTAGTAAACTGTACCAAAACCCTGGCAGTCATCTCCTTCCTCGCAGGCGAATTACTCTCTAATCCCTGTAATGAGTCCAAAGATGCTTATTTATGCTGGAGTTAACCTCCACCAGTGAGCCCAGCCCCCGGCCAAACGCACCCCAGCTGAGTGAAGCCTTTCCTTGGCTGACAAGATTGGAGGGGAGGGGAGGGGGGGGGGGGGGCTACCGCCCACCTTTTTTCCCTCCTTCTACCTCCCCTCTCCTGCTCTGATCACTAGGGCTTAATTGCTGATTGCCAAGACGATCAATCGGAACTGCAGGCGTGATAGAAAGCCTATTGCAGAGCGCTGGTCTCAGATCTCCAGGCTCAGAAAGACTCACATGCATTTGCACTCAGATGAGGTTAATGCTTCTGTTGAGTAGAGAGGATAAAGCATGGAATATTTGTCTTCATGAGATGCATTGATACCTTGAAGAATACTTGGCCGTAGTACTGGCTGATCTTAAATTATTTAGGTTACTGACCAATGTGATCTTTATTTCTCCTAGAACTTTTGCAGGTCTGTAGAGTAAATGTCCTTGGTGGTAATGCAAGGCCAGAATTAATGAATTGCATGGTTTAAAGCTCATATAAAAGTTTTGAAATAGCTCCTTGTTGGAATAAAAGAGAAAGTACACCTTGAGGTGGGGTCACAATCCTAGATCATGATTGGTTTTGACATACTTGGGGGTCCTCTCTCACATCAAGGACATTTTGACTAATGAATCCAATAGCAATGCATATAAAGCCTGAAACGGCGAAGAGCATTTGTCAATATTTTATGGACTACATTACATTAATGTACGGCAAGTCCCAGAAAGTGAGATGAAGGAGATGTTTGAGATTAGGGATGCATATATGATCAACCGTAATGCCACAGAGACATGTTGTGTCTTAACTCTCAGACAGACGTACAATCCAAACCTTTTTGCAGATATTTCTCTACAACTCTAACTGAAGTCCTCAGGAAAGAGAAAAGATAAAGAAGAAACAGTGCATTAAAGTCTATTAATTGAGTTAGGCCATGGATTGAATTAGTTGGAAGTTGGAACAGAACTCTGGACTTAAGGAAGCTAGCTGGGGCTCCGTTAAGCCTATCTGTCTTTGGATCTTTTCTAATTCACAGGCTCCGTGTGGAGAAGAAAAAGAGGAAGAAGCCTAGATTCCCCAGCGGCTATGCAGAGCAATCTGCACATTCACACGCAGCCATTTAGGGAGCAAATTGGCCCCGTGCCCCCTCTGACGAAGGTTTTAAGAGAAAGGGAATTAGGGCATTGAATCCCTAACTAGATCTCCTTCTTTGATGAGCCTCTTTATCCTCCTGTCCCTCATCTCCATTTCTTTGATGTTAGGCGTTGATTTTCCTGATTAAATAGTTTTTAAAGTAAAAAGCTCTTCCCTGGGCTCTGTAATACTGGGTACTTTACAGTACCTATTGTAGGTTCGTTTTTGTGCATGCTTGTTGAATAGTCCATCTGTGGTATTCTTTAATTGGAACAGAGTCCTTGGCCTGCAGATAATAATAAGGATAGTACAATAGCTCTGATTCGTACATGCATATTTTTCTCTGAGAAAGAATGTTGTCATTTAAGCTTATGCCTGGCTTTTACCTCTTCATTTGAAATGGCTAGAAGGACTCAGAAAAGCCCCATGCATCATAATGAAATTAAAGAGTAAAAATACCTGTGCTTTTTCACTTCAGCAAAATTCCATCTCAGATTCTTCGGCTCATGGTGTTAGCTTTTACCTGCTTTTCAACAGGTAAGGGAATTACGCCCCTCTTGTAATGGGGAGATATTTCCAACAACTGACATCGCTTTCAAAGAGCGAATGACATTATTTTCATGCCAAGAAAAGATTAAACAAAAAAAGCACCATTTTTGACACCTGCACATATGCTTTCTTGTGGCACGTCCAATATGTCAGTTAGAGTTACAAGTATCTCTCATATTTCATATATTCAATAAAAGACATGCCAAACATAAAACACCAAAATTCCTTGAAGGTAGTGAAATCCTAGGTGTACTTGAGTTTAGGGCTTCAGCCGCTGCAGGTACCTGTGTTATGAGAGTTCTTTCAACACCTGCCGGGCTTTGGATACCGTCGGGCCCAATTATCTTAGTATGCCTCCTCTTCTTAACCACCTCTTCAGTCTAACAGGTCAGGGGAACAATCAATCACACCTAAAATAAGGAAGTAATTTCCTGAACTTTTATTGTGGTGTTGAGGTTTTGTCTGGTTACATTTCACACCTTTAAAAAGACTGAGCTGTGCTTATTTGGCAATATATAGAACCTGGCCTTTCCTTTTTTGTTCTCAAGACCCAGGATAATTTGGGATCTATATGTTCACCTCAATATGTTTATTTTCGAAGAGCAAATACAAAGATCAAGAAAGCACACAAAAAGGCCTGTATTATATGATACACGTCGATAAAGGTTATGCTACTGTATACAGCAACTTTAAAAAGTTTAAATATAAGCTCCTATCCTCCTACTCCACATTAGAAACAAAGATATCCCTGACAGCATGCATGCATACAATCCCAGATGCTGGGGAAGATTTGTATAAACACAATATTATATATCTTTTATCCTGCATATCAATTTATTTATTAACAAACCTTTATTACCTCCGCGAAGGAGGTTATGTTTTCACCCCTGTCTGTTGGTTGGTTGGTTGGTTTGTTAGCAGGATTATGCAAAAACGAAAACTTCAACGAAACTTGGTGGGAGGATGGGGAATGGGCCAAGGAAGAACCCATCAAATTTTGGTGCTGATCCGGATAAAGGGGCAGATCCAGGAACGTTTATCACTTTCATTAACATTGTGAGATAGGGCACATTTTCGTTAATTTCTCAGCAAATAATGCATGAATCTTGATGAGAAAATTCAGGCATATGTAGGAGGTGGATATCTATGAGGGTGTACAGTTTGGTGCGGATCCAAATAAAAATCTGGATTTATTTAGTGCAATTGTGTTTCTCATTAGTGTGATTTTATGTTGTGAATAAATGCTGTTCTCAGTGTAATTTGTTCTCAATGTAATCTTCCGCAATGGAGATTATGATTTCACCTGCATTGTTTTGTTGGCTTAGCTATAAGGCTTGATTCATCTTAATTTAAGGGGACTGTTGGGCCGTGGCGGAGGTATGCGCTCTACTGAGTGCCACCATTCTAGTTTTTATTGCAGATATTATGACTGTCTGATCCGAACATCACATACCAGTTCTAGACGCTAACTGACTGAACATCAAAGAAGAAACATTATTTTTTTTAAATGGCTGGACGAGTGAGGTATTTGACCGCATCAAACACAAAACAGACACCAGCAGTGTGTTTTTTCAACTTATATTATTTCTTTTACATCCTCTTACCCTGACACAGGGCTAAAGAGATGGAAGCAAACTTTACCTGACCTGTCCTCTGATTGGATGAGCTAGTACGGGAGCAGCAAGGGGATTGGACAAATGACCAGAGGGCATTGTGGGGGATTATATACAGGTGTGTTGTGGTGCGCCTGGGGAAAGTTCTGCCAAAGCCAAGTCTGTTTGTGTGTATGTGTGCATCCTCTAGTCTTTGCGTGCGTTTAGCCATCTCAGTCCTCTTCCTACTGATGTCTAGAACAGACTAAATGAGCAATAATCTGCACACATCCCTCCAGATGTCCTAGTGAATTTCCTGTGGCTTAAGGCACCAGCTGAGCTCTTTGAAAGTTTTGATAACTTCTGCAAATGTGATTGAACCTCTGCTTGTTCAGGAATGTGGTGCGGGACACAATGTGCTTACTGCTATTTCCCTTCAAAGAGATGAAAAAGGAGGCATGTGCTTGGCTCCAGTACTAATACACCTATTGGCACAATATAGTCATGTTCGCTTTTTTAAGAGGATTGTCAGAGAAAGATATTTGATGTGCAGTTTACAAGCTGAGAAATTATATATGAAATAACATTATGGAAATTTGCATGGTTGCTAAAATTATAACATCAATATCAAAATATTCACATTTGGTTTGTATTCATTTTTATAATATGCAGATTATTTGCAAAGTCACATTGCAAAAAAAGTGACATCTTTGTGTTTCTGTCTATTATTTTTTAGCTCTTTTTGTACCAACATATGAGTGTACAGATATTTAGATTTGTTGCTGCTCAGACTATAGACTAATTTCCATAAATATGCACTGTTGTTGTGGGGGTAAAGCTTCTGATTATTTTGCAATCAACCAGAAGTTGTCAGCCACAACAGAGGAAGACAGTGCAGAAGAACAGAGCTTTATTCCCCATCATATGTCAATCAATGCTACTACAAGGACCTGAATCCACACAAGCAGCCAAATACAAGCAGGAGCGCATGTATGCAGTGACATGAATATTTGATTTTGTCCTGCCAATCTCACTAATGTTACTTCAATTCATTTACAAAATCTAATATTTAGAATCTCAGAGCCAAGTTGAGAGCAAAAATATGTAAGAATGTAAAACAGAAACCCATTTATGGCTATGGATGGAAAGGATTTTCAATAAAACATCCCCAGGTGGGCATAGAAAGAAGAACTAACCCTGCATGTAAAGATAGTATGGAATTTCTGTCTGGGAAAGGTAACAAGAGGAATTTCTAAATTACATGTGTAGGCAACACACTGAACAATGAGAACAGCAGGCAGAAAAAGCCTAACCCTGTTAAGTATGGAGCTGCAGGGTAATGACAATGTATTTGTACATTTCAGCATCTTGGAATCTCCGGCTTGCCGGGTTAGGAAGAAATATAATTTTTGTGGTTGCCATGGATACCTGTGTGTGAAGGTTTTGCTGCGAGTCTCAACTCCTTGAGGAGATCAGTGAACCGCATGTGTCAACAAGCATTAACCTGCTCAGTCCAGCAGATGCACAGAGACACATATGCACAAGAAAGGATGATAAGCGCGCACAAACATGCACATTAACCTTCTCATCTCAACGCTGTGCACAGAAACCGAAGTGCAGCCTCTAAACACACACACAGTTGTGAGTATAGAGCTGCTGCATTGCTGCAGCTGATATACCCTTGAGTAAACCTGTAGGAAAAACTTTGATTATGATGTTGTTATGTTGTAATACATGAGATCTAAACCTCCACTGTGGAGTTTGTACTTTCCAAACAGACAAAGTCCTCCCTCTTAAACATTCTGGTACAGTATGTGGTGCAGTTTTATTTTCTCTGGTGTAGCACTCTTGATAAACATCACATCCCATGTCTTCATATATCCCTACTTTTGGTTTGAGTGTAAGATATGATTTCAGCCCATTCTCACTCACCCTGAGACAATTCATGTGGCCTAATATGTAGAGCATTAAGCCAGGGTTAGAGGATTGTTCCAAGTGGGACTATGTCAACTAAATTATTCATTTATATTCCTGTAGTGCCGTGCCCACCAAATTAATATATATGCATACTATAACTGACCCTGTTAGAGCAGGGTTAAGTATAGTGCTGCAAATATGCAAAACGTAGTCTGTGCCTATTAGTCTGTGCCTCAAGTTATGCTGGCGTCTTTTTACGTAATTTCCGCTAAATCCTTGAAATTAAAACAATTTTTAGAATCTTCTTTTCTTTTTTTATGATTAAGACTTTTGTGGTTTGGCCGAAAGTGGAATGCCTTTAGATCAGCTCTCTGGCATTTTCATAGTCCCTGCTTTCATCCTCTTCACAAACATGCCAGACTTTTCTCTGTGGGGCCCCTGACTGACATTCTGGCTTGTTGTCAAGTATTATGTTCTCAAGTGTTTATGCTTGTCCTCTGGGCCATGCTGCTGGAGTCCTCTCTGCCCCATCCACAAAGGCCTACACAATATTCAGCAGTCATATCTCTGCTTGTCTTTATAGGAGCCCCGCGTTTTCACTCAAAGTCAAATTAAAAAGGTACGCCAGAAAAGAGAACGTATCTGCAATTCAGAACACATTTTTCTATCAGACAGGAGATATATTGCCGACTAAGTATTGTCAGATGTTGGCAAATTCCACATATTTTTCATATCCGGCCCCCTGAAACTTGGGGCTGCTTCAAGACTCAAGGCACATCATCGACAAAGACTCTGTTTAACCCCAGGAGCACAGGCAGAAATGAACCAAATATCCATTCTGTTTTCCACGAAAATATTTTCTCTGATATAAATGCAATATCACCGGCCATAAATCATTTAGGAATTCATTTGGAAATCACTTGAAAAACACATTTATTTGGAGGGGGGGGGGGGGGGGTGTCATCAATAAACGTGGCTCCTTGTGGAAAGTTTTATTTATATATTCATGCATTCAATACATTCAGTTATTCATGTATTCACTCATTCACAAGGCCTAGTCAGTGGCTATGCATCAGGCTCCTGTGTGTGTGCGTTTATGCGTGTGTGTGTGTGTGTGTGTGTGTGTGTGTGTGTGTGTGTGTGTGTGTGTGTGTGACCTGCGGCATAGTCCTGCTATGCTGCGGGCTAGTGCTGTTCCCCAGGGGGCTCTCATCTTTTACTGAGCCCTGACAGAAGATGGAGGCTGCGAGAGGGGTCCGCTGCATTAAAAAGCCTTTACCTAGCTCTGATTTATCACCCCTGCCTCACACGTACACACACACAATCACACACACACACACACACAAACCCGCCTGCCAACCCCACGCCATCTCACCATTCCTTGCCGCAGCTCAACGCTCCACTCTATCAAACACAGACATATAGTATAGGTGCATGCGCACGCATACACACACACACAGACTCAAACGGACACACATTCACACACCATCAAACACATACTCGTTCCATCATAAGATGGCTGCCTCAGAGAAAGAGTGAGGGAGCGAGGTGCTGCACTACACCACAGTGGTGATTTTGCATTTTAATGGTACCCCTCCTCTTTTCCCTTCACCCCTCTCTCCCCTCAGTTGGTAATTCTGGTGTGTCGCAGGCAGGCAGGCAGCAAGCCACTGGCTACCTCGCCACAGGAAGACTGAGCGACACAATTACAGGACAGCATTTCCTGGGTACGTCACCTACACACGGCTGCATTTGAATGTGACAGTCACTGAGGAGTGAGGGAGGAGACCAGGGACAGATTGTGTATGTGTGCACAGTGGGAGGAAGTATATTATCATTACAGCAAACCAAGCAGCATGGAGTCCTAGAGGACAGCCTCTGCACACACATACACTATATGAACCTTTAATTGCACATGAAGACACACACACAAGCATAAATACAGATGAGGAAAAGAAAAAATATACTCACAAAATGTAAAAACCAAAGCTAAATGCATACATATTCGACTGAGACGTGGACAAAGGTGAACACTGCTTTTAAAATGTAGTACAACAACATGCAGAAATACACACATACAAAGAGAGGCGCACATACAAGGCTGTCAACAGCACACACACGAAGAACACAGCACTTTGTCCTTGAGAAGGTCCAAGACTTGATAATCATATTCATTCATTCATTCATTCATTCATACATATGTGACGGAATACATTTGCTCCATCTCTGCTCGAGTTATTGCATGAGCACTGATAAAAAAAACTGGGGGGCAGGGAGAAAGACACGGAATTAATTTAATCTCTGAATAAAAAACTTTATTTCTAACACACATTAATACAAGTTGACTGCACGAGAAGTTAAATGGTTAGTAGGTCCATTTTTTTTGTCATTGTAGTCTTTTATTCAACCCCTAGATTCCATCATGTTACTCCAGGTAAAATCAAGGATGTTTTTTGCATGAGACTGATTTCCTGCACAGGACAGTAGTAGCACATTTGGCCATGAACAGACCAGGACACACCGATTTGCATTATTTTCTTGTCATTATTCAATGATTGAACAAAATCATACTTTAATACGTACCCAAAATGTTTTAGTCCGTATATTACGTTTATGTATACACTGTTAAAGACATTTATGGCATTTGTAAGAATCCAATAATTTGTTGCAGTTGATGTGTGTCTGTGATGAAGAGCATCATTTCTTTTTGGAGAGCAACAACCAGAGCAGGAGCATAATAAAACATTTTGGGAACTGCAAAGCTGCGATTTTCTAGCTTGTCTTACAGTAAGTCTTGTCTTTAAATGCTTGTTAATGAGTCTAATGTGTGTGTGTGTGTGTGTGTGTGTGTGTGTGTGTGTGTGTGTGTGTGTGTGTGTGTGTGTGTGTGTGTGTG
>JBBPCS010000002.1:2550789-2569454 GCA_037974645.1 Hollardia meadi
TGTGTGTGTGTGTGTGTGTGTGTGTGTGTGTGTGTGTGTGTGTGTGTGTGTGTGTGTGTGTGTGTGTGTGAGCGAGAGAGAGCTCCAAGCAAGCAAGCAAGCATCTGATGAGCTGCACTGTGAAATATAGACCTTTTTGTGTGCACACATTAGCCAATCCTGCCATTTGTGGAGGAGGAGGAGGAGAGATTGCTGGTTATATGGAATAATTTCTCACTTCTTGTAATAGAGGTTACTGGTGTCGAAGGAAAGATGGTTTAACACTGGCTCAAAATGGAAATAAATCCTTTGTTTAGCTTTTTGAAACAGCGCATCACAGTAGGTGAACACAAATGCATTATGGCACTGAAAAAAACGTAATTTTTATTTACTGTTTACATCAATTAACTGCTAGTTAATGCTTATTACTGTATTAACTAATGTTAATTAATGTACCTTAGGTGTTACCCATAATCAAAAGACACCTTTAGGACTCTAGAAACTCCTTGACATTTCTTAGAGGGGTTTTTTTCTGCTTCCGCATGTGTGTCATAGCAGGAAAATTACAGATCAGCTGATCGCTCTGTCATCCACTAGTCTACAGTTAGATGTCTGTGATCTGTGTGTATGTATATGGATGGGCCTGATTTGCTGGGGTATATGAAGCCATTTGTTTTTAAAAGCAGCAACATTTTGCGACTAATCTGTGTGTTTGTGTGAGGTTCTCTCTCTCTCTCTCTCTCTGTGTGTGTGTGTGTGTGTGTGTGTGTGCGCGCTGAGGAAATGGAGGTTGAGAGAAAGGCTGCTGCTGCAGCTGTTGCCTCCAAAACCATAATTCATTGTTGGGAATGTTACAATCTAGATTACATCTCTTGCAGCTTAAAAGTGTATTTTCCCATAAACAGCAATCCACTGCTCATAAAAATTAATTCGGCTTCAGCATAAACAATCCCCTTGTCCTTTCACCCCTGCATACGTGTGTGTGTATGTATGTGTGTATGCACGTATTTGTCCGTATGGCATAAACAATCCCCTACTCCTGTCAGGAACACAAAGTAATCCATCAGTTTCTCCACAGAAAACCAATTTCACTGGAGATGTTCAGTTTTTCACAGACACATACACCACCTATCCTCGCACAGAGTGAGAAAAGGGAAAAAGACACACAAACACAGAATAGAGAAAGATAAAGAAAGAGGGGGAAATGGCGAGGAAATGGAACAGAGAAGAGAAGGAAACATGTAGCAAAATTGAAAGGGATGGATGGGGGGACGAAGAAAAAACAAGAAAGACCCTTCTTGCTGTGTTTAATAGGACACACTGTTATTTTCTGTTTCATCAGTTCAGTGTAGTATATAAAAATTGTTCATCTGTTGCCCTACCACTCATATGCACTAGGAGTTGACACATAGTGCCTGTCAAACAGGCTTTATGTGACTGCTCCAAAAAAGCCACAGTTGCAGTCTCTGTACAGTGGTGTTTGTAATAGAAATGAAGGAATAAAGATGAAAGACTGGAAGAAAAAAAGACCGTTAAAACTTGAAGTGTGGAATTATGAGCGGAGAGCAACGCAAGCTGTGGCGGCCCAGCTTTGCCGTGCTGAAGCGGGCAGATGACAACATAATTACAGAGTCATCTCATAACACGTGATTAAACAAACAATGCATGTCGTTTCCTCCTAAGGTCTCCTTCTCTGACATCTTTTGTTTTTCATGCCTGTGTTCGCTGAATAGCTGTGTTGCATGTGTTCGCACTCATAGGAAGGGAAAGGAGGTGAATCCGTGCGTACATGTGAACTCAGTCATAGCCAGACGGAAATATTGTATGCAGACAAATAGGAGATGGACAGCAGCCTAATGTATCTTTGGAGTAATTGGCTTAAGTTAAAACAAGATGAGAAAGGCCTTCATTTTAGAGTAGCTGCATTGCTACTAATGACTAGAGGGCCTCCAACTGCCATCTCAGCCTATTATAACTTAGAGATGGCTCTTCTACGTTTTTAAAGATGAATACAAATTAAAAAGCATTAGGGTACATTCATTTGCTGTGTTTGGCATATAGGCCACTTTTGGTCCGAGGGCCACTTAAGGCTGCCTTATTTCTTCAAATGACCTTGAAATCAAAGAAAGAGCAAGTTTTAATGATTTAGAGGGCTCTTAAAGGCTCAAAAGGGAAAGGCAACACAGGGCCTCATTAAAATTTTCATTTAAACATTAAAAAAGCTTTTTGTTACAAATGTCCCTGCCAAGATGCTGAGTTGATGCACAAAGAGGACCATAACAATGCCCAGAATTGGAGCCAATTTGATGTCAATGCATCTCCTCATCCCTTCATGAGTGTTTCTACAAATTACAAGGCATGCTTATTTGGCTGCTATATAATTTTCTCTGTGAGACCCAGGCTTGTGTGTGTGATAAATGACGAGCTCTGGAGCATTGTGATTTGGTGCAGGGCCTGTGAATGACCTGGGGAATGCAGCGTGTCACTTTATATTTAGCTTCTATTTCCTCACCGCCTGCTCTTCCGCTGCACATGGTATGATTTCAGTTTGTGAGAGTATGTGTGTGTGTACCCGAACACAGAGTAAGACATATTCCATCACCCCCTAAAATTCCTTCATTCCCTCCTCCATTGCTCCCTTATTTCCCCAACGACTCAGCAGGCCTTGTAAAAACCTTAGTCTGGCTTCTCAGCGCGCTTTAAAATGTAAAGCAATATTACAAAGCCTGACACTTTGATCTCTGTTACTGTGGTATTGTTTCAGGGGTCCAGAGAATATAAAGAAAGCTGTGGCTGCCCAGAGTTAAATAGGTGTGTGCCAGGATTGTTTTCACAGTTAAGGAAAATATGTAAGGAACTGATGAGAGAACTGTAACTTTGTTTGTTTGTTACAGGTGTTAAGGCATGATTAATTCCAAAAAATGGAAAATGTTCCACATATTTTTCAGTTTTTGGCTTGTAGATCCAGAACCTCTGTAACTTCACCTCTCGTGTGTTTAGTTATTTACAGCCCTGACAATAAAAAGCCTTGAACTGTTCAACAAACTACACAGCACCCTTTGTGTCACAGGCAAAACAGGAAATCAGGTTTTTGTCCGCTCAAGATGGCATCAAAAAACACCTTGTTTCATCTGTCTTAAGCAATCCCATCCTGACGCCTTCACACGTCCCCATGTGGGGCTGTGCCGCTCCTCAGAACAGATTGGGAAACAGCACAAACGATCTACCGGGGAAGTCCCAGCGGGCTGCCATAACATGCTCGTTTGCAGACGTACCTCTGTTGCACGGAGCCCATGTTTGATTTCTCTCAGGTCGCCCCTCCTTTTCTTTCCCTCCTGCTCTCACTCTCACTTCACTTCTATCGCTTGCTCATTTTGCTGTCTATATCACCTACTTTCTTTCTTTCTTTCTTTCTTTCTTTCTTTCTTTCTTTCTTTCTTTCTTTCTTTCTTTCTCTCTTTCTCTCTGTCCCTGACACTGTCTCTGTCAGCCTGCTGGCCTGTCTGTCTGAGTCTCTTTTTCTTTTTCTCTCGGGCCTGCCTCCTTTTCTCCCTCACACCTCCTCCTCCTTCTCTTTCACTTTCAAATACATGTTAGTTGGTTGTGTATCTTGTAGAAATGCCAGCAGTGATTGCATCCTTCATACACAAGGCAATAATAAGTCAAGTGTACTCCTCCCCCCTCCATTTTCTTCATCTTCTTTCTTTCCTTTTGTACCTCAGAAATGAGGTATTGCAGCAGTAAACAATAAAAGCAGGAAGGCCAAAAGAAATAAATATTTAAAAAAAATAGATTTCCTTTTCATATGTTACTTTATGTGTGGCCTTTGTTGACACCTGGATAAATCCAGGAAAAAAAAGCTGTTGTTTATTTTTCGTCTTAAAGGGTGCATCACTACAAGAATTGTGACTCGTGTCACCCAATGCTGTGTCCTCTTCCCTAGAGATGCAGTGCTGCTAACTGCACAAACAACATTTATCTCCTCGTTTACTAAAAAAATGCACACTGAATTTCCTCCTGCGAGTAAAAGGTAGTAAAGTTTTGCAGAATCAGCTGTTGGATGAGTGGAAAAGTTGCATTACACCTGTTAGAAAAACAACAGGTTCGGTTGCGGTGCATACCTCCGAATACAGCCAGCAATAAATAATAAGATTTCATGTTGAGTATTTGGGCATGGGGGACAATGGTTTCCTGATTTCTCAGGTGTAATGCTTTGGTGGATGAATCGCAGGTGTAGGAGATGTGTGGTGGCTAGAACCCAGGTGCCGGTGTTATTTCCAGTCTGTGCCGTTAATCACCGACCTGACGCTGAAATATGGCTTATATTTTTGCAGTTTTAAAATAGAGTTCCCTTGACTGCATATACTTAGGCAGAGAAATAATAATAATAAGGGCAAGGTAAAGTCAAGACTGTGAGAATGTGTCGTATGAATGTGTGCTGAAAAAAATGTTTTATCAGCGAATTTGGGCTCAAAGTCTGAAAGATAAACTAAAAAGGATGTGATGCTGTCTGCCTGATTGCAATAATTTGACAGCCTCAATTCCTATGCAGCATTCAGGGCTTTGATGTAAGGAGCAGATTAATAACTAGCTTCACCAATCTGTTAAAGGATTTTATGTGCAAATGCAGACTTCGAAGAAAGAGGAACAAATGAACGAGTACAAGTAAAGACCCCCTTCCACAATTAAGGTTAATGTTTTTATAGGGTCCAAACATAGAGGCTTGAAACATGGGTGCATTTCCATATTTAAATTTAACATATTACAAATAAACAAACACAATACTCTGAGCATGTTTGTCCTAAAACGTGCAGTCTTTCTTCCTATTCCTGACTTGATTCCTTTATGTTATGGCCCTTGGAAGAGACAGAATGTGACAAAGGTTTACATTAGGAACAGACTGTCTAAATATCTGATTATGAGCTGTTTATCCTCGTTAAATGATGACAACATAGTAACGCCAATACACAAGTGGCCTCAGATGTGATGTTGGTCAATATCTATTGACAGACAAATCACTGTTGTTGTTCTTTCGTTTCGTCATTGTCCTGGCCCAATGCATGAGGGGCTAAACTGGGAGCGAATGTGATTGGATTTTCAGTCTCCGTCATTAAATTCCCATGCGAGGAATACTAATTCCAGTATTTAGTGCGGTGATGCTAGGGCTTGCTTTCATCTTAAACTGATTCCAGTCTAATTAGATTGGGCATGTGGGGGGTGGTGGATGTATCCGTCTGGACTAATCCCTGCCTCTCTGTCCAAAACATTGTATTATCCAGAGAAAATCCATTGGCTGCAGGCTATTCAAAGGCAGATCTGCCTGAACTGCAGCCTCTATACTGTATCATCTGGAAAGCTGTGGCTGGAAGGGTGCACTGTGCAGTGAGGGTGGAACCTAACGGTCATGAGTGATCTATGGGTTGCAGAAAGCGCCATTTAGAATTTACAGTAAACCTTTTATCGTGTATTCAGGGCAAGACCGCTCACTGCTGTGGCCTGTTTAGCAAAGCTGTGTCAGAGCTAGTCTTCTCGAATTAGAGGGCCTTTTTTATTCTAGGACAGTGCAGTTAGGTAGCAAAACTGAGTGGCCCCAAAATACAGTCACATCAAAATGTTTTTACTGCCTCTGTCCGTCCGTCCCATTCTTGTGAATGCGATATTTCATGAACACCTTGATGGAACACCTTGGCACAAACAGTCATTTCGACTCAAGGATGAACTGACTAGATTTGGGTGGTCAGAGGTCAAAAGTCAAGGTCACTGCTACCTATTAAACACATTTTTAGTCATAACTCAAGAATTCATATGCCAATTATGACAACATGAGCTTCTTTGCAGCAACATCTATATTTGAAGCATTTTAGTCCACCAAAAACTCTTTGATTTTGTTGATATTGAGCTTCAGGTGACCAAACTCTCTATTGTTCACTATAAATATTATATAATATAAAATTATTATATTTAAAGAGTCTGGATCTGGATCATCATGTCAGACATGGATGTAAAGTGCAACTTCACTGGTGCGCAGAGGCATACAACTGTGAGGCGGTATTGTAGTTTTACTGGCAGACCACAGTGAAAACAAAGAGTAAAGAGGTCCTTCTTCTAGGCACTGAGAAGGCTGGAAAAATGAAAGGCCTTCAGCCATTGTTTTTCACAAAGGTCAAATGCAATTCAATCCCATGATATGGCGGGATGGGGGGGGGGGGGGGGGGGGGGGGGGGCAACCACGGCAACCCCCGGCCCCCCCCCCCCCCCCCCCCCCCCCCCCCCCCCCCCCCCCCCCCACCTCGGCAACCGCCTGCGCGTTAGGGGTGAGGAACAGGAAAGGGCCATTCAGCAGAACAGTTGCACCCTGTGAGCCGAGCACATTCGTCAAGGGCGAGGGGTGAAGTCAGAAGGGGGGAGCAAAAAAGCTGTTTCTGAGGCTTTTACATGTTGAGGCTGTTTCACTGCACACTGCAGTGTGTTAAGCGAAACAATAAAGGCCACAACCGATTCTGCTGGAGTGAAAAGATCCTCATCTTCCCCTTCATTTTTGCTGCCCTTGTGAAATTTCATTAGATGGATTTAACGACTTGTGAATGTCGGCTTTCTCCGTGACCCTGACACTGGTGGCGGACACGTCTGGCTGGCAGGGTGTGATGCATTGTGTTGAGGTGCTCCTGAGGTGCAATTTTTAATGTGACAGCATTTGTTGACCTCCGATCTAAAATATCACCCTTCTGTCTCACACTGGCGTTCATTTCGCTTCTCTCGGTTAAAAATGTGGTGCTGTGCTTCCGTTGCCAATGGCATACACATTGTTCAACACATGGGTCTTACATACTTGTAATGAGACTATCAAACATACTAATTTTACATTATCACATGTTCTCTGTTGTGGCTGTACGTGTTTATCCATGGCTGTGATATATTATTGTGGACTTTACCCTTTTGATGGGAGGGGTCGTGAGCTGCACCTGATCAGATCCAGATTAGCAGACACTTTCAAACATAATCCCCAGCATCTGCTTAGAGTCAGATTACCACAAATAGCATAATGACGGGAAATACCCATTATACTATTTAGAATTTTAGTCTGTCAGTGACTGGAATGAAAATGATTAGATGGATATCGACACAAAACATATTTTTTCTTAACAGTATGACAGAGGTATTTTGGAAAAAGATGTGCCTTAAAGGTGCAGTGTGAAAGTTAATTGTTGAGTCTCATTCCCAGGTCGTCAAATACAGACGTTTCCCATGTTGTCAACTTCTGATGATTTGGGTTGGTGAACCACCAACCCAAAGTGTCAGTGTTTGACAACCTGGGAATGAGACTGGACAATCAACTATCCTAAACTTTGCACTTCTACTTGAAAGTGTAATATGGAAAATAATTTTTTTTTTAACTGAAAAATGCATCGTAAATTACCTGCTTCAGTCTAAAATGCTAATAAAGCACTGTTTAAAACACCCATACATTCTACATTACTGTCAAAATATTTAAAAATTGGCCAAACCACAATATGACTTTACGTAATATGATATCACAATATAAACACTATACATGTTTATAACATTGTAATATAATGTGATGCAGAGAATATTATGGACATATAGATTTTAAGCAGTGCATTAAAATGCTTGATAACAACCTGAGATTATATTTTGTGTATAACTTTGAGTTAAATGAAAAAGGAAGAATCAGATGTGTGAAAGACAAGCCGATGACACTTCATAATAAGATAATTGGCTGATTAGACCATAAAAGAGTTCATATAAAATAAAGAATATTTGATGAGACCAAACTGGTTTGCAGATACAGTTTTTAATGTATCACAACAATGAGCAACAAACATACTTGATGAACTATTTCCAGAAGTTGTTCAAATACCATCTACAATAAACGTCATTTCAACTATGACAACAGGTCTGTGACAAAATTAAAAAAAAAGGTTTCAAAACCATGTTATTACCGTGATACGGTACAGTTGAGACCTCAAACAGTACAGTAACAAAAACTAATGCGACTACTCTCTATATATAAAACATCAATAACATTTTTGGTTTAGTTTATTTAAAGTTTTAGCCATAGGGGCTTCTTCTTATTAAAACCTCAGGGTGCATTTCCTATGTAACCCAGATGTTGAAGAGTACATATTGTGTAGGATATGATTGCGCCATGAAAATCCCTTTGACATCCAGAAGAACAATTCCAATTTCAACCTTTTGAAGGCTGTCCCCATAAACATGACACAATCCATCCATTTTTTTTTTTTTTTTAAAAAGTTCTTTTTTTTCTTTTTGGCTGCTGTGCAGTTGCAATATCTATGTACAGTTATATTGTTGGACCATCCTTTTTGTTGGTTTGTTAGCTTTTACCAGTCCTTGGTGTGGAAAGCGTCCTGTCTGATGCTAACATCTTAGCACATGATGCTAGCTGACAGTTCAGTCTTATAATGCTGAGCCACAGAGTGGGGAAAGGCAAAAAGCCAGAGTTGTGAAAGCCTTTGGAATCAGGACAGTCGCTCATGTTTGTACAATGGCAGAATTGCACCTTGGGAGGCCAGGATGTCTCTTATGAAACACAATCGAAAAGTGTCTTCAGGATTAAAGTAAATGTTAAAATACTAAAAATCCAAATAATGACATTTAAAAAGCTCACACAGAAAATAAAAAACTGACATTTCGCCTTAAAACTTTGAAAAAAAAACACCTTTACAAGAACAAAACATAAGAGGAAATGTTACTTGATTTCATTGTTTGAAACAATAACTAAGCATGATTTGATTTAACCTGTCAAACAGTTGCATTACATGCTACTTGCTCATCTCAGAATAGGAAATACCAAAAGCAATACATTTTTGCATTTCTTCATATTAATAAATTTGTACCATGCACAGCCAACTACGAATATGTACAACAGCTTAGCTTTCTTTGTTCACAAGCCTTTTTCTTTCATACAAATAGCCTTCTGTTACTTTGGAATGAATCACATTGGTTTCAATTACCAAACTAGAAAGTGATTCGTAAAAAATTGAACACCCTTTGACAGCTTTCACATTCTTAGTTCCACAGCAAAATAACAAAATAATATAAAATAAAAAATAGCAAAGCAAAGCAATTAGTGGATCAGTATTATGTCTGGTAGAAAGTTGAGAGAACTTATGGCAAGCAAAATAACATTACACAGTAGCAGCAAAACTTTGTAAGGTAATACTTTGCAATGTTGAAATCGCTAAATGTGAAAAAATGAAAGTGTTGACTTTAACTGTAGGTCATCAGAAGTGCCCAGAGAATTGATGGGAGGACGTCAACCTATGCACTAAATGGCTGCGTACAGGTGTAACACTGTTTGAAGTCCTACAAGTACATGAAAATGTTTTAATATACAACAAAAATGCTGTTGTCCCCCTTTTAAAGCAGCATATTTGCAAATGTATAGCAAATGATCATCATTTTTTTTTTTTTTTTTTAAACATTGTGACCAACTTGTACCTTAACAGTTTCAAGTATACAGTACTGCTTTCATGGATGCACCAATTGTTAAATAGGTCTCTAGATTGTTAGGCATCAATCCTGTAACAAATATGGACCAATATGCTGCTGCAATAGACACAAATAATAATTAAACACAAACATACATACATACATACATACAAACAAAAAAAAATCTATTAAATTAACAAATGGCCTAATCAAATAATAAAAAGACAAATAAAAACAAAATAAGTGCACTATAGTCCAGACACAAGCAGGTACCATAACAGTACAGCAATTCACAAATGAAAAATGTTATATTCACATAATCCGAGAGAGTCTATCAAAACTAGAGTTATTACCTCTTCAGAAAAGGGTGTGAGCAGAGGTAAAAGTAAGAGGGTAAGAGTTGGCACAGATTAGTATATACTACAAGAAAAAATTGGGTGGGAAATAGATAGAGCTTGTTGTAATACAAACTGGCAAACACAGGGGCATCATACACATTTACTTCACCATTCTAAATTCCCTCAGTGGCAAAACCATACTGTCTTTGTAGGGCAAAACTAAAAGGATATGCACATCGTCCACTGTAACAGTTATATTGTCTCTTGGTACTCTATACACATCAAGAAAATGCGTCCGATAAAGCTTGACATGTTTTGGTTATAAGCCAAGTGTACCCAGGCTTGTTGCTGCTTTAACAAATGAGAAATGTATGTTCTGACCTGAGAATTTAAAGCTACTGAATTACACCTATCTAAACTAAGAGAGATTCTCTTTGAGGGTTCTGGATCGTCATCCCATACAGTACATGCTAGCATTTGGAAAACAATCCAGCTGAGGTGCAATTTGCTATCATGAGAGTTTTTGGCTTGAAACAAGCCCCCCCAAGGGAGCCTGTGAGATTTTTTCCTACTCCATGTTTTTGTATACAATATAAGCTCAGTCAAGCATCTGCAACAGTTCTGTCCATAACAAAAATCAATCAATATCTTGCCAGCATATCAATATGGGAAAAACAATCCTGAGTCAATCATTTGGTACTGTAATTTTTTGGGTTAAGAGAAACTTTGGAACTGCAGTTTAAAAAGTCTTATTTTTTTTCTTTAAGCAAGGGATCCTTTTGTCACTCCTACACACTGAACATATCCATTCTGATACTACTGAAGCTCGCGTCTAGGCCAGAGGCCGACTTAGCCTTGACTTCCAACGCGTTATCTAAGTCATCCAGCTTCTGGCTTAGCTCATTGTCAGACTCATCTGAACAACTCTCGGTGGGTAGTGAGGTTGGAACCCCTGAGGTGCTGCAGGAAGTTGAGGTAACCGTTGAAGGTGAGGAGAGGGGGGGAGGAGGAGAGGCAGACGGGGAGGAGGAAGCAGCTTTCCGGGCTGTGGTGGCCTGGAACAGGACATTTGGCCAGGACTTCATGGACAAGTGAGAGAGATGAGGAAAGGTGTTATTAGAAGAAGCTGCAGACTGCGAGGTAGATGTGGTGTTAGGAGTAGGGGAGCAGACAGAGTGAGGTAATAATCTAGTATGCTCTTTGGCATTTCTCATTGCTTGTTTGATTGTTTTCTCTTTGTGCAAGCTCGACTGAAGGTGTTGGCCAAGTGCTTCATTCCCATTAACGACCACATTGCAGGCAACACAGGTGTAGTTGCTCACTGCCTTTCGAAGCACTGTCTCTTGCGGGTCAGTAAAAGGATGTCCAAAGTAACAGAAGGACTTCTGATGACGCACAACTGAATCTTCGTCAGCAAAAATCATCTGGCACTTCCTGCATATAAACTCATGCTTTATGGACGGTACAATAAAAGCGTCTGGAAAATCCATGGTACTTTTGGTATCTGTTTTCGGTTCTTCTTTTGTGCTTTCTGTTGAAGAGCCTTTGTTGGTGTCATCCTTAAAATCTATAGATTCTTTTGGTTTGAAGGAGTTGGCGGTGCTCTGTATGCTCTGGGGTGTCTTCACAGGGGTTGCTTTCTGTTGCTGTTGTTGTTGTTTCTGCTGCTGCTCAAGTTGTTTCTGCTGCTGTTGTTGTTGCTTCTGCAGTGAATCCTGGAGGGACTGCTGGTACTGCTGCAGGAGAGCAGTTGGGGAGAGACCAGCAGCCATGGCAGCTTGTGGAACTGCTGCCGGGCCATATGGAAACAGGCTCTCCATTCCACACAGTGGTGGGAAGTAGCCCCCTGTTTGGACCCCTCTAGGAAGCTGGGGAGAGAAGCAGTTGGGAAATCCAGGTAGAAAGTAGGGCAGGAACTGCCCCCCCAAGAAAGAGCTAGGATCACCTGCAGCAAGAGCATTCTGAAGTGCCTGCAGTTGTGTGGCATCCAGTTGAGTCTCACTTCCTGGCTTCCCTGGAGTTGGACATGGTTTCTCCCTTTTCTTGGCCATGCTGGGGGTCTCAGGGCGTGAGCCGCTCTCGTTCTCTCTGTCCTTCACCTTCATCTGAAGTGGCTTATCTCCTAGTTTCTTGCTGCTGTCTCTCTCTCTCTCTTTACTTTGCTGCTCTGTATGATTTACTGCTGCCAAAGGTGTGGAGGGAACAGGAGGAGGAGGAGGAGGTGGAGGAGGAGGAGGAGGAGTCTGCAGAAGAGTCTTGGTTGGGGTAGTGCTGAGAGACATGGCAGGAGAAGGGGTGGCTGGTGTAGGGAACCCAAGCATGCCAGCACCGGGAGACGCTAAAGCTGAAATACAGTGGTATATAAATATGGAAATATTCAATATTTAAATATTCAACCCCAAATCATTATGGAAATTAGTTTGACAAGATAAAGATGATTAATTTGTCACTGGCTGAGTGTTTACCTCTCGTGTTATGATTTTGTTATGGATCAAAACTGTCACATGAACTTTATGATAATTTCAATCTGCCAATATATAATAATATAAATATACCAAACCTACAATAAGGGGAAAAACAAACAACACAAACAAAAGCCATTATATAGACACATTTGTTGTAAAAAAAAAAATCTCTTAATTATCAGTTAGCGGTTCAACTCTGATGATGACATCATGCATGCACTAACTCCCACCATTTTAGTTTTAAAATAGTTTTAAAAAATATGACTTTTTTGACAAACACCACTGTGACACAAAATTAACAGTAGTATAGTAGAATAAAATAGTGCATGATAAAGCTCAGTTTATAAAGCTTCTAATCTATTCAACTTTTCACTGTTTGTCATACTAACTCACCAGGTGTGTTGGGTGGGAAAACGGGAAGTGATGATGGCCCATTGACCCCAGGAAGTAGCACTGGCGGAAGGCCAGATAAACCTGGGTAGCCTGAGGGTAGGCTGAGGCCATGAAGTGCATTATTGTTGTCCACTGCAGTCTGTTGCTGCTGGCCAGGCAGGTTGAGTCCCTCACCAGCTTTCTTCATGCGGTCTAGCTCTTGCTGGGCCATCAGCTGACGGACAGTGGTTGGTGCTAGGTAGTCCTTTTCTCTATCTACCTGGTTTCCCAGGGTTTCTTGCACTTTGGTAATGTGCTGTTTGGAGAAGATGTGGTCACGGACAGACATCCGGGCAGTGTACTTTACACCACACAAAGTACACTCTGGTCTGGGTCCCTCTGGTGAACCTTGACTTATCATGAATGGCTTTCCAATGTTAATTTTGAATTTCTTTTCTTTAGCACGGGCATTCTGGAACCACACCTGGACAACACGCTTAGGGAGTCCAATCTCATTGCCCAGCATCTCACACTCTTGCATTGTGGGAGTGCGGTAGTCACTAAAACAGGCTTTGAGGACTTTAAGTTGCAGGTTACTCATCTGGGTCCTGAATCGCTTGTGGCCGTGTCTATCCCCAGCATTGCTGCCTTTGCCTGATTTGCTGAAAGGGTTAGCTGCCCCAAAGGGACTAGGAGAACTGGGATCAGCTAGGCTTGATGATTCACTCCTGTCATTGTTTTCATCCATTTCATCATCTCTGGAGTTAAAGTAAGAGTCATAGTCTTTTCCAGAGACACTGAGGGCAGGGCTCACCATGCTGAATTGGAACCTTTCATTGCCACTATCAGAATTTGATGCCAGGCAACTCTTGTTGTCACTCAGCTTGTCACCACCATTAGCTGTGAAGTTCTCAACCTCATTGTTATTACCCTCATCGCCAGTTGTAGCATCGCTAATGGCTGTATTAATTGATGATGTCTCATCAAAGTCCATCTTACTGAGATCATAAGATGAGGCTTCTGCTGAATTCATATTAGGCCCTTCAGTTTCATCACAGTTTTCAGCTTTTAAGGATGAAGGGCTTAAGAAGTTTTTTACTTGTGCCTCAGATGGTTTAACTGGAGTTGAGGATGCAGCAGGCAGCTCATACTCATTTGGCTCAGTCTTGGTAGGCAGCTGTGGGTAGTCAAAGAAATTATACTTATTTGGGCTTTCACCTCTTTCATTGTCTTGATTCATCATGGGGCTTGGTGGCAAGCTAAAGCCTGCCTGCTTAGCCTCATGCCAGTGTCTAGATCGTATGTGGCTGTCTAGAGCAGATTTTGCCTTGAACAGTGCTCTGCAAAAGGGACATTTCTTGTGGGACTGGGAGGGCCCTATAGCCCTAAACTGCCCCTTTCTTTCTCTTGCACGAGTGTTTTGGAACCAAACCTGCACAACTCTCTTTTTCAAGCCAACTTCTCGTGCAATGTGGTCCAACATCTTCCTTGTGGGGTTAGAGTCAAGCAGGTATTTGTCATAGAGAATCTCCAGTTGTTCTGGTGTAATGGTGGTTCTCAAACGTTTATCTCTGTGTTGTTCTTCACTACTGTTTCCACCATCTTTATCATTAGTATTTTCATCCTTGTCATCCAGTTTTCTCTTCATTGCCCCAGAGCCTGCAGCAGAGGCCAAACCAGAACCACCCTGAGAAGGAATTTGGGAAAGGCCTCCAGATAACAGCTGGCTAGCCATTAGGGGGTTGTTGGGGTCAAATATCATATACGGCATATCAATGGGTCTTTCAAGGAACTGAGAGTGAAGGAATTGGTTTTGGGCAGCCAAGAAATGCATGTGCTGGTGCTCCTGCCATAGCTCCACAGTGGGGAATGCAATCTTACACTGGTCACACTGGTACTGAAGCATCTGGTGGGGAAGGCTGTTAGTGAGTGAGGAAAGGGCCAGGGAGAGTGGACTTGATGGCACTGAAGCTGCCTGTGGCTGGGAATGGGGTCTTGACATTTGTGGCTGGGGAGCTTTCTGAGGAGGTGGCTGAGGTGTGCAAGCCTTAGATGGTCTGGGTTCTGGTAGTGATTTGATCACTGGCGAGGAGGCAGTCTCAGTTTGTTTAGGCTCAGTTTCAGGGGCAACATCTGGCTTTGGGGAAGTTTTACCCATGCTGGTACGAGGTGAGGCCATCACAGGGGAGCTTGAGCCAGAACTGGTGGCAGTTCCTTGGGACTGCTTGGGTGGCTCTGAAGGTATTTGGGAAATCCTTGCTGGACCTTGCTCAACATAATCTGCGTCTTCATCACAGATGTTTTCCTCATTACCTTCCTCATCTTCATCCTTGTAACACAGCTTTTTCTGGTGAGTGATAAGGTCAAAGAT
This sequence comes from Hollardia meadi, assembly GCA_037974645.1. Taxonomy (NCBI): domain Eukaryota; kingdom Metazoa; phylum Chordata; class Actinopteri; order Tetraodontiformes; family Triacanthodidae; genus Hollardia; species Hollardia meadi. Next base: position 2,565,789 of record JBBPCS010000002.1, read on the forward strand.
GCGTGGGAACACAATGTTGCACTTTTTACACTGGTACTGCATATTGCTGGTTCTGATGTATCTCTCATTTGTCAGCTCTTTTTTCTCATTGTCTTTGGAATCTGCCTGGTTTTCATAGCTCTTGCGAGCTTTCTGGCGGGCATTCTGGAACCATACCACAATGACCCGGGTAGGTAAGTTGAGCACTGTCGAGAGCTGCTCAATCTCATCATCCTTCGGATAAGCATTAGTGTCAAAGAAATCTTGAAGTATCCTTAACTGGTAATCAGTGAATCTGGTTCTGGAGGACCTCTTGTTGATGTTGGATGCATCAGTTCTGTAGTATTCATGTGCGCTAAGCTGTGGCTCCATTCGAATATCTTCCAATGTAGTAATTGGAGGAATATTAAAATTATAGGGAGAGTCTTTACTCCGCTGCCTCTCTTTGAAGAGAGTGTTACGGAACCAGTGCTTTATGACTTTTTGTGGCAACCCAGACTTCTCTGACATCTCCTGAATTTGCTCTTCATTAGGGGAATTATTGATATCAAAGTTGGCACGAAGTATCTTAAGCTGGTCATCTGTGATACGAGTGCGTGGTCGCTTAAACTGGGACTGGCGGAGAAAATTTGGATCAAGGCCCAATTGTTGCTGACAGAGCTGTGTAAGGTCGCTGGAAAGAGCATCCATAGTGGGCAGCTGGAGGGCCAGCTGAGGGGGCAGGCCTGGGTGCTGAACGGACTGCATCATCAGAGGTGGGAAAAGGGGCAAATCCAAGGGAACAGGGAGCTGTACTTGAGGAGGCGCAGGAGGGGCAGTAGGTGGTGGAGGAGGTGGTGGTGGCTGAGGTGGCGGTGCCTGGTGAGAGGGTTGGTGTGGGGTCTGATGGGAGACAGGAACTGGTGAAGGTACTGGAGTTTGGGGCTTGGTCATTGATGTTGAAGAAGGCTGAGGAGCTGTAACCGGGGCTGGAGCAGGAGGTGGTGGAGGAGGAGGAGGTGGTGGTGGTGGGGGTGGTGGTGGAGTCTCAGGTGAAGCAGGGTTTATTGGATAGAGTTTGTCATAGGCCTCTCTGTACTGCTGAGCAAACTTTTCCAGCTCCACATATGGGAAAAAGTGACTGTGCACATGTTCCTGGTGGCTTTTGAGAATAAGCATATTGGAGAAGAGTTTTCCGCACATCCCACACTCAAGCTTGTCAGTGTTCATTTCTGCTTGTTCAACTCCATCTTTGTTTTTCTTTTGGTTTTTTTGTCTGTTTTCATTATACTGGATGACCAGTTCAAATCCAAAGTTCTCTAGCAGTGCTTTGGCTGCATTACCCCTTGCTCCAGACACAATACGTGGAGGAGGAATTAATGGCTCTGGGAACTTTGACTTTTTAGAGTCTTTGTTGTCTTTTCCTCCATCACTTAATGCATCACCAGCATTTTCCATCTTTGCTCTGTTTTCTTGTTTTTCTAAGTGGTCCTCTGCTTCTCGAGACATCTGAATTTCTGAAGCTGGCACAGTGCTGCACTCCATTTTTGTTTTGTGGTTCTGCACGTGCTGGTTTTTCTGTTGCTGCATTTGAGACTGTGTCTGAGAGGCTTGCTGCTGTTGCTGCTGAGCCTGTTGCTGGGCCTGAGCCTGCTGCAGCTGATGCTGCTGTTGCATCTGTTGCTTCAGGTCCTCTAGGAATGATCCACTAAGGCCAGGCATTCCAAAAGCTGCTGCTGAGTGCAGTGCAAGTTCTGGGCTAAGGTTGAACTCTGCTCCTGGGATGTAGAAGGGGAAGAGGAACTGTGGCTGTTGAAATTGCAGCAGTGCTTCTGGGGTCATTGGAAAATGGGGGAAGAAAGCTGGATTAAGGAACTGAGGCTGGAAGAAGGCAGCCTGTTGCTGAAGTTCATGTTGAAGCTGCAGTTGCAGTTGGGCTGAGGACTGTGCTGACTGGTGGCTGCTTGCCTGTGCTGAAACATGGTCAGTAGCTGTTATTTGTTTTGTATTGTTGCTGCTATTAGTTTCTTTGGGTTCCACAGTATTTTCTTTGTTAGCAGAGGGTGTTCCACTTCTAGCAGTATCTGAATTGCTGTTGTTCCCTTGTGTGCTTGGGGCTGGGCTTTTTGCAGGCACTGGACCACTATTGCCAGTGCTACTGCTGCTTATTTCAGTTTTTGCTGTTCTGGCTTTGGTCTGGTGGAGTACGGACCTCATGTGAATTTCAAGTGTTGAGCTTTGGCTGTAGGCAACATTGCAAGTATTGCATTTGAATGGTTTGTTGTCAATGTTGTTGCTTGTCTCTTGGGGAACTGGGCTTGATGCTTCTTGAAGAACTTTCTTCAACTTATGCAGGTGGGAAACTGAATTATAGTGGACAAGTAGGATGTTCTTCTGGGTGAAAGACTCCTTACATACTGTGCACTTGTAAGGACGAGAAGGGTCCAGAAATTTCTCCATTGTAAAGTTGGGCCCCTTTCTAAAGGGTAGGGTCCGTTTTGGTTCTGCTCCCATGTCATCAAGCAGAGAGCTACTGTCACTTCCTGTAGGACTAGGCTTCTCGTCCTGGTCCATTTCATCATCTTTGTCCAAGTCATGTTCAAAGGCCTGAGCTTCCTCCAAGGCCCTAGCCTCACTCTCAGTGATATCTCCATTCAGTGGCAGATTTCCTATGAGTTGCTGCACCTCAGCTTCACTAAGTTCAGGATGTCCATTTTCCAAATGCTTCCTGAGGGCCAGGAATGTCCTGAAGCTGCGCTGACAAAGGCTGCACATTGTGGCTGCTCTGATAGCATGGTACTGGGAATGTATTTGAAGCTTCTGCATTGTCTTGAAGGCCAAGCTGCAGTGGTTGCAACGATATTTGTAGACATGACGATCAGATACTGAGAGCTGCTGTTGTTGCTGCTGGAGTCTTTGGAGCTCACTGAGATGGTCCTGTAGGGTATCAGGGGACTTGCTATCATGTCCTAACCCACTGGCTCTCTTCCAGCCTGGGGCCTCCGAGGCCTCCTTTGGGGGCTTGAGTTCCTCACCCTGTAGGTCTAATTCATTCTTGTCTTGAGTGGTCAGCTCATCCTTTGAGATGTTTCCTAAAATTAGAAAATACAATTTGAAATACAATACACTGCATAATATCGTTGTTATTTTTTGATAAATGGCAAACAACTAAATAAAGAAACAACTAAATAATTATACATGTATATATTCATATATTAAAATTTTAATTCATCACTTGGACAACAAATTAAAGACAGAGAGAAAATAATTTAAGTATCAAATTCCGCTCACCTTGAGACTTTCCTGACCCATCAGTAAGAGAGGTAGAGGAATCCAAAGACAGACCTTTGTCTTGTCCAGTTTGGGGATGCATTATATTATTTGGTGTTGCTGTGTCAGGCCCAACCACCTAACAAGACCGAAGAATTTTTTTCATTATTGTGTCAATTTAAAATAATGATAAGTGATGGTAGATTCTATGTTCAATATTTGTAAATGTTTACGGAAGAATTTCAACTTGCTTCTTGTCTTTAAAGCAAATTTACTCAAAGAGAGAATTTCATCCTCTCTTTGTATGTACAGTATCAAGTAAAGTAAACAGCTGGGTATCATATTCTGCAAATACAAAAAACCTTGTGCTTTTCGCAGGTTCCCATGGATCATGGTTGGACCTACTGCTGTGGTCCTGCTGGATGCCCACTGCTGCTA
>JBBPCS010000002.1:2572803-2586145 GCA_037974645.1 Hollardia meadi
AGAAAGAGAGAGAGAGAGAGAGAGAGAGAGAGAGAGAGAGAGAGAGGAGGAAAAAAAACACAAGGGCACAATGTGAATTTCCAAGAACATCCCAGAATTGCTCTGCAGCTCAGAATAGCAAGGTAATCTCGTCTTCCACTGCTTGTGATGGACCCTGCAGGGCTTGTGTGTGTGTGTCTATGTGTCTATGTGCATGTATGTGTGTATATTATGCGCTTCATGACAGCCCGCTGACACTCCATTGGTCAGATCTGTCCAGCCTGGAAGCGCCCGTCATATCACCTGACCTTTCCAAAGCCTCCGCCCCGCCTTCCATATTTATTATGACCATTTTTAATTCCAAATTTCAATTTTTGCCTCCATCTTCCAGTCAATTTGCAACTAAATTACATCTCTGTGAAAGGAGATGAGGCGATTGTCGGACAAGGGGCTGCAAAAACATTTACAATGCGGTGGGGGAAAGAGCCCACAGATCACCATTGATTACTGTCATATTGAATGTAAATGCATGTTTGTCTAGTGTGTGTAAGCATGTCTGTGTGTAAGTGTATGTGCAACATAAAGATCTGTCCTTCTTAGATTCATCTTTGACCTAGTGCTTTCATCAACACTTATGACACTCGCACAAAGAAAAAAAAAAGAAGTTGGTTAACCTTGAATGTTGAGATAGCAATTCTCTCTTTAAGCTTTAAACTGCGAGCCCTGCCGGTAAAAAAAAATGAAGCCATTTTAAAGCACAGAATTGCATTCAAAATTGTAGTGTCCTCCAGGGAGGTAATCACCTGTAACATATGTAAATACAATGGCTACACCATGCAAACGCTATCTTGACTCTATGAGAGAAAAACAAAATATCCCTCAGCCTGTTGTTGTTAACCGGTTTCATATTCTTGCCGTCAATAGAACGTGGATAGCTAAAATAATTGGAAGTAAATAAATAATGGAAGTAATGAAAGAGAGCAGGACTGAGAACAAGACAGGAGCAGCAGATTTTCCTCTCATTTTCTTTTGTCTCTGAGTCTTCACCCCACACTTAATGACTGTGTCCTTTTTCCTTCTCCTCCCTGTTCTTTCCCCTCCCTTTCCACCTTTTCTCCATCCCTTCATCCTTAGGTGGGCTTCACCAGCTGCAGCCCAGTGAAGCATAGGGGCAGAATAAACCTGAACCCCCCCAATCCAATGACAAATGTCTGCATGCAGCAGGACCTTGCTTGATTAGATAAATCAAAAGGTGATTTATGACACTCAACCCCTTTTGCATTGCAGGGGGAGGGAGCGGCACACTCACCACCCATCTTTATTTGCAACTGTCAATGGCATTTAGGGACGCGCATATACACAAACTTATATACATGCACATGGGCGCTTCAATGGAGAGAAATACAGAGCAGTGGTGGGAGAGGCAGAGAAATGTAGAGGAAAAAGAGGGAAGAACAAGAAAAAAAAGGGACAGAGAGGGAGGGACAGACAAGCCCATAGCTCTAAATACCTCAGGACATTCCTGTCCTGAATTGTTCCACAAAAGGCAGGAGGGCCGACTATCACAGCTAATGCTTTTTTCACGTAAATCTATTTTAGAATCTGCCCTTTTGTGTTGGAAAGGGTGAAAATTTTTGTGCAAACTGCACCAAGCAAATTGGATTTTCACACAAACACACATATCATTGAATCCTTCTATCTTTCAAACTAGCAGTCCAAAAGAAATATAATGAACTAAATGTTGGAGTGGGGTTTCAAAGCAATCAAACTGTACCTACAGCAATATTTTTATTTCTGACATTTTATGAAAATAAAAAAGCCCACAAACATAGAGCAGAGAGTTGTGTGTGTGTGTGTGTGTGTGTGTGTGGGGGGGGGGGGGGCTGTCAATTAAGAGGGAGCAGGCAGGGTGGCGGGGTGGCTGCAGCTTGGATTTAGTATTCAATTTAGCTGTCCTGAGCCCTGGAAGACGGGCTAAGGTTACGAAGCAGTAAATCTAGGAGGGAGAGCTGGCCAAAACGGGCCAGGGAGGGCCAGCTAGCATGATTTACTGGCCTACTGGTCTGAGGTTACGCATTAGTCTGACCCCCGGTCACCTGATAACATTACACCAACACACTCTGAACCCCAAACTCCCACTGAAGCACTCAGCAGGCCCAGATCTCGCTGGAGGGATGGAGAGAGAGAGAGAGTGAGAGAGAGAGAGAGATGGCGAGAGTCATAGTCAGATGGAGAGGAAGAGAGAGGGGAAATGCTGTTAAACAGCTTGTAGTTGTGTTTTTTAATGACTAGTCCTCCTTTCTCTTCAATCTCCAGCTTGTGTTCTAATCAGAGATAAATAAAAGCATGGCCTTGTCACATTTGACAAATCGTCTGAGACATTCAACAAGCTGTCATTACACAGAAAACACACATACATGCAAAAAAAAATAGCTCCAGGCTTGTAATTAAACATGCTAATGTCTTTAATATATTTTAATCTCATTTTAGAGAGACAGAAGACTAGCACAGCTCCCATCTCAAGTTGGGCACATTTGCAAGACACATGCAAATAAATGAAAATATTCTGAATGTGAAGAAGCTAATATGTAATATTTAACATCTGATCTTGTTTGCATGCGATCCCATTTTGCCCCCACCCCCACCTCACCCCACCCCACCCCACCCCACCCCATCTGCACGATTCAAAATTGTACACAAAATTAATCCATAACATTTGGCTGTAGGAATCATGAGTAATTTCTTTGCTAATTTGAAGCAGGTAGAGATCTGCACTTTCCTTAGGCTGCCTGACAGGCTCATTTCCATGCTGGGGCCTTTGTTTAGTTGGTTATTTATAAGAAGTGGGCCCCTGAGCCATGGTGGCGACATGCACCATCTACACACACAGCACAAAGCTATCTGGAAGTAATCCACATCGGGGACATTTGCATGGAAAATGTAACATGGATTATAATTAATCTAAAGTGACATGGGATTATAAAAGACAATGTAAATGAAGCAAGGGAAAAAGCACTTTCTGTCTTTCCTTGCCCCTCCCCCCTCTATCTCTCTCTTCTCCTCTCTATATATCTGCCCCTCTTTGTTTAAAGGATCTTGGTCTTGGAGATGAAGTGTGCAAACTGCTGCTCACTTGGTCACACTGTAATCCCTTCCCTGGAGATCTCCATACGGACACACATACACACACACACACACACACACACACACATGCACAGATCTGAACATTTCAAGCTTGCCAGAGATTTGGGGCTGAGGAAAGAGATGCTAAATCTTACTACTTTAAGCTGGAAAAAGCAAAAAAAACAAGGCCCTGTCTCTGATGATAACCATAGCATAACAACATGCTGACACACCAGGCTCCCTTTTGCATTTTCTGGCATTTGACTTTCTAAAACATCCTTTAATCCAAATTCAAAATAAAAAAAACCCCCAAAAAACCCCAGCAATATTATATTTGGCTTCCTAAGCCATGCAAGGTGATTCATAGAATAAATTATTCACAAAAAATAAAAAAAGGCATACCATTCTGCTTTATCAAATATATTTCTGACATGTGATAAACTACATTCGGGAATGCACGCATACGTAAGCACGCTTTAAAGTAGGAAGGACCTGGACACTTTTTTTGCATGTGTGCGGTGGTGTTAAATGACGCTGGCGGTAATATGCGGCGGTAAATGCATGGATGGTGGTTCCCCGCCAGTCCGTCAGACAGGCCTGTCAGAGAGATAGAGCTGAAAGATAGATGACTAGCTAAACTAATAGGCCCCAGCCTCACTCAGCTCTCCTTCTGCCTCATTGAGCCTCACATTATGGAGCTAGGTATGGCATGCTAGGAAGAGGAGGTGGGGAGGGAGCTTGAGATGGATAGAGGTTGGGAGTTGGAAGGTGGGGGGGGGGAGTAGGGAAAGGGAGAAAAGAGAAAAAGAGACATTAAGAATAAGAGAGAGAACCCCATGCAATGACAGAGAAAAAAAATAAAGAAAGAGAGACCCCATGCAATATTCATCCCCAACCATGGATTTCCATCTCATACATAAAAAGACCATATGAATTCTTATTTGGGTGAATCAAATCTAACAAAGCCAGGGCTATCCCGACCACAGCCTCACAGCAGAGGCATTATGTGCTCCCTACCTCACCCAAAATAACAAAAACACCAAGCCGTCTTGTACAGATTGTTTCCCCGCCCTGCTTACAATATTGCCATTCTTACAAACGAATGAGCAGCTCTTTCTGTCATGTGCTCTTTTTCTGTCTGAGGTAATGCCGGGTGATAGGGTCACAGATTGGACAACAATTAAGGGATGGATGGAGCCAGCGGGAAAAAAAAGAGCGAGAGAAAAATGAAGGGAGGGTGCAGGGAGAAAAAAACTAATTTAAGGGTTGCAGGGATGCGGTGCAATATTAGAAAAACATATACACAGCCCCCCCATCTAATCCTGTGCTTATGAAAAATTAATATGTCATCGGAGAGGGCACAAGAACGAGAAAAGATTAATGCAAGGCGCTTATAAATTACAAGCACGCAAACAGATTTGATTAAAATATAATCTGGGGCCTGGACATTGCCTGGTAATATCCACAACACTCTACTTATCCCTCTCCCTTTCTTTCTGTTTTTTCTCTCTTCTTCTTTACTCTGTCTCTCTCCCGGTCTCTCTCTTTTCTCTTTCTGTCAGATGGAAACAATTAAAGCAGGTCACATGGAGGCTAGTCAGCAGCATTCACATGTTACACACACATTAGAACCTTATCTGAGGCAGAGAGGGAGAGAGATGAGCGATCACTTAAAAAAGAAGGGAAGCTCGCGGTTCATATGTGTTTTGTGTGTGTGTGTGTGGACTTACGATCAGTTCTCCTGCTGTCCGTCATGTCTCGGTCAGTGACGTTGTGTCCAGGCCTGGAGGAAGAGCGAGGAGGTCTCTCACTGTCCTCAGTTGTCTCTTCTGAAAATGCACAGAAAACAACAACATTAAAATAACAATTAAAATAACCCCTTGTGTTTTATCAGATATCATATATTGCTATATCATATTAGAGTTAAAATATTCCTGCTTGTACATGTTCAGTTGATACTTAAAACACCCCTTTATTCTGCTGCACAGTATATCTCACCAGCAAACAATGCTTCTAGTGACTTGAACACATGTTCTGTTGAAAATAGCCCATCCCATGCCACTTCTAGTCAGTGAAACATAATACATACATGGCCTGAAAGCATGGAAGTTGTGTGACAACAAAATATGTAAGACAGGGAAACTATTTAAGTCATTTTCGTTCCCCCGCTACAGGAGGCACTTTTCAAAAATATGTATATTTATGAAGACAACATATGATAATCTTTGCTCGTCCATATATTTCATTTTAAATTAATGTTCAATCTTTTTACTGGTCTTCACTATATTTGAATGATTATGGCAGATTAAATACACTTTATATCACCGCAGAGAAACACACAGAAATTCTATTATTTTAATGGAACTAAATAAATAAACCACTGGAAATAACAACATCAACATTATCATATAGCCTAGCATTAAAGACAAAATCACATGTAGAGAATGTACAGAATCTTCACTACTGAACATTATATAGATATTGTGCCTATATATTTCTGTATACCCCTGAACAAAAATGTGCATGCTTGCACACACACGCACAGACACACAAACCAACACACACGTGCAACTCTGTACTATTAGCAGATTAGCCTGCCCATCGCTGAGAGTTCAGCCCCTTGTTTGATAATTCTGTGTATCTGCAGTGTTCTGCCAGTGGATTAAAGTGTGTGTGTGTGTGTGCATGTGTGTGCTTTCTGTGTGTGTGCAAGTGTGTATGTGTGTATATGTGTCGCCAGCGCAAGCTAACACTAATCCTAGCCAAGCCCCAATGCTCCCTTTCATCCAGCCATCATTTGTCTCCGGCTGGGCTGATGTCACTTTGTAATGAATTTTGAGCAGTCTGAGAGAGGCCAGATAACCAGGCATGCACACACACACACGCACACACACACACACACACACACACACACACAATATATATATATATATATATACACACACACACACACACACACACACACACACATAGTACCCTCCTCCATCTCAGGGTAGCACACACAAATGCAAAATCAAACAGAAACACTTGCACACAGGCGTTAAATCATACACACACAGTATCATATTCACACACACACAAGAAAAAAACGTAAAAAATTTCATGTCTTCTAAATGGGGGGAAGGGGGGTCTCTTTCACCACAAACCCCTCACTCTGCCAGAGAATGAAACTGGTGCGTGTCTGTGTGCATGTGTGTGTGTGGAAAAGAGCTGCGCTCATCAATCCTGCACTGCGTTAATAACCATATTTTACAACACACACACACACACACGCACACACACACACACACACACACACAGAGAGACATATTCATAGAAATCGTGCAAAGGGTGCCTTAAGGTCAGCTTGCATTTGCATACAATCACTTTGGCCATTGTATGACGAGCATAAGGGGTGTGCAAAACACCCCACGGAAACATGATATGATTAACCCTTTCATATACGGCGGGGGTGCACACAGACACACACTACCAAAGATTGACACACACAGAAAGACACAGACAGACAAACAGATAGACTAAGTGCTGGCGCCGATGCTTTAAGCGCCAACATATTAAGTGGACATTATATACAGCATGAAATTTTCATGGCAGATGCTGGCGTGTGACTGAGGAGGAAAATTCTGGTTGTGTTCGTATTCATGAACACTGTTGTGTATTTGCATTTGCACATGCATGCGACTGCTGTACACATTTTGCAGTTGCATGTGTACACACATTCTATTTCAAGGTGTGTGCATCCTTGTAAGCGCGCACGTGTGTATGTGTGTGTGTAAGATTGAGAGAGACTGGGACTGCACTCTGCTCCTGATGTTTTATTAATACGTTGGTGACAACGGGGATGAAATATCTCCTGTCAGCCAAGAGAGACCGGGCTGCAGAAATTGCAATTTTCACTGCTGGTGCTGCAGCGTCCATCTTTGTATTTTAATTCACCCCACCTTCGTATAGAGCGAAACAGAAAGGACAGCATGTGCGTGCATGTGTGTGTGTTGGTGTAAATGTTGTTTGTGCAGTGGATTTGGAAGTCTTCTTCACAGGTTCTTCACAGGATCTTTTTCTCTGTACTTTTGTTCAATGCCAAGGAGAGCAAATGGCATAAATCGAACAGCATGTTTCACAGAGGAGTGGTAAAGAAGGGGAGGGAGGAGGGTCAAAGCAGATATACAGGAAGAAAAAAAATAAATTCTCGTAGATCTCACATACTGAATGGCCAGGGCAATGTAAACAAACAAAAAGACTATAGAAAAAAAAGAGAAATAAAACAATCTCAAAAAGCAGGTGGCAAAAAAAATAAAAAACTTTGTCTACCTTTATTCCTTCACTGCATCCCATAAATATGTAAAACAAACTTTGATTGTTAGAACCCGTTTGATAAAACAAGTTTTGACAGATTAATTGTCCATTATTATTATCATATCATTATCACCATTGCTATAATAATATACGGTAGCTTTTAATTTACATCAAAAATAAATCTTACTTCATATTATTCCCTGTAACTAAACTGTAAAGTAAATGTAAGGAAAATACACAAAGTAAGTGATCCTTATCATATACACAATTGCTGTGAACACACTCAGTGTTTGCTTCAAATAAGATAAACTTTGAGTTTCAATTTGTTTAATACTGCTTGTTTGAAAAGGATGATTGCACATTTTATGTTGGTCTATTAAAGCAAATTCAACTCTTCAATTTCTTTGAAAAAAGACAACAAATTAAGGAGGATATGGGTCTGGTGAAAGTGCAGTCAGGGCTTATCGTGACATTACTAAACAACCGTCTTAACTAACCTCTAGGGGGCAGTCTACCTGTAGCTAGATAGGACACAAGAGAAATTAGAGACAATGAACAGAGAGGAGGAAAGAGAGGGAGGAATGGGGGTGAAGAGTTGGGGAAGAAAGAGAAAAAGAGAAAGGAAAGGAAGGGGTCATCTGGGCCTCATTTTTTTCACTCCTTTCTTCTTCTAGTCTGTTAGATCTGTGATGTGTGTGTGTGTGTGTGTGTGTGTGTGTGTGTGTGTGTGTGTGTGTGTGTGTAAGCGTGCGTGCGTGTGCATACGGGGAATGTGTTTCCACACTGAGGACATTCCCAGACGAGCTCTTTCAATACATCAGCACAACGTCTGCCCTTTGACTGACCCTGACAGTTACACACCACATGAGTGTGTATGCGAGTGCGTGTGCGATTGTGTATGTGCACATGTGTTTGAGTGTTTCGTGTGGACGTGCACCATTGATCAAGTGAGCGAGACAGTGACTGCATGTGTTTGCATGTGAGTTGTCATGTGCAAGGGTGTGTGTGTGTGTGTTCGTGTGTGTGACAGCGAGGGAGAGAGAGAGAGAGACAGAGGGTTCTGCAGCAGGAACTCTTAACCATCAACTTAATCGCTACCAGAGGACGGACAGAGCAAAACTTTCGCAGTCACCTTTCACTGCCTCTGTGCACACACACATACACACACATACACACACACACACACACACAGGGAGTGGGTCAGGCTGTGGAGTCTGTGTGATTTTGGCAGCCTGGTGGGACTCTCTTTGATGTGGGTCGGTCGGAACATTAAAGCCGGCCGGTGAGCTTGAGCTAACCACAGACCCTGGGTCCGATTACCCCGCAACCAACACCAGCCTATATTTAACCGTTAGAGAGGAAGAATAATTAAGTGACTCCTGATCAGGGATACAGGCAAATCATCCTGGTTTTAGATTTAACTATTAATTGGAAGCCAGTGTATCCAATTAGGTCCCTGGATGAATAACTCTCTTGTTTGACTCCTGCAACCCCCAAACACAACATGGTGATACATGATTTTTGAAGAATATAATAATTTTAATATAAAAAAATATTTTGTACTTTGAGAGATCATGTGCCAAAATAAAATAAGACAAAACAAGTTTTGGACAGATGCAGGAGAATAGGGGAAAAGATAAATAGAAAGAGATGTTTGACAAGAAAAAAAAAAAGGACGAATAGACACATGGGAGATGGAAGCAAAGTAGGATGTATTGAAAGTGTCAGCGCAGTGAGTTGTGTGTGTGTGTGTGTTTGTGTGTGTGTGTGTGTGTGTGCCCTCTAGCTGTATAATGACCTGCTCTGAGACCACTCGCTCCCCTTCCCCTCTCCCCCTAAGGGCCCATAACCGCCATGCCGGGTCATTATGTGCCCGGTGGAGGAGTCAGTTGTACAGCACACAAATGTAGAGCAATGCCACGCATAGACACTGGACACGAAGGCTCCAAAATGGCTGAATTCATTAGCTGGGCCGAGCTGCCTCTAATTTGCTTCCTTAGGGCTAGGATGGTGCTTATTAAAGGGGTAAAGGAGTAAAAAAAAAAAAAAAAAAATCCTTTTTATATTATTGTTTATCTTAAATCATAGACACTATGAAAGTGGAGTGTCAAGGGAAAGGATAATTGCCACCAAAAAAATATCATGAGAAATATATAAGGGATGCTATAACAGACTGAGAAACTAATACTGTATAGCTGTTAGGACTCCATATGCTACGATATTATCAGAGCTGTTGTGTTATATGTTTAAAAATAAAAATAAAAACTGGATATGGTCTGTGTGCACTGTATCTGTGGTAGAAATTCAGCCTTAATGTTTTGCGTAACACCCATGACTGCCATGTCTACCCCACTTAACCATGAAGTTGATGCTGATTTCTTCTTACAACCCTGGTCATGTCCCCTGTGAGACCACATGTGCATGTGTATGTGTGTGTGTGTGTGTGTGTGTGTGTGTGCGAGCAATAGGGGCCTTGTGATGTCACATTCCTGTGCCGTGCGCGTGGCTCTAGTTTGGCCCCTAGGTTTTAAAAGGGAAAGCTTTGAAACATTACACCATCCCACAGTCACAGCCGCGCGCACACTCACGCAAACACACACAGTCAAGGGCCAGTGGTAATACTGCCAGGGAAATAACCTTACAGACTTACTGATCTCCCTCCCTCCTGTTCTCTCACCCTCAAATCTTTATTTACCCTACTCTCCCTCTTTATCCCTCCTCTCTCCCCTCGTTCTCCCTTTATACCTCCCTTTCCCCCCGAATTTCAGCGCGTTTAACAAGCATTTAGATCTTAACCAGATGTTGTTAATGTAGCATGTCTAAAATACTAAACATCAACCCAGCAGAGAGGGGCTACAGCTCCTGCACAGGGCCTGGGAATAACTGACACACACACACACACACCTGCACTCGTTCACACACACCTACCCATGAAAGCTTCTGCACATAGCACACATTTACTCCCACACAGCGTTCAATGTATTTCATGCACAGAGGTCCACAGCCCACATGCTAACATGTAAACAGACACACACCAGCACAAGCAAACACACGTGTTTCCATCCACACGCTCCAGTCTACCCACACCCACCCACTTATTACTTAAAACACATGAGAACTTATTACACCAGCGAAAAATGTCTATTGTTTCAGGTCGACTCTGAGCGCCAAACAATAGGATTGTCACATTTAATACGCTCCTGGTGTGAATGTCAATAAGTTGAAATGACAGAAGAAGCTGAAAAAATGACTTTTGTGCAAAAAACGCTTGTATCAGCAGCTCCAAATTTGCTTTGTTGTTGTCAATTATGACTTCCCGAGACACTTCATTGTATTTTCTTCCGCTCAAATTGCCCGCTCCGCTGTCTTGCCAGTGACTAACAAAACACCTATTACTCCTTTGAAAAAAAAAAAAAAAAGAAGAAGGAAAATCATATGAATAAACATAGCCAAAATTAAAGGCTTGCATGTATTGCTTGCTGAGCAGACAGAAACTGTTGTTTCGTGTTATGAGGGGTTTCATTTTTGGTGCTGTGAGCATTTCGGTGGTGGTGGTGGGGTGTTAATGATTCTTTAATAGCAAATACAAAAGGTTTTCACAGGACAAAAATATGGCTTCAAAAGGTTCCGCGGTGGAAAAAAACATTGCCGCAACACCTGGTCTTATACAATAGGCTAGCACACCTACTGTACACCTCCACACGTGTTCACACGCACGCACACACACACATAAACACCTGCATCTTACACAACAGCCATATTGCATTTCAGCTGTTTGAATCACCGTAGGCTGAGTAGGTAGAATTGAGGAGGCAGCACGGCAAGCTTACTGAGGGATTTAGGAATAATTTGAAAAGAAGATTCCTCTCCTCTGTTTCATCTCCCCCCATCTCTTTCTCTATTTTCTGTTTCCCCTGCTTTTTTATGATTCTGCGGTCCAATATTTATCTAGCCCCTGATTATAAACATCTGGCCGATGGGGTAGTCTGCACAGCGCGCGCGCGCACACACACACACACACACACACACACACACACACACACACACACAGAGAGAGAGACACAGACACACACTCGCACACATTGTGGAAATATCACACACGCTCGCCAACGTGACCCTGTCAGGTCCAGACTGGAGGAAGGAAGGAGTAAGGCACAGAAAGAAAAAGAGACAGAGACAGAGAGAGAGAACTAGGAGCTGAGGGTTAATGGCCTTCCCATCTCTGTGATAAGAATTCATTCTGTTCTATTACCAGCACTTATCTACAGAGGCTGCTGTCTTTCCCTCTCTCTCTCTCTCTCTCTCAAACACACACACACACGCACGCACGCACGCACGCACAGCAAGGGTCCGAGATCAATAGATGAACCTAATGAAGAAAGCAGCTGTTTCTCGGCATACCTGCTCAACTCTATCAGCCCAACAAGATCTCCCTGCCACATTCATCTGTCTATCTTTCCATCCATTTATCTATCCACCTATCTATCCATCTGTCCATCTCTTTTTATATCTTTCCAAACAGCTATCCATCCATATACCTATCCTATCTATCCCATCTTCCTCGGTGCCTTGATTTATCCCTCTATCTGTCCATCTATCACTCCACTAGTAAACAAAGATACCAGCGGGATAGATGTAGTTTCCAATTGACCAGACTGGTCCTTGTCATGTATTCAAGGTTTATTTATTTTCCGGGAACTAAAACAAGGCAGGAAATCAGGGAATCTAATAAAATGGCTGCAATGGTCTAAGAGAACGGCGGTGTGTGTGTTCGTATGTGTGTATTTGTATTTGTCTATGCTTAAAATAGGCCTGTGATGGGCAGTGGCCAAATGGATAATGCTCTAAAAACAGATCTTTATCCTATTGGGCTACTGTCCCGTTTTTAGCTGCATAAAAAACATCTGCTTTCAGAGCCACCAAAAACAAGACTGTAATCCTGGATGGAAATCAAAGAAAAGATATAAGTAGATAGAAAGGACAGATGAAAATACATCATTATGTAAAGTTGTATTGTTTATTTTTGTGTATTTTTCATCAATTTATTTATTAAAAATAAAAAAGAACAGAAATGTGAATTATCCTTATTTTGAAGATTTATAGTATTTTATGATATAATTTGCTTTGTATTCATGCTAAATTCAAAATAGAATTCTTAGCCAGGATAACAGTATGTTTATGTGAATTACACATAAAGAAATGTGACAAAGAATTATTTCACGTTTCCATTCATTCTATTCATTTCCATTGCTTTTCTGTGACTACATTTCTTATTGATGGGTGCTTCATGAAGCACCAAATAGCTGCCATTAGCACATAACAATTTCATATAGGCCTACTGACAATAAGTCAATGTGGCATGTCTTTTGCCAGCGAAGAGTGTGCAAAACAAAAATGTGTGCATCATCAGGGTCTTATTATGTGCTGAGGTTAGGGAGGATAGCAGGACTCTTCAACATAAGAAGAATAGAGTTGCAGAAGCAAAGAAAAATATCTTCGAGCCCAAATATTCATTAGGTTGCTCAGAATCATCTCCAAAATTACCACATGGAAACTGTAATACATGGGCACATATGTTCACATGCTACACACACACACATGAATACACAGACCTGGGGCAACTGCCCCGGAGATGGTATTTGCAGACGGTTACAAACAAGGAGTGTTAGCTTTCCTCTGACTTTCTCAAAAACATGCAAAAAATGTCCATTTCATTACTGGCTAAACAATGTCATATGGGCCCCCACTGGCCCTAATAGAAGCAGACAAAGACAGAGCAGCACACATATGCTTCGAATAAATCAGATTACTGAAGGGAGGGGGGGGAATGAGAGAAAGAGGGAAAGAAAGAGACACCGCCAGACACTTAGAGGATTGACAATATTCCCTTTTCTAGCTACCTCCACCCCTCCTTTTCTCCTTTCCTTCACTTTCTTAACCCCCC
>JBBPCS010000002.1:2632505-2645479 GCA_037974645.1 Hollardia meadi
GAGAGAGAGAGAGAGAGAGAGAGAGAGAGAGAGAGAGAGAGAGAGAGAGAGAGAGAGAGAGAGAGAGAGAGAGGGTAACGCAATCCTGACTGGCACAGGACCAACAGCAACAAAAACATTTAGATAACCGCGCTCAATAATGAACGATTTCAATGAGGACAAAAATTACATTTCCTACAGATAACATGCCCCCTTCCCATAACAGAGTCAAAAGAGCCCCAAAACCACGTCATGCTCAACAGTGGTGCACTAGAGTATTATGTTAGGGGAGGGTTGTTCTAACTATATTAGTATCCTTTTACCCCAACAGAGACAGTACTTTACTGGTTGTGAGAAGATAGAGCTGGCAGAGCTGAGAGAGACAGGGAGAAATACAGACCCTGTATGACAACTCAAGTAGCTTCACTGGAAAAGCAACAAATCACTCCTGAACCAACTCGGCCTGAGCTATAACAGGTAGCACGGCTCAAACGATTACCGATCTGCAATACACACTACAAGGGCCACTCAAAATAACACTCCACGTACACATAACCAAGGATCGTTGCAGTGCACTTGATCCTCACAGGTGGTGCAGGTCACAGCAAGAACACCATCCTCACCTTTCCCATCCGCTAAGCACTCACTTCCTTTCATGCCACAGTCTGTCAAGTTGTTGAGAGGGGAAGAGGCAAGAAAAGTGGAGATATAAGCGTGGAAAGGAGGCACAGAAAGAAAGAGGGAGTCTTTGTCCTCCTCCGCTCAGCTCCAGCACGTTTCCTCTTCGGGTCTGGCCAGCATTAGCATATGAAAGACGAGGGAAGCCGTGCAAAAGGTCAAAGAAAGAGGATCCTGTCCAATGAGAGACAACAAAAACAGGCCACACCGGCCTTTGTGGCGTTCATGTTCTCCACTACCCAACCCTCACGCCCCTCCCTCGACCCTGGATCATTTCCATAAGCCAGATGCAATAGCAATGATGACGGTTGATCATAAATTACTCACAAAGTCGAGTCGGGTCATGTGGAAGTCACAGTGGCAATTTTAAGCTGCGTCACCACCCTTGTGCCCCCTCCTACCACTAGCAGCAGAGCTCACACACACGCTGGCATTCACATAAAACACACCTGCCTTGCAATTCTACAGTTCCCTTTACCCAGACGATATCCAACCAAATCCTTAGCAAACATCTCAATAAAGGAAAATGTAAGAACAGTGTAGTTTGATTTGATCCAGGGAAGCCGCTCCCTTCCTATCATGTAAATGCTACCTGAGCCACATCCATCCACTACATAATTGCACACTCCAGTGCTTTAGGGATGCAGTTTAGTATATACATGAATGCTTAGGGGGGGCCTGGAGTTTACCAGTCTCCACAGGTACTCTATTATCATACATGTTGCCTCACATGATAGCTTCCATCTGTTAGCATCCGAAACAACCAGCCAAAAACACCAGCCTGGTGTTTCCGGGGTCCTCTCCAGCAAACACAGTCCTCTACCGGCCAGAGACAGAGGGACCGGAGGGGATAGAGGGACGAGAGGGAGGGAGAGAGAAGAGGGGTAGAGCATTTCATCTCTCTTTCATCTCTGTCACCCAGTCAAGCGTTCAATGCCCCATTCAGCGCCTGCCCAGCATTATGCAAAATAATGCTAATCCCCCTTCCCATGCTTTCACACTTGTATAAACCGCCGTTCCTGCCTCTGAAAAGCAATTATATCAGTTTACGTTCCTGTCAAAAAACAGGATTAGCATGCAAGTACTAGTAGCACCAACTAGGCCCAATCTCTATCCACCTTTGGCTAGTGGGAAGCACAGAAAATTATCCCCTCCCCGCCCCCTTAAAAAAGAAAGTCCTGCTCTTGGTTGCGGGAATATAAAGATGTGTTGTAATTAGATATTTGGGTAGTAAAAGACGGGCTAAAAGTTTCAAAGGCAGAACTCCTTGTCCCTGTTATTTAGGCCCAAGCTTTTCTTTACCAGAATGTCAGTCTTGTACAATAATCAAAAACAAATTCAGCTATGTAGTTACACATGGCCACATGGGTCTCCCAATCCCAGTCTCGCTTCACAGACAGCAATGTGTTACACATGTAACACACACAAACAGACACGCACGGCACACAATCGTCCCCTCCAACACATTGCTGCCACATGCGCACAACCTTGCCAGTGCACGGGTGCACATGCAAACGCACACAGTGCGCAGACAAGTAAAGATGGCAGAGTATTTTTGAATATGCAAATGCTCGTACAAGCAGAACGTGTGTAAATAGGAGTCATTGTGTGCTGGTCTAATCTGGACAGTCGGGCCTCTCTCTCTTTGCTCTACCCCTCTCATGTTTTGGGGGGAGAAGGATGTACCCCCATCCCAAATGACTACAGATCAGGGGACATTAGTCAGCACAATTAGCCAGGTCGTCATAGCAACTAATGAAATTTGGCAAAGCGGCCAGCGAGAGACTTAAATGAGCTTGCTGGTTATGTGCTAGCACAGGAGGTTGGCTGGCTGCTGGCTGGTTGCCTTACACACACCCATTATTCTTTTTTCTGCCGTGGTGGTACAATGGAGTCACTTGTATCTCAGCCGATACCCACCGGCGGTACAAGCTCTCCGCCTGACAATTTGCATATGTTAATATAATTAAGTGCTAATTACACTAAAACTCGCATATTCACAAGCAACCTCCCCGGGAGCTACGGAGGGGCTTGATCTCGTTCCAAGTCTTTAACCCTCCTCCGCCTCTCGCTCAGTGTGTGTGATAGAGAGAAAGTGTGTGTGTTAGCGGTGGTGCCCCAGGGCTGACAAAGGAAGCCCCCCTATCTGAGACATAATGCTGAGCTGCTGCGGAGACTTCTTAGCTTCTCCCCCTACAGGCCTTGCCGAGCCAGGAGACCCTGACACTACTACTGCAGACAGTCACCCCTCACGCACACACACACAATCTAAAAGAATAACACACCTTGATATAGCTGAAATATTCAGCTGTTGGATAGCTCTTTGCATCAAAAACAACATGCTTTTGAACAGTTGCATAATACATGTTGCATAAAACACAATCTATGAAAAACCTAAGAAAGAAGTGCTGAAAGTGAGAATCTGAAAAAGACAACTTTGCCCACCAGAGTCAAATACGATTGGTGCAAAATACTGCTTGCGCGTATATGTCTTTGGCTGGGATTGTCACTACACTGCTCAGGCTTGGAAACCTTAAAATTAATTATTTTTTTTTGCTTTGTAAATTCAACCACCGATCGTTTGTGTGAGAATAATGTTGGAGATGTTCAATATTGAATCTCCGCAAAGCTGGTGACCAGAATGATAGCAGTTATTTGAGCCGTAGATAAGAGACAAAAAGAAAACTACATGATTCCCCCCAGTGAGTATGCGTGTATGGATGTGAGAGTGTGTGTAGGCCTGCCGTTTTGATAATGGAGGACAGGCGGTTGTGCTTTTCACATCGTAATGGCCGTGAATCAGGGAGGAAGCCAAGCGGTCGTGCTACAATTAGAGCTCTTTTGTGCCTCTTCCTCTGTCGCTTTCTCCCTCTCTTTTTGTGTTTTCACTCGCTGACAATCTCCCTATCAAGAGTATGTTAAAACAGTCTACTCTGCTCTGCTGCAAAGACTGAACTGGGGGTGGTGGGGTGGTTGCTGAGTGGGGAGAAATTCACACTGTGCTGCTGCTGGACACGCACGTACACACGCACCAGATGGTACAGGAAGGAGGATTAAATAAACACACATGCACAGACACACACCTATTGGCAGACAGACGCCTCTGTGTGCACTATCCCTTAATGAATGTCTATGGGGAGTCAAAGGGTCCAAGCTCATTTAGTTGACTCTCAATGAGATGCAGCATTATGACTATGGTAATATGCTCCTCGCTTCCCCAATAATCATACACAGGTCATTGTGTCAGAGTGATTCATTTCTATGACACACATACTCCAGATGTTATTACACAGCAGAGTAAATCTCTCCAATGGATGTTGATGTGCTTCTATGCAAAAAAAGGCGAAAAGTGGAGGAGAACACGCGGGGGGGAAAATATATTGTTATAGCAGTCCAGCGTGTAGTAAGCTATACTGTTCCCTCAAGCATGACGGCTGGTAATGCAGGTTTGGATGTAGCCCTGTGTGTGTGTGTGTGTGTGTGTGTATGTGTGTGTGTGTGTCTTTGAAGGGGGGGGGGGCTCCCCTTCACTAATACCTGCTACTCGGATTACCGCAGCGTCTTAAGTATTCAACCGGACTCATATTTTCCCTTTCTGCCTTTTTAGCCAAATTGGCTGTCTTTACACTGTAAAGCAGCGATATAGCCCTCCTTACTAAGGGCCTATGGGGGATCCACGAAGAAGAACATTAAAATTCAGCGATAGCCTTGTTGCAAAGCTCCTCTCTATTTCTTTCTCTCTCCCTCTCTCTTTCTGCAGCAAAGGCTTCTAAATCATCCAGCCTCCTCTATTAGACGGGAGACTTATTGAGGTAGAAACCATAAAAAATGAAGAAGGGAAATTTAATCCCTGAAATATTGATTTGCACATTAATATCAGATAGGCAGAGGGCAATCTAGCCGGGTGGAAATGACACATTGTCGACCCCTAGGAGAGGCCCGAGCCAATCTTCTAGCTGCATGTGTCTTGGGCCCAGGAGTTATAGGACAGCCTCAGCCCCTGTCTCTGTCTCCCTCTCCCATCCTCTCCTCCTCCCAGTAGCCTCACCCCCCCCCCTATCTCCCCTCGATCTGCACCCTTAATGAAGGCTGCAATGCTGAAAAGGCATTAGCTTTTAATAATCAAGAAGCATTTTCAAGCCAACAGCTATTGTCCTCCCAGGGCTGTCTGCCCATCTCTCACACTATATGTTCTGTTTTTTAGCATCCCTTCCCTCTGCTGCTACGGGTGAAATGAACGGTACAAGCTGCTTAACTAACATGCAGAGATATACACACCCAGCCTTTGATAGCACTAAGACACACGCACAGAAAAACAAAAACAAGAGGCCTGGGCTTCTGCAAACATGAAGCTCAAAAATCGTCTCATTTGCAAGACAAGAAAAATAACGCAGAGTTTCTGTTATTATAGAGTGAGACAATACCATCATTAAGTGATGAAATTCACTGCAATTAAACGGGATCATCACCTCTCATAATTCTTTTTTTTTTATTGTTAGGCCTAGGTTGTATTTGTGTACTAAAATGTACGATTTTATACAGGTGTAATTAAATCGTCTGACTAGAGAGACGATTCATCCTGTCCAAAAAAGCCCCCATCATGCTCACAGTTTTTCAGTCTATAAAATTGATCTGATTTAAGTTAATATTTAATTGATATAAAACAGAAATCTTTATTAAAAAATTGGTTTGTAAAGTTAAATATAAACCTACGTATTCACATATTATTATTATTATTAATAATAATAATAATAATAATAATAATTAAAATGTGTGATAACGATCCTTATTTGCTGAGATTTTACAGAAAAACTCGTATTTTGATTTAAAAATAAGCTTACGCGTTCATCAAACCCAATTTTAAAATAAAACACAAAGGAAAACATTTTTTTAATGCCTCTATTTTCGGGGATAAATATGCTCTGATATCCATATGAAAAAGTCAAAAGAGCCGTGTATAAATAGAGTCCTGTAAAAAGGTCGCCTACCCTATACACCGCTGGAGCGTGTACAGTCTCTCCACACACGCACAAACGCACACACACACACTACACCGTTACATACCCGGGTTGTAGACTGACTGGCCCCTTGGCCCTGATGTTTTGTTTTTTTTCCCCGTGCGATCGATGTCCCCCCTGTCACTGTCGCGTCCCAATCCGAGCCAAGTCTACCTACCTACCTCAAAAAAAAAGCAGCCATCAGGGCGCAAAAATACCTGAGAACCCCTACCTCTGCACTCCGTCTCCTTCGAATTAATACACAATAATGGACTAATTAAAGAAGATGTTGCAACGCGCATCTCAGGCAATTTAAGAGAGGGACAATTTATATACTGAAATTACAAACCCAAAAACGCGGATGGGGACCGAGAATGGAAATGGAACTTAGACTATAGATGGAAGGCGAAATTTAAAAATGTGTAAATGATAACAATATATAGACTAGAGTATGAGTTTTTGGATACATCCTGGTCTTTCAAATGCCGATGCTAAAAGAAGACAGGGGACTTAGTAGTTGGCTGGCTCGGAAGGGACTCGCCGTGCTATCAGCAGCCCAACGATCGGTCTCCTTCGTGGGCGACGCAGCCACCCACGCCTCGGTAAAGTGAGACTACTTTTAAAGCGCAGCAGGTAAAGATGGAATACGATCGGCAAATGCACGTTGCTTTTGTAATGATCACTGTAGTAACCGGGTCGCGCATTATTTCGACTGTTTGAAAGATATACATTCGTGCACTAGAAAGGGGATCGTGTCGGGAGACTGATCGTGTCACTTCGGCAGTGAATGCCTGGAAGATGCATGAAACCCGATGTGTTAAAAACTGGCTTTGAGCGCCGAGGTGCATATTTCTATTTTCAAATGAAATATCTGATGGTTGAGGACTGAAACAAGGAGTTGGGAAGTGGGAGAAAGCATCAAACCGGACCCCTCGACTAGAAACAAGCTCAAAGCGGTCACGTCCGAGGGATCGGACTCCTGGAAAGGCAACACCATATCCGCACTGCAAAGCCACAGAAGGGGAGAAAACGCTCGACTCGCCTCGTTATATCTAGCGTGGAGTTTACAGTGTATCTGTCCGCCACACAATCTCTGTAACAAGCGTATAAACTTTGCAAAGGGCAGGTCTGGACGTAATATCCTACTGTAATACCACGGACACATGCGTAAGAACGCATTCGCCCCTGTCAGTCGCTCGTTTTATTGTAGCCAAAGCGCCGGAGTTGCAACAACACGATATCCGTCTTTATTCTGGGCTAAAAACACCCAGCACCTGTTATCCAAACAGCCCCGATGTCAAAGATCCACCAGCGAGATAGACAATCGATACGCGACCCCTAAATTTAACACACACCACAAACTACTCAATAAAAGTTAAAGGGAGAGGTGGAAAGGAAAAAAAAACTTACTTTCTTCCCCCTCCAAAGCCGTCACCTCCGCTTCTCTCTTTGCTCTTGTGTTTAGAAAACAGTCACATCCAGCAGCTTGCGTAATTGGACAATCAAAACGTGGAAAAACAGGGAAAATTACAATAATCCTCCAACTTTATATTGGGAAAAGGGGGTAAAACCAGAAATGTCAAGCGTTTAGAGAGCTATCCCTTATTTTGGTTCCGGTGGCGGTGAAACGACGTGTCGACGGGCTGCCTCGCAGTTTCTCTTGTGGACGGGGGTCGGGAAACGGAGGAAAGGAAATGAAAATCCGATATGTCTTTATTCTGCTAATTATTATCGTTTTAGCCCTGTTTAAAAAAATGGCTGATTAAGTTGAGTGCGCATGTCTTTGTGTGTCTATTTCCCGATATGCACTCTGGGAATGGGTAGAGAGACAGAGAGAGAGAGAGGGCGAATGAGAGAGAGAGAGAGACGGGAGGGAGGGAGCAAAAGAGAGACGGAGAGGGAGGGAGAGAGAGGAGAGAAGTGTAATTAGTGAGTTGATCAACAGTCTCCACATTGCAAATGACGCGCACACGGAGCCCTGGCGGCCGCATAGGTCTGTGCGGGCAGAAAAAAATCCCTTTGTATGCTTTCTCTCTTAGGGCCAAATCACATGTAGAACAATGGACAACTGCTTCCTGCACACCAAACAGGCTGGACTTACAATTACTTACAAGAAGTTAGAAGTCATCTTTGTCTAAAAAAAAAACAAGTCCTGAAACGCAGAATGCTCCAAGACGGTTTTCCTTAAATTTGACTGAACACATATGATATTACTATTTTGCTCTGTCCACGATGCTCATTTGTGTATCAAATCGGTTTGATTTAATTGATTGTGACGCTACAGGTGAATTGCTTTATCGAAGATGATGCCGTAGAATGAGCAGTCGTTTCGGATTTCGGGAAATAATATAAAATAAAATAAAAATACTAGTGTGCTTTTCTATGAGGTTTGGAGCAATTTATGAAATATAATGAAAGAGCTGAACTTTGTGAAAAACACTTTTTTAAAACAGAAAAACAGAAATAATAATAATGGGGAAAAAACACCAGAGGGGATCAATCAAAACCACACAACCGTCTTGTGCTGCACATCAAAAAGGGCCTGCAGTGTACAATAGGCTACATTTTAGGTAACATTCATGTACAAAAATATTAAACGCAGTAATTTACGCTATATATGGATGCACAGTTTTGCCTTCTTATGTCGTATTCTCTATATAATGTTTTATTTTTTCCTGGAATGAGAAGATCTGTTGCAAATATGGTACATATAAACATTCTGTCTTAAAAGTCAAAGCCACGATGCATCACAGTAATCCACCACATGTTGGAAAGTCATCACTGCCCTTTCGGGACCGCTGAGGCCCCGTGTGGGTTCAATAGAGCCAAACTGCACAATCCAATACAGGGTCACACAATAATCCCCCTCTCCATTCAAAGATTCATCCAGTGGCGTTTATATTTAGTGTCTTTACAAAATGCACTGGTCCTTTGGCTCTAGCCTATATCCTTCCAATGCAAGCCGTTTACTCTGTGTTTTCTACCCGCTTTCTTAATAGTGGCTTTTGGGCAAGAGGGAGACTTTACACAGTCTCAATCGGGGAGAAAATCAAGAGATCTTGTTCGCCTTCAACGAAAAAATCGAAGCTGGGGGTGAATTGAACTGCATGAGTCGGGGCTTGGGATGTGATGATAAGGCTGCTGCTGGCAAGTGAACTACTAGGTCTACTTTGCAGCCACATTGACTGGACTGCACCCATACCAACTGGATCCTTAAGAAGCCTTAAGAGTTCCGAGCTCGACCCGACCCCAGGCTGTTTATTCTGGGTTTAGAGAGGTCTCTGACAAAGAGGGTGGGTGGGTCGAGGTGAGGAACAGAGGCGTCACTTTTCACCCAGATCCAAGGCTCCTGCTGCTGTCGCTACCGCTGCAGCTGCCTGCCTGTCCTCCAGGGGGGTTTTCTAGCCTGTCAGCCTTGGGAGGCGTCGCTCGCAGACGGCTTGGAGAATCGAGTCTGCCCGCTGCTGCAGCGGACGCGCACAAAGTCCACCGGGGCTGTGCGTCGAGCTCCCCAAAGCTATGGAGAGGACCTATTTCACATTTGCGACTCTATACACCAAACGGAGGACTTTTGTAGATATAAACCAACGTGATTTTTCTTTTTTTTATATATACGAGCATCTCCATTTTTGCGAAAGGATGTACTTATTACCCACTTTCTAGTGATTAAATTTGTGCGCCCTGTTAACATTTTCAGCGGAGCTGCGTTTGTTATTTTATTTGTTTTCAATGAGAAAGTACAAAGCGGGTTAGCCTATAGGGAACTGATATAGGTTACCGCTTATCTTAACCTCCTGCGTTTTTTAAATCCCCCCGGTCTCCACCCTCCCTCTCTCCCTGCAGACGATGCTCTTTCTCCGGAGAACCGTCTGACAATAGACCGCGTTAACTAATATTTCGCCTTATTTCCATATCAGCAGCATCCTCGATTAATTATAGATTTTTATCTGTAAACTCAGGTCTGGTGTCTGTGTGTGCCTGCTTGCTTGTGTGTGTGTGTGTGTGTGTGTTTGTGAATGCGTTTGTGTTCGCTCGCTCGCGCGTGCGCGCGCGTGAGTATTTGTGTTCTGAATCAAATAAATTACTGAGATATTTCTTTGTGGCATCACCAGAAACACAGACCAGGATGACTGAAATTAAAGTCTTTTAAGTATAGTCTAATGATTAAAGATAAAGGCATTATGTTTGTTTTATTTGTTAATGCATTTGCTGACATATGAAAGGTACAGCATCGAACACTCAGTGATATTATGCCACCTCAGTAGATCAATAACTTTGAATCGTTCGGAGATATTACCTTAAAGGCTTGACACACTAGGTGATGATAGGGCCATTGTATAGTCCCTGAAATCAAATTGAACATCTGGATTGATCTATCATAATTATTTTTTTGTAAAATTGTTGTCAACTTTATAGTCCGTTCTAATGTTTTGTACAAGCAGTCACCTGGTCAGTGTTTTCTGGATGGACAGACTATCCCCCTCGTTTGTCCTATGTGTCGGCGCCCTCATGGGGTTGCATGGCTGACCCCTCTGCCTTATCAGGACACACACAAAAACACGCCAAAAAAGCCCACAGCTCTGACCCGCAACCTGCCACAGTGACCCACTGGTCAACTCTAGTCCATCAAACACACGCACAAACAAGCTTTGTAAAGGCCCATAAAAGAGACAATAAGAAGTTAAGTGTGACTCTTTCAACGCAGTACTCCAGTATACGATGTTGCCACTCACTCCAGAGTAATTAAGGCAAATTTAAATGCGCTTAAAATCGTTCTTTTGAAATAACTGCAATCATTTAAACAGCATTTTGTCCACATTAAACAAAAATGTGACACACAGAAATCCTCTAAATGTAAAAGCCCCTTGTAAGTTGTCACCTGTGTTAAATTAAGGCACAGAGTTGCAAAATCAATTAATTGCAAGTAAATTTAAAAAAATGAATTATTTCTATGATTTCAGCGAAATTAATGTCTAAGAAAAAATGTTTCCTCAACTTGTGTGCTGACAAAACACTCCACAGAGAAGTGGGCAAAAACAATTCAATCTTAATAAATGAGGAAAACGCAGGAAAAACAATGAAGCAAAATACATTTTTTTTGGTCCTTAAACTCTCTCGACGCTTTCACACTCTGCGCTAAAGCCATCCAAAAACGCTCCATAAATATGCAATCGTATAAAAAAAACTTCGGATTTACCTCCTCTTACCTCTTTTAAATCCTCAAAAAGAATAAAGTTTAATAAGCCATTGAAAGAGAAGATAAATAAAAATGTTGCCACTCGGTACCTTTGGTATAAAACATTCCGTTTTTCTTCTTTTCTGTCTTTCTCTTG
This sequence comes from Hollardia meadi, assembly GCA_037974645.1. Taxonomy (NCBI): domain Eukaryota; kingdom Metazoa; phylum Chordata; class Actinopteri; order Tetraodontiformes; family Triacanthodidae; genus Hollardia; species Hollardia meadi. The sequence goes on from JBBPCS010000002.1 coordinate 2,643,493, forward strand.
CTCAGTAGCGATCCGATAATAGCATATGGAAAGTGTTTTCAAAATGCCCAGATTTGGCACATTGTCATTGAAAAGAGAGGAGCGCAGTGATGCGGTGCTACAACAGGGGAAATGAGTTGCGGATTGGACGCAGCCCGCCTCGGTGCGGACTTATCCCACTTTAATTTAATATTCCGCAATCACACACACTAGTGATGGCATATAATTCAAGGAGAAATTCAGAGGGAAGGAAATGCTTTTGTGTGTGTGTGTGTGTGTGCGTGTGTGTGTTTTTTTTGTGTTTTTTTTTACACCACTTCATTTGATTAAGGAGAGAGGCAGCACAATATTGTGCCTTTTTACCCTGTTTCCCTTCTTGTCATTCCCCATCCAGAGTCAGTTTTAATATTTTTTTATACATGAAACAATATATATTTATTTGTTTGTATTTATCATTTATTTAAAAATCAACCACTCCGACTTCTTTGCGCATCGGTGTCACACTGGAATCATCCCTAACATAAAATCGAGACCCATAAACGCTTGTTTGTAAAACACTGAACCCAAAATCAATGTATTGGGACATTTCAATCGATTATATAAACGAAAATCCATACGCAACATGAGACCGGTATCAGCTCACTCTTCCGCTCCCTTTTAAAGAGAGAGAGAGACAGAGAGAGAGACAGAGAGAGAGAGAGAGAGAGAGAGAGAGAGAGACAGAGAGAGGGTGAGAGAGGAGAAGAGACAGAGACACAGAGAGGAAAAAAGCAGAGAAGAAAAAAGAAACAAAGACTGTCAATGCAGCTCTTTGCCTCAGTCACTTAGATCAGGGCTTATTCAACATTTTCATGTCAAGAACCCCCAAATGAACACACCTTATGCCAAGGGTCCCCATTTAATTGGATTTTGTCCCTGGGACTCCCAATATGTTTTTTTGTTGTTATTGATTTAGAATTGCATTGTAAACCTGCTCTATATGTGGCGCTACAAGTGAAGCCTTTGTTCAGACACATGTTTCCTAATTGCAATAATTTCAGGCTAATGAAATCACAGTGAAATTAAACAATTCTTCGTTTTGCCGGGGGAGGAACCCCCTGCATGGCCTTCGCGGACCTTTGAGGATTCTTGAACCCCACTTTTGAGAACCACAAACTTGGATGTCAAAGTGCTTCCAGATGCACGATGATAGTGCAAGTCCTGATGACAACAATTAGACAGAAAAATGCCCCAATCAAACGGGGCCACACGGGATTACGTTGCATTTCAAGGGTCAAGGGGAGCCATTTCAGCAACCCCCCCCCCCACAGTCTCCACGCACATATCACATTTCAGCATCACATAACCTACCCCAGCAACAATCAAGCACTTCAGGCACTATAATCAGGTATGCAAATTCCCAAGGAAGGCATGGACATGATAGCCGGTAGGCACTATCAGATGAGCTATTGCATAAACTGTGCATTAATATGCAACATGATATGACGGGGGTGGGGGTGGGTGGGACAGGGGGCAGGTGGAGGGGAAGGGGGTAAAATAAGGAGATGCCAATCATGTAAAATTTACATGGGACCACAGCTGCTAGGGCTCTCGAGCAGGGGAAGAGGTGGGGTGGAATTGGGGGTGGGGGGTGCTTGGGATTAGGAGACAGGGGAAGGAGGATGGGGTGGAGGTGCAGGATGGTGGGTCCGCGCGCGCGCAGCCGCTGGTGCCACTCTGTTTATTTGATAAGAGCAATCGAAGGCCGCTGACTGTAAAGTCTTTACCCAGATGCAGGCGGGGCAGGGGCTGCCGTGATAGTGCACCCGAGGAAGAACAAGTGTTGTGGCAAGCAAGAAGGAGGAGTGGAAGAAGAACAGACACAAGAGTGGAGGAGAGTGACATGGCAGACTTCGCCCGCATTTCGGTCGCTCGCGAGAGGAAATCAACACTATAAAAGTGTACACACACACACACACACACACACACACACACACACACACACACACACACACACACACACACACAC
>JBBPCS010000002.1:2698135-2708663 GCA_037974645.1 Hollardia meadi
CCCCCCCCCCCCCCCCCCCCCCCCCCCCAACGGCTGATATACGACCAGATATTAAGAAAAAAAGTTTGATTTTATAGATGTCACATGACCCTAGCATGAGTGACCTCCATTTTCCCAAATGGCGTGGGTCCAGGGTTTTAATGGAGTCTCTGTGAGCCATATATCAGCGCAGCTTGTCTCGTAAAGCTCTCCTCGGGCCGACCTCACAAACCACCTCCACCTTTATCGTGACACTTAGGGAGGTTTTCACGAGCAGAAAATAGATGTATTAACCGGGAATGATTTTAATATAGTCAGTGAGTGAAAAAACAAGGGAGAATGAGGAAGGTGTTGGAGGATTCTGCTGTATATATATTTGGATCTTTTTGTCAACATTTCTTTCCATCCCTCCTGCTCTGTCTCAATCTCTGCTTCCTCTCTCCCTTCCTCCCTCCCACCTCTTGTTCCTATGTCTGCATAGTGTCACAGTGTTACAGCTAGTCAACATGACACTTTTTCAAGTTTTGCGAGGAGGCTGACAGTGCACAGCGGAGATTAACCTTGCCGCCTGCGAGAGCACCTGTCCCTCTATTCTCTTTTTACCCTTAAACATAGCAGAGGACCACATGAGGCAAGCTTTTTAAATCACTTTTGTCAAGCATATGTTGTGAAAAAATATACAATAGTATAGGCGTGAATGCGTGAGAATTGCAAGCATACATGGAGTTTAGGAATTTATATCTTGCTAGTGATTTTAATTTTCCTGGCATGCAAAAGCATATCAATCATAAACTGTTTGCTGCTTCAATATACAGTTCTACATTACTTTTTAGTGTTTTCATGTGCTGTTGGCCATCTCAAAATGTTAGGAATTAATAACCGCATTATGGTGATAAGCTTTAAAGTGACTGAATATATTTCTAGGAAGCACCAACTGTAGGTATTGTATGCATCTGCACTGCTCAGTATCAAAGTGCAGCCTCCCCCCAAAGACTTTGTTCCCTGCGGTGTATTTTTGTAGCTTTGAACACTTCTTTAAAAAAACATGATATGTAATCTTATTTTTCTTTGCATCGCACCATAACAGACCTGAGCGCAGGGAAACATTTGATAACAGAACATGAGAACGAATACAAATCAAGAAAGTTGTAGTGGAAGAACGGTGCAGAGAAGGAGCGGCTGCTGCAGTGTATTGTATCTGAAGTAAATACTGAATGACTAGTGAGGCAGTGTTTAAAACACAGTGCCCCCAGTCAGAGCCTGCTCTTCATCAGTCAGAAAGGCAGAAATGAGAAATGCATCTGAGCGACGCTTTAAAAGGCAAAGTTCAGTAATTGGGAATGACAGACACACACAAAGCATCCATCACTCATGACCTTTCCATTTTTTCCTCTCTTTTTCTCTTTCCCTTCCCCTCTCTCACCATTCAGGACAAGGACAAGAAAAGCAAAGGAAGAACAGGAAAACACGTCTTTTAGAAGACGGTATTTAATCTGTCTTTGAAAGCTGCATTGTGATGCGGTTAACCTGGAATCAACTTGAAGCTTACATTAAATAAAAGGAATGAACGTGTGTATGTGATATGTACACAGACACACAAATATCTGTTTACGAATGCTAGAATGATTTGGACTGTTTCATTACAAATGTCATGTGGATACATGAGTAGGCTATCTTTTTGTATTTTTAAGAAGAAAAATAAATGAAAAGAAAGAGGTGCACACTCAAGCTAGACTACATACAAATGGGCGGCATATTAAAAGACAAAAATGCATGGTTTCCTATAGTGTCGAGCCACCAGAACAGCCTCTATACTACTGGTGTAGATTCTACAAGTCTGTGAAACAAGCTCAAATATCTCCAATAGGTGATCATAAGTCAACGGATCAATGGGACCTGTTGACTGTGACGCATATGTACAGCATTATGTTTCACCTAGTTTACGTACCACCATGCAGTAATATGCACTGCTCAGTATATATCTTGGTTATAGATATATATAAAAAATCAACCAATTTAAGGAATTCATGTAAAAGGTTTTTATATTATGTGATTAATGAATATCGGTTGATTTATCAGATTATTGTGTACATGTGTTGGATGTAATTTCCTTGCTCTCCTATGTGAAATTAATAAACACTTGATCACAAAAATGCATTTTGTTGTGTTTCTCCAACAACCTGATTCAGATTTTCCTTTAATTCGACTGTTGTCTTTAGTTAATGTACCTGTGCTCTGCTTTGATTTTAAGGATAATAGGATCAGGGAAAGTTGACTTGTTAAAATCATGGGATTGCATTTGTTACACATTTTCTTTCATTTTTTTCTTTATTAGCCTCTCTCCTCTTCTGTCTCACTTTATTTCTTTTCAGTCTCTCCTATTTCAGCTGTGGTAAAAATGACCAGGACGTGCACAAGAAACATGCTTCTTCCTCTGTCTGCCTGGGACATGCACACACATGCACACACACATGCGCACACACACACAACGACACACACACACTTCACATCTGGACTTGTGTTTAATTTTACGTCAAAGCCCGGACAGGAAGCACCTGTCTAGATGAAATCCTGCAAGAGAGAGAAAAAGAGAGTGAGAGAGAGTAGAGAGGAATGAAAAAGAAATACACAGAGAAAAGAAAAACATTAATCCATCTGTTGTGGAAATGCATGTCACAGTTGTCACATTAAAAGCAACGTCAACAAACAGAGCAAAAACCAAATTGGTTTGGAAAAGGCAAGTCATTCGAAATTAACACAAATTTCATCCCCTCTAAATGTTACCGCTTCTTCCAGTGTTTGGAACTGAATGCAGGTCATTCTTTTTCTCCAAGGCTCAGGGGGCCGCTCACCAGCAGCTCCGCAATTACAGAGCAGTAAAACTTCCAGATGTTGGATTATTCTTCCCTTCACATTAGCAGATTAAAAGATCACTGTCTGGATAGTCACACACCTGTTTCAAAGGAGGACATTCTTAACATCACATGCGACTGGTCAACTCGGGGCACAGGATCAGTTACCTGTGAATAAAGACTGTGACTAGTGGCCATAGAGAACCATAGAGAACCATAAACAATGGCTAAATCAGTTGTCAATAATTAAATCAATAATTTATATGAGATAAAGATGAGAAGTTATATTTTGGTAACATAAAGTGATTTTTTTACTAAGACTAGAGCTTTTGCCCATTTTACTCAGCAGTGTTCTATAATGCTTAGTCGGACATAACCTTTACCACATCTGACATTTTACGTCCAAAGAAAATATCCACGCAGGAGCAGAATATCAGTATGTAGAGGGGCTTAAAATGGATGAACTTTTTTTACTCGAGTCCTCAGGTGCTGACGCAACAGCATATTTGATCTAGCCTGAGATCCTGGAAAAGGCTAAATATAACAAGTTTACTTTTCAACACAGGAAGATGCCACTTTGCATTCTTTGCAGACTTTGCGCATCAAAAGAGTAATGTTAAAGCTGCAAGAAGGTGGGGGGAAAAAAGTTGACATTTTGGTACATACCACCCAAACTGTGGCATTTTCACAGTGAACACATGTGACTCTAAGCCTCCCTGTAGTACGTTTTCTCCAGTGGAGGCAACATTATTGTTTTTCATGAAATATCAACACAATCTTTACTTGAATTACAGAAGGGTTGAGAATAGCATGAAGTTAACTTCAAGTATTTTTTTTAAATTTTTTTTATTTTACATATGATGATACATATGTGTTACTGACCACCCTAAATTAAAAAAAGGGAAAACATTAACTATTTGCTTGTTATATATAAAAAGAATCCCATCTGTCTGTAGATCTTTTACATCCTACACCTCAACTGTAAACTAACAATTGTTGTTTATTCTTAACTGACAAAAGTGGTATATCAGAACTATGAAGAGATCTGCATTCTTTCTGGTGCATGTGGTTTAAGTTTTCTCCAATTTCTATAAACTCTCAGCGGTATTTCTTTTTTATTTGTAGGTATCATCTACCTGTCCTCAAGCTGCATGTCCACTTATCAACATCCTTTTTAAAAGTTAACCTTTATTGTCAAGTCCTTGGAAAAGTATAGTTGCTAAGTAACTTCTCTAAGTGACTGAAATGACAACTTCCATCAATTTCAGTCTGGCTTCTGCCAAAGGGACAGCAATGAAACTGCAATTTTGAGGGCCACAATTGTTGTAAAGTCAGAAAAGTGTTCTGTATGATTTCTACCTGACTTGAGTGCTAACATGCACCCAACATGGATCATATCATCGAGACTCAGCCTCAAGGAGTAAGCTGCCATAGGACTCAACCGTAGGTAGCTTTCCATGCAACGTTGTGAAAACTTTGGTCTGTCAGTGGGTTTGTATCATTACCACTGAGGCTCAGGTGGTAGAGCGGTCGCCCAGTGATCAGAAGGTAGGTGGTTCGATCCCCAGGTCCTGCAGTCTACATGTCGAAGTGTCCTTGAGCAAGATACTGAACCCCAAAATTGCTCCCGATCCTGCGCCATTGGTATGTGAGTGCATGAGTAAGTCGCTTTGGATAAAAGCGTCAGTGTAATGTAATACCAGCCTCTCTAACCTGTGGTGCCAGCAGGTTCAATATTGGGCTCATTTCTATTTTGATAAAATGTTTATCATCTATGCCAACTATTTAGTTGTTTTGGATATACGTATCTCTTAACATTGCTATGCATAGGAAATTCTATACATTCATCCTTAATTTTAAATTCCATAACTTAATAATTCAAATATATTAACAAGTAAGGATTTGGAAGGTCAAGTTTAGTGTCTGAAAAGTTAAGTCCGTTAAGTCTGAAAAACAGAACTTCTAGATATTATCCCACGCATGCATATCATCTGTCCGTATATTGATCATTACCACAAAAAATGTAGTGCTCTATCCAAAGTTCTATCCATCTATGAAACCTGTGATGAATACATGTATTTTAAGCTCCCATGAATCTTTTATTTTGTGGCTGTCAAAACATTGGAAATGTAGCTTGTCAGATATTAAACAATAAAATACATACAAAAAAATGAATTGTTTTTTATGAGAATAAGGATGATAATTTCTGCAAATTACATTAATTTGGATACCTGATGACCATCTGGCTTTAAAGATACCTCAATTGTTATGCAAAGATTTTATATTATTATATTATATTATATTATATTATATATGATTTATCCTTAAACTATTCATATTTAACTCATAGTAGCGAAAGAAGGCAACAAAATTTGTAAACAAGACGTGGAAGTCCTCTGTGATTTTTGGTTTCTCAGGAATATTTTTCAAGTCTTGCGGGTTGTCTTGCTTTATTTTCCATATTGTCATTGAAATAATATTTGATCTTTAGCCCGATTAGTGAAATTACTCCTTTCCTGTTTCAGATTGCACTCAGTGACACAGAGAATTACTGACATTTAAAATTACTAACATGCAGTGCAGTAAAGTTCAGACAAATTCACTCATGCCGTACTTTCAGCTCGTCTTTTAGATCGTATCAGAGACAAAACCTGATGTTGATGTCAGAACACATCTGTTAATTGATTTGGTCAGAACTCAAGACTGGGCTGCAGGTAATGTCCCATCGCAAGTGAGGACGCCAGCTGTGGGCCACATATGACCCTGTTCCACTTCAATGTGCAGCCATAGACTACAAAGTTTAGGTGTGCCAAAGTGTGTTAAGATCAACACATGCACTTCAGGTGACATCGGGCAGCTGCTACCTTGGGTTAAAAGTCCTCCAAGGTTGTAAAAGTTGGTGCTGCATGCATTCTGTGATGGACACAATCCTCACGTAACAGTGGATGTTCCGTCATCTGTCTGCAATCTTCTGCAGTTGGTCTTGAAACGGGACATTGCCAATAAATCTTGATGCAGAAGAAGTAAAGTACATGACATGCCCTCGCAACAAAGAACAAAGAAGGAAATGTATAAGGCTCTGCTTGACGATACTTGCTGTGGTATTATGTGGTAAGAATGTGGTTTATCGCTTGCTGTATGTGACAATGTTTAATGTCCAGCTGTGTAGCCAAAGAGCTATTAATCACCTAAATCAGAAAGGAAATAAACTTTAATGTTTGGTGTATTTTTAGAGACCATATATACAGTGCACAATTATACAAACACATGCTTTTCAGACATACAAAAAATTATACACAAACACTGTGTCGTGTATAGTATTACCAGTACTGAGAGGATAACATTTAGATAGCTCAGAGAGTTGTAACAAACAGCAAGAGGTAGTAACGATCATGGCCATTTCCCTCTTTCTTCCTTCCCTCCTCCCTCTTTCCTTCATTCCTTTCGTCTCCTTCAAGGTCAGTCGTCAGAGTGAGGCTGCATGTCACCGGTCCTTTGTCTATTCAGATAAAATTGCTGCATTCATCGCATGTCAGATAAACCTCAAAAAGGGACAGAGGAGGGTATAGTGTGAGAGAGAGAGAGAGAGAGAGAGAGAAAGAGAGAGAGAGATGGAAGAAAGGAAGAGGGAAGAGAGGGAAAAAACAACAACAACACCCCTATCACACCGTCCTCAAGCCTGGCCCTAGCCTGTTTTTATCTGTCCATGACAAATTCAAGCTTTCACTCCTCTCCTCTTTCCTCCACATTTTCTCTTCACCTTATCTACTGTCTCAGCACTGCATCACTTGCCATTTTAGAATAATGTCCCCCCATGTCTATAATGGCATTGCCTTTGTGCTTCAGATTACCTCGGGATTTTTTACCCCCCCTCCCCATCACACATGGATGCTGGAATAAAGATACACACACATACACACACACAGATACAAATAAACACGCAAGTGTAAAAGAAAATATGGCCATAAACCTTGAAAGAGAGTAGGTGAATCGAGGTACATCATTAACCAGCACATTGTTTAAATGAAACCAGGGCTACAGCGAGCAACAGTGAATAAAAAATATTGTTTTTGAAGGATAATGTACTCAGCCATTGTTCATTCAGGATATCATAGCTGGAGCTTGATTCTGAGGCGAAAGCATTGAGTTTAAACATGCAAATACATTCAGAATCAATCCTCAAAGATTGAATGTTAATGTCTCACTGGCCCCCTGCCTTTTCCTATATATTCAATCAGTAATACCTGACTTAGAAACATAAGTGCATCACTTCATATGAAGCATCAAATCAAACGGAGCAATTTCAAGTCTATAATTGTACAATAACCTCATTTCAGATGATTGAGGGAATCTTTTCTATTTTTCAGGTCAGTACTAATGATACAATTAAAGCGCCACTAATCACTTGATGTGGCCAGTGAGGTTACACCAAACACCGAAAGCTAAATCAATATTTAAAGGATGAATTTGTGTAACAGAAATGTTGCATCTCTAATATTTCTAGCTCATATTTTACAGTGAAAGCTCTTCCTTGCCATTTTCTCCGATAAAGAAATCATTTTCCTTCGGGTATCATTACACATGAAGCAAGTATCCAGCATGTCTTATTTCTGTGCTCTGATGAGCTCCTTAAACTGTGACAGGTCCTTCTCTACCCTGCCTGGCCATGTCTCTTAATGAGATGGTAATCAGCCAGTCATCAGCAATGGGACCATGCAGGACACATAATGAGAGCATTAGGCTGCATACTGAAAGGACCCCCTGCCGGGTGGAGGATCAATAGTCCAGCCTAATGAAAGGTGGATAATGTAGCTGATGGTTGAGAGAAAGAGGAAGAGACGCAGAGAGTTGTGGTGTTGATTGTCCACGACATTATCTTCTGTACCCAGTCCAGAGAAGTCACGCAGATTTATACTGAAAAAAAAGAAAAGCAGCCAGTTTCCTTGCATTTACACATACAACATTGCCACATTCTGTTGTCTTTCTTTATTTAGTATTAATTTGATTCTAATTTGCTGTTTATTTTACCTTACAGTACTTGCAAACATTTAACATTCATTTCACATAAGTAATTTTAAATGTTTTATTTCTGTTTTCTGCTAAGCTCTAGCCATGCACCTGTGACCAGCTGCTAAAATGCTACATACATCAACGCTAACTCGCTAAACACTAACATAACTGGCTAAACACGGACAACTGAATGTCCTGTGTTTCAGTGTTTCAAGCAGTGCCATGATAAAGTCTGACGGACGAAAAAAATAAAAATAAAAACACTCTAGAACTATCAAATCAACATCAAATGTTTTGTCAGGTGCTGCTCAAAAGAATTCAAAGAGGAAGAGCTTCTTTCAAGAGATCATATAGAAAACACAAAGAGAATGTTTCGCCACAAGAGTTACCATGTCTTTCGCTTTAGGGATGCAGCTGCCGTCTTAGACATGCCTAAATGTTAGTTCACATGGTAGCTGTATTTAATCGCCATGGACTCACCTTTTATTGAGAGCACTGAGTTTATTCCTGTTTTCTGGTTTACGTCTAAACGGATTCTGGAATGAACTGGCTGAGGTGTGCCATGAGCTGTTGTTGGCTAATTAGACCAGGGAGCACTCCAGTGCAATGAAAAATAATATACAACACATTTAAATACAAATAGACATAGATAATGCATTCAATTCCTGGTGGTACTTGCGTCTTAAAATCCAAAACTGAATTGGAGGTGTGTCTGAGGCAGGAGGGGTCAAAGATAAGATGATTTTGGACTAACTAATGTTCAATGTTTTTCTACCAAAAAAGTACATTTTGCTCATCTTTATTTGTGATTATTATTATTGACGTAATAATGATTTGAAAACACCTTTGTCGTTATTTCATGTTGACCTATAGTGAAAACTACCAAAGCAGCAAGTACTTAACTCGGAAATGATCACTTTAAGTCTAAAATAAGTCGCCTGATTGCAGGCTGATGTGCACTGGTGCTTTAAATGGATTTTGCTTTTGTTAACCATCTTTGTGCTGCTCGCTATACATGCTGCTGTTTAAGTGGCACTGGTTTTGGATCATACTGTACATCTAACAAGAAATGATACATAACTTAATTTACTGGGGCATGTGTTTATTTACAGAGTTAAAAAGCATCTCTATGAATAGACTGTGAGCTAGATATGAGACTACAATCTAAAACATGTTAAGTAGCTCTATGAACACCTACAATGTACTATGTATCGCTTATTACCTCTGCCAAGGAGGTTATGTTTTCTGCGCCATTTGTTTGTTTGTTTGTCTGTTTGTCTGTCAGCAGGATTATGCAAAAACTATTGAATGGATTTCCACAAAATTTGGTGGAAGGATGGGGCATGGGCAAAGGAAGAACCCATTAAATTTTGGTGCGGATCCGGATAAAGGGGCAGATCCAGGAACTTTTTATATGTTTAACTTTACGAGATAGGGCATTTTTCGACATTTTCATTAAGTTCCCATAGAATAATGCATGGATCTTGATTTTTTTAAAAATACAGTTTAGTACAGTGTGTACAGTTTAGTGCGGATCCAAATAAAAATCCAGAGCAACTACCTCCAATGTGTAGCTAAGTTAATAGGTATTCATTGAGGTACTGACAGAGTGTCACCAGTTGCTGCAGTTGGTGCTAAGGCTTAAATAAGAGGGCTGTTGATGGCCTTGGCGGAGGTATGCGCTCTGCTGAGTGCCATTTTCTAATTTACAATTATGCAATGACGAATAAGCTAAATGTGAAGAAACAATGGGAACCAGGGTCAACAGTGTTAAATAATTAGATGCTCAATGTGATATTGTAATGGCAATAAAGACTCCACTCAAAGCAAAATATGTTTTATGGCTTAATAGCAGCTTTACATATCTTAAACTCATTAAAGATCATAAAAAAGCCACTCAGTGCCCAGCAACTTCTTTACCTTCATTAATAAAGCAACTATATTGTTTCCCCCTCTGCTTTACAATTACACAATCAGCTCATATGCCTTCATTTGTGCATGTGGCCTGATTAGGCACAACACTACATACAGTACCAAGATCAAAAAAAGAGACTTTCAGTGTGAGTAAGTCATTTTGGTCATTAGAACAATCCAGGCACATGTAAAGCACCAGACCACGCCAACCCCCACTATGTTGTACATCATAAAAGCTGCTGTGACAGTTCAGATGTGGAGGACGAACTCTCCTGCCCCAACTTCCCTCTCTCATATAAACCATTTGCTAAACCTTTATGGATTTCACATATGTATATTCTTATTTATGCCCACTCTGTCTTCTATCAGCTCCATGAAATGCAGTCGCCGTTTGAATCCGGCCATAAAACCGACTGGAGTCACATTAATTGTCAGACACAGACGCAAGTTCTGATCATAAATGCTGTAATACATACTGCTGCTTTAAATCACAGACAAATCTATCCCTCCCCTCTCTGGTGCCTTCCACAGTGATTTGGTCTCAATTTGTAATAAAAAAAAAAGACCAGCAGAGAAAGCGCTGCCAGTGCCTGCGATAGGCTTCTCTTTTGTGTTTTGCATTTTTTCACCTTTTCTCTCGTCGCAGTGGCTGACTTTTAATCTAATAAACATTGCATGAGCCCACTGACCAGAACAAAGGGGAAGGAAAAAAACATCTTTCTGAACATCTATCAGATCTCTCTTGTTAAAAAAAGGGGGGGGGGGGGGGGGTC
>JBBPCS010000002.1:2806886-2818462 GCA_037974645.1 Hollardia meadi
CACACACACACACACACACACACACACACACACACACACACACACACACACACACACACACACACAGAGCACACATCACAAAAGCAGGCTGATGACAATAAAAGAGACTCAATGGCACTCGGTTTTAATCACATGGGAAACAATGAAGAGCCTCACTTAGAGCTGCTGGGTTTATCTGTGTGTGTGTGTGTGTGTGTGTGTGTGTGTGTGTGTGTGTGTGTGTGTGTGTGTGTCCCTCCATCTCCCTATCACACTCTGAACAACCAATAGGACGCTCAAAGCAATCTCCCACTGAAAACAGTACTGATTATACCAATGATGATTATGGTGATAATGATCGCCCTGCTATCAGCCTGGTCATTACTGTCTGTTGCATATTTAAAAAAATGTATTGCACCTTACAATCAGTGTCATCGCCTTTTTTTTTTTTTTTTACAGGAGGGCAATAACCCAATTCACATTATCTCAACCTATTATATTTACATTTTAATTTTCTCACATTTAGCAACCTGTCTGACAACCTCATCCAGTGAAATTTCAGCCCAGACTGTGCAGCATGATAGCATATAGATTTTCTTTTAATTAATAGGCACATATAGATCTGTTAGTGAGGCAGCTCCTGGATTTGCCTTAATGTCATCATCATGAGTGTTATCCTTTCTTTAGTAAAGCCAAATCTGAGCCAAAAAGATTTTTTTTTTTAAATTTAAAAAAAAAAGCTTTTTTACCTGGCATTTCTGGACATTTAGCCGACAGTGTTAGTGGCTCACACTGAGTGAGCTGGTACATTTGAGGTTTCAGAGTCCTGCTCAGGGACACTTTGACCCGCCACATGGCAGCAAAGTGTCCAGAAGTCACACTGGTGACTTGTGTGTGTGTGTGTGTGTGTGTGTGTGTGCGTGCGTGCGTGCGTGCGCGCGCGTGTGTGTTATGTTATGTTATGTTATGTTATGTTATGAAATGTTCTCCATTCATATCTGCCATTTCAAAGATGTGACATCTGCTCTTGCAACTTTTCCCATGAAAGCCTAATGTGTGCAGCAGCAGGACTGGGCTGAGGTAATGTACACTGTGTTCTCTGGACTGCGCCTTTCATTCACTGCTGCATACTGTCTACTCACAGTTCCATTACAAAAGTTGCAACTGTCAAATGTGAGTTCACTCTGGTTACAATAATAACTGTCGATCAGATACTTCATATTTTTGTACTGTTGGTGTATAGAAACTAACTTTGTACCATATAAAGAGAAACACATGTAATCAGAAATCTATCGTGCTCTCTGACCCTGACTCTGTGCATGTGCTCTGTGCACATGCTTGCTTTTGTGCATGTGAATGCATATACATAAATGGACACGTGTGTGTTGATGTATGTGTATTTGTTCATCCATAGGGTCCACTGTTACATTTCCCACCTCAGCCAGAGGCTTGGTGATTATGTCCCTGATTGACATATGCTTGAATTCACATCTATTGGCCTACTTCTGCACTGATTGAAGACTTGACTTCTCATCTCCAGACAACTTTATCAAGGCAGTAATGGTCAGACAATCAGACTGACAGACAGAGACAAAAGAATAAAGAGGAGAGAGAGAGAGACAGAGACACAGAAAAGATTGGCTAACATGAATGATCTTGATTGTAATGGCTATAAGTGCTGTTTTTCTTGAAAACTGTGATGCAAAGACCCTAAATCTCCCTCTCTCTTCTACTCTGTTTCACACAGCCACACACTCACAAATACACATTCCTAAACCATGCCAAAAAAATAAAAAAATCTACAAGCATAACTTTGCCATTAAAGCATTCATAATTGCGCAAAAACTGCACTGCTTGCACTCTTTACTCCCACGACAATAGAGCTACATGTTCAGCGCCTATTATTTCTCGTCCTTGTATTCAAATGTATTTAAATGAGAGATGTTTAGATCCACTCTGCACTGGCAAAACAGTCTAATGCTGAGAGCTGTGCAAAAAACGAACATTGCCGTCCAACTTATACCTATAACCACGATTTTGAGGATGTAACCCCACTCTCACCCCCGTAGTCCTAGCAACTTTTAAACCTGCAGTTAAAGCGCTGACTTCACATTACTATGCCCCCCCTCCCCACTCCCCCACCCTTGATCTGGCAGCGTACTGTGAATTTTTGAGCAGCGCCAAAATGCTCTCATTTTAACTGATCGTTCCAATCATATGCAAATGTGGCAGGCAGGTGGGGGGATATCTTTCAGCGGTAATTGGCGATTTTCTAATGGAGACTTCGGGTGTCAGTTGGAAATATGTTTTAAGCCTTAATGAGTTTTGACGGGTCAGATCAGAAAGCGCCTGGCGCGCAACTGTGTGTATGTGTGTGTGTGTGTGTGTGTGTGTGTGTGTGCTTGCTTGTGTGTCTGCATATGTGTCTACCCCACTACAGCGAACCTGATGCATTTTTAAACAGAACCAATTACCCCACATAGTGAGTTTTACTGAAACATTTTTATTGTGTAATACCTGTCACGTATAGAGACATCAGCATTCATTAAACTCACAGTCACAGCCAGGTGATATCCAAGGTAATCCAGAACAAAAGGGGAGAGCGACTCAAAAGGGATGCTAAATGCACCTGACTCGGGAGGGTCAAATATAACCTTTAATCGCATGCACTCATGCCAACTTCATAAAACTTATTTCATGTGTTTGTATCAAGGGATTACTGGATCAGAGTGTTTTACAAAGTGAGCGGTAGTTTTCTTCTCTTTTTTTTCTTTTTAAAAAAAAAAGAAAAAAGAAGCATTATAAAAATCTTAACCAGCCTCACATACAGGACTGTTACCATATGTGAGCATTTAAAAAAATGTGTGACAAATAAACTGCATGCCAGGGATGTATCACTGATGTACCTGTTTGTTTTTCTCCTTAGAGTTTAAGTATCCATAGCCTAACCGTGATACAAGTGCCACCACATAACATTCAGAAATTATTCATGTTGCATTGGTCAAAATGCAGGGACATCTGAAATCTGCCATTAATATGCATGTGTCTCTATCCCTGCAATTTACAAAGCAACTTATCATTTTGCCCCGCTATTAAAGTGCAGCCGAGGCAACAGATTGCTTTGACACTCCAAGTGGTTTTAGATTTATTGTGCATAATAAACACATGAGCAAGTTTTGAATGAAATCACCCAATGCATCTACATTTAGTTTTACTTTATCTGTAGTGGGTGCATATATAAACGAATGGCTGAGTAGACGGCGCTACTTTAGCATTTCGATAGATCATAAATCATGTGAATTATAAATCACGGTTTGTTTGGACGTAGAGGACGGGGTTGGGGAGTGAAACTGCTGTCCAGTTTATAAAGTTTGCAATAATAAGAGATACTCTCCTGGGTGGTCGTAAATACAGAAACATGAGGTGGCAGCTGATGATTTGGGTTTGGAGAATCAGACGATGACTGATCCTACAGAGGAAATGGCTGCTCAAGTTTTGTCTACTGGCAACACCTAACAGGAAAATGTAAAACATTATAGTCTTGGATGCACAAATCAGTACTTGTGACCAGGAGCAGCTCTTTGACAAAGCTTCACTCCAGGGAGGCAAGAGAACAACAAGGTGACTTAGTGGACTTGAGTGTGTCATTGAATTTTGAAGTTATAAAATAGAAAGTCATATGATGTGATTTGAGGTCTGTCATTTTACTACCAAGACAACAGGATTTGTTCTCCTGTCAATGCAAGTGTCATGTCTCATATTTCCATCTTAAAGATAGACCTGTTTTCATAATAAGGTACAAGAGATGTTTCTTTTTAACTCCTGCAATATGACCTTTCTGTCAACAGCGAGAGAAAAATCCTAGTTTGGTTAATTTAATTCAACCACAATTACATTTAACCTGTATTTCTTTTTAACTATGGATATGTTAAACCCCTTTATTGAGGCCAGAACTTCACCATGACATAGTTGTCATGATTTGAATTAGGGGCGCACAATATTTATCGGACCGATAAATTATCGGCCCAATAATGGGAAATTTTATATTATCGTTATCGGCCAATAATAAAATTATAGCCGATAAATAGGGCCGATAATACAAAGCCAAAATACTTTCATTGACTTAACAAGCACAGTATCTACACACTACAATAGAGTAGCTGGCAGTATGCATCTTTAAAGATGGCGCAACACAGCAATAAACACACTAAGCACACTTGTGTCACTCTCATGACGTCAAACTGTCGCACATGGGTAGAGCCATGCAGTGTAGACTAGAAAGCCAACCATGTTGATCGCTGATGTGGATGTTCCACAAGGGTTCAGAGAGGAGAGAAAAAGTCTACTAACTTAAACAAATCGTACTAGAGCTATGGAATATTAAATAATTCCTCTTTGCTTACTCTCAGCCTCTCTTACCCTCAGTTGTGCCTAAAAATGTGAAGTTCGGCCGTGACAAGCAGGTCATTTCTATTTATCAGTATGGGTTGGAAAAAAAAATACATACAGTGCATCCCTAATTTGAATTGTGCCGATTGGAAATCAATAAATGTAAAGAAATTATCAGCAAACTTAAGGAGAAATGTAATATCTCAATATCTGAATGCTGCAATCCACAATCAAGGCTCTCTGTGCAACTGAAGAGTTAAAATAATGTATTTAGCAGTACTTTGCTAAACAAACCTCCATGTCAATTTATGCCATGTGAAAAAGTAGGACAGCATAATCCTTTAGCACAAACCCAATCTGGGAGATCTGAAGAGTACGTGATTAATTCTTTGGTATTAATCATGTAATTCTTTCATATAAAACAAAGCTTAAGCCTTATTTGCTAAGATATTTGACCTTGGCGGAGAGTTAAGACATTACAGCTTGGATTTAAAATGCATCTAAAGATTAAAAATGATGGTTGACTATTACTGAAGATTATAAATCCAAGGAAAATTGCTTTTTCATTTTGAAACAAAACTGGTTTTCCAAGGGAGCTACAGGGTCAGGTGGTATATGAGGTGACAACTTGAACTAGGATACAGCATATTCTATGATGGAAAGGAAGGTTAGACAGAAAACATGTTATATTCCTCTTTTTTTGTTTTGTTTTTTATAATTTGCCCCCCGCATTTCCTTTTTTCACCCAAGCATAGAAATTAAAGTAATACCCTTGTAAGAGAAACAAGATTTGTTCTAAATTTATGCTTCACTGCTTGAGGCTACACGGCACCTCAGACACACAGATTTTATTTGATCTCTGCTTGTTGAGGGGAAAAAATCCTTTATGACTATCAAATGTGTCTCACTTTTTCCCTGTGAATCTTGTTTACCGATGCTGCCGTGTGTTTATCTGTGAATGAAAATGACTCTGGAGACACCATGCACTCCTTTGCCCCAACAACAACACATATTTCTTTCATTTCATGGTCTTTACAGAGAGTGGGAAAAAAGTAAAGTGAAAGTACAAGGTCGTTTTCAAAGACATTGGTTTTATAATTCATGCTGAAGTTAGATGCATGTCTTCAACTTGAACCAGGGGCCTTGCCAAATGTTTTATTTAAATTCATTGGTCAACAGTTCATATCTGTGGGGTCCTTCAATAGGAACTGTTTTCTATTCATTAAAGTACATTCATAAAATTAATCATCCGATAGGTAAACAACTTCCCTCTGTACAGGAAACACAAAAGCTTTTGTATAGGTTATGCAACAGTCAATAATTTAAATGCTGTTGAACGCCCACACTCTGCACCACACACTCATTATGACCTGCCTGATCAGTCCTGTTGTTGCATAGTCCACACACAAACACACACGCATAATCCATTTTGTGTCAATAACATCCTCGCTGAAACTTTTATAAAATGGCCAACAGCAACCTGGTTTTATAAAATGTATCTAATTCATAACATTGACACTTTGAAAACTTCAATCAACTTTAGAGCCTTTTTCTTGGACTCTTGCAAATAAATTCAGAATCAATGAGCTGTCATATTTAGCACACATTTTCTTTTAAAGTTCACCTAAGGCTACAGTTAGTACACAAAGCAGCACACAATTCAAAAATAATAAATAATATTGTGTAATATTTGGATATATTATTCATAGTTATGTCTTCATTAATTTATAGTTACCTAAGAATCATGTTTTCATTACCTTAGAAGGAAGCTTAAACATCTACAGAGGGAGTAGATCTTCTTACCTTGGAGTCTGCCATGTTGCACCACTCTGTTTATACAGTAGCCCAGAACAGAAAAACCAAAAACTGGCTACAGAGACGGCCTTTTCGTGTTTTTCATGTTTTTAGTGACCACCATAGGGAAGCGGGTGAGAGGAGGGGTGTTCAGTTGGTTGCTATCTGCAACCACATCTCTAGATATCACTGAAGCCTACACACTGTACCTTGAAGTAAATTGATATAACTAATGACATACACATTTACATGACTGAAATACAGGCAGCCTATACAGCTCGTGAAGCAATCTTATACAAAATACAAAAACACATTTGGTTTGATTTGCCTTGATTCAAGTGTGGCCTTTGGCTTGGCGCAGCATGAGCATATGAAATCATTTTTAGGTTAGGGTAGTAGGGGATTTAGGGTATTTCTACTTTATTGTTTGGATTGAAGATTAAATAACTGCATCTTAACATGAAAATGTTAAATTTAGCTTGGCATTCAGCTGATGAGTTTGATAATGACAATAAACTGCAGAATATCGTGATTATTATTGTGGCCTGCATGTTCCTCCATCTCTTAGGGAGTGAGTACTGTAAACAGCAGGATTAAAGATTTTGTTGGCTGGTAATAGGGCTCCACTTCAGGATATCACTGTGAAACATCACCTAACCAAGCCGCCAACTTTACATTCGGAGAACAGAACCTCGATTTTATCTAAATTAAAGCTATTCACTTAATTTGTGCTAATTGTTACTTTAGCTCTCAAAGTCTTGTTTTTCTCAGATGTTGGCGGTTGACTTTGAAGGATGGGGCACTTGCGGTGTTAAAAAAAAAAGAAAAAGTGGGGCCTTGACTCTGAAGCAGATGATCCCAGGGGACAGCTCAACACGACATGCACAAACAACTTGTGTTGACCTTGTGGCTCTGGGCAAAAGGCCTTTAAGGTGTGTGCGAAAGCCACGCAGACAGCTCAAAAAGAAGGGCCTGCTTTTGAAGTGAAGTGTGTGAGTGTGTGTGTTTGTTAAGAATGTGTGTGTGGATGGGTGGAGGGGGGCAGCGTGCATTTTTCAAAAGCAACCAAGGATACCCATAGGCCTGAATTCTATGAAGCTCTTTGATATGGGCATCTTAGAGTGTTTATAATTACAAACAAACCCGATCATGATTAAAACATTGCTACAGAGCACAGAGGTGGCCAGAGAGAACTGATTTGACCCTGCTTGCGTGCGTGTGTGCGTGCGTGCGTGCGTGCATGCGTGTGTGTGTGAGCATTTTTGGCATCGCAGCAGCAACAGGGGTGGCCTTAAATCTCACGTTGACACCATCAACTGTCGCCAAACGTTAAGGCGAGCTGTAATGACACGCGATCAGCATGTCACACCTGGAGGGCTGACAGCCAACAGCGCTTGTGTCTCTCAGCATGTATATTGTGTGTGTGTGTGTGTGTGTGTGCACGTGTGAGTTTATGTGTGTTTTCATCATGGCCATGTTTCAAACAGAGTGTGTTTCAAAGGGAAGGCTAATCCTCAGAAATGAAGCATGAGATCAATATTCCCATGTTTAATTGGATGCCGACTGATTTGGTTCAGAAATAGTCGGCACGACATCCCCCTGTCATGGCAATATAGGCCCATACATCTGCCAATTTGAATCTTGAGGAGAGCAAGTAAGAAAAAGGGAGACGAATAGACAGGCAGACGGACAGACAGACGGAGAAAGTAAAAAGAGTGGAATTGGGACTTGACTTCAAAGTGTTAGGATGCTATGATTGCTCCAGCCATTTAAGGAGTGGTTGGGGAGAGAGGAAAAAACCTCGGGGGGTCGTCCCATCATCATATGCCCCACTTGCTGCTGTGATTTCGTGATTTTTGTCTGGAAGCCATATTTTGAGAGGAGCAGGAGGGAGTTTGGAGGAGGGGGGGGGGATGAAAAGAGCGGAGGAAGACAAGGACAGAAGGAAAAGAAGGAGTCAGGAAAAAAACAAAAAAAGATGGGCGGATGGGTGGAGAGTAGTGTCCAGGACCACTGTCAAATGGTTGAGGTGTTACCATAGCGACAGTAATGAAGGGTCTCAGGACACCCTGGGGGGATGCAGGAGGAGGGGCATGGGCAGGGGAGGAGGAGGGAGAAGGGAGAGTGATGGTAAAGAGGATGGGGGGGGGGGGGTTCAGAAATTGAAAGCTGGAGAGGGAGAAAAAGGCCTGCAGGCTTTTATTAATTTATTTATTTTATTTTTTCGCTCAAGCTGACTATGTTGACACACAATATGCTACAATGCTGTCATGGAAATGTACTCTATGATGTGTCGTTAACATTCACACATCACATAATTCTGTGTAAAATGTTCTGGTGTGCGTCCAGGGTTGTCTTTATTGCATTTGCCACAGCAAACTGAATAAAATGTACTCAAGTGAAGTGTAATTTTGAGTGAAAAGTCATCACACGTGTATGTACATGTCAAAATGTTTGGTCTTTAGTCTATATAAATGTGCAATCTATCTCCAACATCACATTTCCTGTATGTAATAAACATCAAAGGTAAAAGACAACAAATAATGAGTGACACAATTTTTTGCTATGATCTCAAGAGTCCGTCTGTCTATCAAAGCCAGCAAATTGACTCGCGCATCATTTTGTGCAAATTTACTTGATGAAATTAAGACCAAACTTTACTCTCAGACTTTATTTTCAAGAACCCTTCTTCTTCCAGTACCTCCTCCCCTCCAAGCATATCATTTCACACCCTTCTTCTTTTCCTCACATCTGTTCCTGTTATAATCTTCGTTTATTTTCATGCCTCTGACCTTTGCACACTTCACTAATGTTTGCTCTTATTTTTGGATTCAAACTGACACCACTTTCTCATTAATTTTTGGTTGAATGCCCAAAATGTAAAACTAAGTTCACATGATAAACAACTGTATTAATTGTATAATTAACAACTACAATTTTCTCTAGAAAAGTTTAATTGTGTTTCACAAGCTGTTAGCTATGATTTCACCTAATAAAATTCTATATTTTGTCCAAAAGGGAGGTAAAAACAACTGAACTAAAATAAAACATGTTTGTGCATAAAGCATTACAATAGTGGGTGTGTTGTTATGTTTACATGACAGCTGTGCTTGCATTGTAAATGCACAAAGATACAGTAGAAAATACACACTACAGACACAACCATTATCAAGTTTAGCAGGATGCAGATCTTAAACAGAATCAGATACAGAATATTCATTAATTATGCATCATAACTGTCTTTTGTGTCTAACATGAACTCTGGCTCATGCAGGAGTTAAGTGGGTTGTTGTCCTGCTGCTGTTGAGTTCCCACATATCAAGAGTAGTAATATTGTTTAATGTTTTAATTAACTTAAACTTCCAACTTTGGCATGGGCTGAAGCAGATGAAGAACCTCAGGCTTAACAGGAGCATGACTTCTCCAATCCAGAGTGGAACCAAACATGAGAGTTTCAAAGCAGCGCATGTCTGGGAGTATTGACCCTTTGTGAATATACTGCATATAGCATGTTTGTTAGAGCAGCCATTGCCACTCTACCTTGGGGTTTGTCATTACAGCCATCAAAGACCAATTTAGAAATTGATATGTTGATATTCCATCAATTGATCTAAATTAAACTTGGCAAAAAGTAAAATAACTGACTGTCTCTGACTGCAAAGTGATGCTCCATAAAGATGATTTAATAGAAAAACAAAAGCTGAACAAAGCTCATAATCAAGATAGAAATGTGGTTTTATAATGACTGCATACAATTTATGCTTTCAACTGCAACTAACTTCTGATCAGCGTGCCTGTAGGCTTCCAAACTTTACATCTAGATGAACAAACAGATGTTAAAAAAAACAACATTTTTTGCAAAAAAATAAAAAATAAAACTATGCACATGAAATAATATGCAGTTTTACTTTATATACTGTAATCAGACGTGCATCTAATGCTGCCAGTAAAGCGATCTAAGAGCCAATAATCTTGCCCTGGAGGTGATCTTTAGCTGAACTCAAGCTGATCTCACTGTGTGGTCTCAGTAAAAGTCTAAACAGATCCACAAGGCTCTCTGCAGCCTGAGATACCTCATTGCTCATTGATAGCATGATCAATACGTGGACATGTGGGTATTGACTAGGGTAATGATGATAGCTGTGCAACCGCACAGCCACACATACACATATGGAAAAAAAACAGCATGCGCACATACCTCAGACTGGCCCACGCAAACTTGAACGCATGCAGTCTCACCAAACAGATCTCAAAAGGAAACTTGGGAGCAGACATGGATTTAAGCTGAATGAAGATACTTAGTGTTTGTCCGTGTGTGTGTATCATAACAAATAAACAGCACTCCTTTTGTTAATGGTTATTATGGACCTTTCAAGACACCTCTTTACTTGCTCTATAGTGACCCTGACATGGCAGTGAGTGACATTTATCGACTAGCTGACTCAGACTAACTCAGACCATAAGACAGACTTTTTTCCGGCTTTGATTTACTTCCATTGCGATCGTGACAATAGAATTTCCCAAACAGAAAAAAAAGATAATTCCTGCATCTTAAGAGGTCATTTAAAACAGTTGGCTTCAACTAACCAAAAAATAGGTCAAGGGTCTGTTTTTGGCAGGTCCCGACTTGACAAAAGAAGCAATATATTTTAATGAGCCCCAGCCCGGTGAAAGAATTAAATTACTTATTTGTGTTCTGAAAAAAACTTTAACAGACATCTGTTCTGACTTGGGTCAAACAGGATTGATTTTAGAGCGTTGTTTTATCCTACTGGGAGCACTGAAATAAAAAGGCCAAAGCGTGTGGCACTATCCAGTAAGGGGGTATACTGTTCTCCTTTAACGTTGGAATTGAATTAAGCAGTTAATTTAATTTCATTGTTCACTACTACTCCAAGTGCAACAGGCTTTTGTTGTGACTGGAAACACTTTATGAAGAAAAGTATTCCAAATCACGCTCCCAGTCAGGTTAAAACAAGCCCTAAAAATGATGTGAACAGTATTTTACCCAGCTGCGAAAAATTTAATTTAGAGAAAAAATGGAGACGTACAGACGACCTGGCAAAACTGAATACATTTGTAAGCTGGCAAAGGTGTGCATTAATCACAGCAAAGAGGAGGGCACCTTAATTCATTAAAATAATCTCGGCATGTCTTGATGTTGGTTTGCGCCGTGACACACATCAAGGCATTGTTCAGGGAGGCCCAATAAAAGCAACACTGACTTAACAGGCAATTGTGTCTGTCTTGCTGCGAGCGCACTCTTAGTCACGGACAGTGAGTTTATTGGGCGGATCAGTGTCAGGAGTACGTGCACACTCGCACAAACGCACGGATACATGCGCGCGCGCACACACACACACACACACACACACACACACACACACACACACACACACACACACACACACACA
>JBBPCS010000002.1:2857356-2870179 GCA_037974645.1 Hollardia meadi
CAATTCCCACACACTCTCCCGTTTAACCAGTGGAAACAGTTATTACTAGATGTTGTATCAATGGAACTTTCTACAGCGAGATTAAATGGTGTTAATTACCAGACAATAGAGAGTTGGAATTGCTTTTTAGATCAAGTTAGGACCTCTACCTTATAAAGTTAGAATTTTACCTTATAAATATGATGCCCATTGTTTTATTTTTACATGCTTATGTATGTATATGCATGTGTGTGTGTATGTATGCCTGTATATGTGTGTGTGTGTGTGTGTGTATGTGTATGTATGTATGTATGTATATGTGTATGTGTATATATACGTATATACACGTATATATATTTTTTATTATTATTTATTTATTTATTTATTTTGGTCAACAATGATTGGTGGAGGGATATAGGGGTCGATGGGAACGGATAAGGGGTTGGGGACTTGATTCGACTGAAGGGGTTAGGAGGGCGGTTTGCCACTCTTTTGGGAGGGATAAGGGGTCGTACAGTGGTAGGGGGATAATGTGTATATCTGTGTGTATGTATGTATGTATGTATGTATGTATGTACAGGGTATGTATGTGTAGATCTGTGTGTGTGTGTGTGTATATATATATTTAGAAGAAAGAAAATAAAAAGAAAAGAGGAGAAAAATGCATATAAGACTCATAAGAAATGCTCCGGTTTTAAGATGGATGTAACTAGTGTTTACTACTCACACCTTGGATTGACATGTGGAAAATGTTCTCCAAGAGAGAGATGACATCCTGATGGGGGAAAAAAAATAAAATCTTTTGACTGTCTGTCTTTGTCTGACTTTTCTTCTTTCTTAAGGAACTCAAAAATGCTGACATCGCACTGCGTACACAAAAGACTCCCCCTGGGCTTCAACATGAGAACACTGCTCCATCAGAGTAAGTAAGCTACCATGTAGTTGCTCCGAGGCAAATCTAGGGGGTGTGCATCTATTTATGTATCTCTTGAGAAACTAAAACTTGTGTTAAAAGTTGCATTTGAGTCCCATGAAACAACCCTAAATAATCATTGTATTATTGTTAAGCCAGTATATGCCACCATACTTGTCTCTTATTTTTCTATATATCAGCTTCATCACTTCATGAATTCAACAGAGATGAAAATGTCATTTGTCTGTGTTTAGTTATTTCCGCAGCCTGATAGAGCAGTTTGAGGTGCAGTTGCAGCAGTACCGGCAGCAGATTGAAGAACTCGAGAACCACCTTACGACGCAGAGCAGTGGCTCCCACATAACTCCTCAGGGTAAGAGGACATTATAGCTTGATCAAAATCTGAAAAAAAATCCCTGAATATTTAAGTGGTAACAAAATATTTTTTGTATGACTTTGTTTCTGATTCCTGATTCTTGCTGATGAATATTTCTTGCCTCCCCTTTGTCTCTTCATTAACTCACCACCAATGTTTCCAGACCTGACCTTGGCCATGCAGAAGTTGTATCAGACATTTGTGGCTCAGGCTGCCCAGCTCCAGTCTGTTCATGAGAATGTCAAGGTCGGTTCTTTGCCTTCAGCCAACAATATTATGTTGAAAGTTAGTTTAATAAGGGCTGTCTGAGTAGGCATTTATAACGTTCAAGTAGAATTGTACTGTGATAATATGATCAGATTATTGCCAAAATGCAGATTCTAAGCAAATTGTAATTGCAGCTAAGAAAGTTCAATTGTTGAACATGTGTTAATTGCATTCTTTTTTGTCTTTCCCTTTGTTTATGTCTAACACCATAGATCTTGAAGCACCAGTACCTTTCCTACCGCCGGGCATTCCTCGAAGACTCCACAGATGTCTTTGAGTCCAAACGGGCATCTAACAGGAAGTGGCAGAGTACGCCCCGAGTCACAACTGGGCCCGCCCCGTTCTCCAGTGTGCCCAACGCTGCAGCGGTTGCCATGGCAGCCACCTTGACCCAGCAACAGCAGCCAACTCCAGGTCTGACTGCCTACAAGTTCTAGAAAATTCTGCTCCTCTCACCCTTAAAGGAGGGAGAGGAAGGACAAATACATGTTTTGGAGAGGATAAGTGTGTTTTTTTAAAATGAGACAGTTGTATGAAGGGACAGTTCAAAAGGGGACAGGGAGGATGATTTAAAAATAATTAAAGAAAAAGCCTTAGCTGGTGCCAAGCTATTGTGTCTGTACTCTCTCTAATGAAAGAGTGGCTAAAGAAAGGGAGTGATGAAGCCTGTCAGGAAACCTTTGTGCTGCCTTACCATCTTTTCTCTGACTCTCAGTTCAAGGGTTGGACACATTAATCTAATGCGCCTTAAGAGTGAGGACATTTTTTGTTCCAGTGGGAAATGAACACCAAAATCTGGCAGTGTTTATGTCAAGATTTACGCTTGAGAACGTCATACAAACAGTACTACCAAGGATATAATAACGTACTTGACCTAATTTCTCTTTGTGCCCATAGGATGTTAGAGCAGGTATATGAGGCTGGCATTATTGGAGAAATTTTATAATGGGAGAAAAAGTCCAGCTCACTTAGTTTTACTCACTTGAATCTTGAAGTAATAATTACAGCCTCTAAATCTCATTTGAGTTAGGAGTCATTTTATTTAATGGATGCTTGAAAGGAGCCAATTCAGTGAAGGTTGATATGTAAAGGAGTTAGAAATATTAGACACTTGCTGTGTGATTTAGATATACTTGGCATACTTTTTTAGATTGCGTCTTGGTGATCAATTGGTGTCTGAGGTATAAATGTATTATAATGTAGCTCCTACTCTCTTCAATCCCAACTGTCAAGAGGTCTCTTCCATGTAGGGGAAGGTCCAGTTGATCAGACACCAAATGGCATCAGCTTACTTTACAACAACTACAACAGGATTTTTTTTTTTTTAAAGAACAGAATTTATATAAAGATTGCGTTGCCTGTGTTTATTGAAGCATGCAGCTTCTTTTTTTCCGGCTCTTAACAGTGATAGCCCAGTTTGGGCCAAGACCTGTATTGGTAAGAAACTATACTCTCAATCGTACACTAAAGGCTTAAATCAACTTGTATATAAAAAAAGGCAGTCCTATCAATTAATCAAAAAAATGTAAGATATATTTATTACATGTTAACTGCCATTTAAAAAAATGCAAGATTTGTTCAATCTTTGCCGCTAAATGCAAAACAATATTAATAAAAAGATTATTTTACTCAGTATTAATATCCAGCATAGGCAGAAAGGTGAAGACTGATAGTACCGATACTGCCTGGTGTCTGAGATGTGTTGGCATATTTTTTATATATATATATATATAAATATAAATAAATATAAAAAATACAGCTCATATTGTTTCAGTCACCTCAGCACTCAATGGCACATAAATTCACTTTTATGAAACATTTTACAACTACAATAAGTATGTTAAGAGTAGTGTCCATGATAGTTGTTGCCGCATCTCTGAGGTGTTAAACAAATTTTCAGCCTTTTTTGTAGGCTTTGATTTTACTGGCATATCAGGGCACCCACTTCGAATGAACAAACTAAGCTATTATGTAATTAGCATGTTTTTGCTGTCTTTTTTTTTCTTGTAAACTTAAAGCATAGTAAAGAGTTTGAAAGCAATATTTTAAAGGCAGCACGGTTTGAAAATTCTCACATGGCAAATTAATAAACTGAAAACACATTTTCTGCTGCTTCCTTTTTACTAAAACCATCAAATCTGCTTAGACTGTTATCATCACCACCTGTTACCCTGACAATGAATGTGGCTTATTTTTTCAGTTTAATAATATTTGAACATTCATATACCTTTGATCACTTCGTAGCACATGCATAAGCTATTCTGAAGTATCTAGCCTATTTAAGTGTGCGCCAAGTAGGAATGGTAATATTTTACCAATTCACTGCTTAACTGCAATTTGCAGGAAAACACCCTTCACAAACAACCCTGTTGCCACAAAAGATAAGATGCACTTGTGTGGTACAAGAGCACACTACGATCTTGATGCCTGCTGAAGATTTTATTGGACTTGCTTTCCTTTTTTAATATTATATAAAGCCAAATCAATTACTTATCATTTGTTTATTGTAACCCTGTGTCCTCTGGGTATGCTAGCTCTCTAAAGAGCTGCATTGCGCTGTCACTTATTTCTAACTCATAGCTTTGTAAGTCTGTTAACCCCAGAGTTTGGTACTAGGTTACATAATTTCTTTTTTATATCAATGATAATATTTAGCAAAATCTCATCCCTATTGCCAAACAGTGGTTAGTCTCTATTTGACTCAGTCATTTCACAGACTAAGCCTTATCACAGGTGGATGTATTGATCTTGTCAGTATTTATTTACTTATTTATTTCTATTTTCTATTTTTGATTATTTGTGTAAATTAGTCCGTAATTGGAATGGCATAGTGGAGGGTTGCGAGTATCACAGCGCATGCAACACTAACCATGCAGATGGGTGGCACTTACTTCAGGCAGACTCTTGTTTAAGACTTGGTACGATGGTTGGTGGTGAAGGCCAAAAGCTTGTTCAGATTTTTGCCTCATTGAACGTGAGGTGAAAGGTGCCAAAAGACTCAGGATTAAAAATGTAATTTATTTAATTCCCTGAAATTTAAATTTTAACTTAAAAAATTGTCTTTTCATCATTGCACTTAGTCGGTCTTAAAGTGGAAGCGAGGCTGATAACCTTGGAAAAATAGCCCTGTGACAAAAATAGTCTGCATTATTTCACTGTTCAATATTAAAATGCATTTGGTTGCATGAGGCCATACCACTGTTCCTTAATTTAAGCTATTTCACTTAAGGGCTACTGTCAGCGTAACAAGGCTGGATCATTTCACATCAAGTTCAGTTAAATTGAAATGTAGAGTAAACACTGTTGTTCAGTTGTTTACAAGTTGTAATTTCAGGTATTTTATCCAAGGTGGCAGTACTTTGTATGGACCAGCGTCGAGACAAGTTTCTTTGATTTGTATAAAATCCTTCTTATCGGTTTGACTTCATTGTAGTTCAGAGGGAAGAAGGATTTTTGCTGCTGACACTGGTCCTTCTGTGCCAGTAAGATTTATCTGTGCCAAACAAAACTAAATGATCAGTGTGGTCAATTTCATGTCCATGTCTTTATCGCTCTGGTTTTTATTTCCCACCATTTAATGATGAAAGGATACAGTGTTGCTTGGTGGACTGGTCGGAGCTTAGCATTTTTGCCTCTCATAGTGAGGACAAAAAAAGTAGTTTATCGTCTTGTGATATCAAAGGGTTTTCAGTTCACTCTCCACCACTTATCCGTAGTTTGCTGCTAGCTACAGGGATGTTCTGTGAATTCAACCTAATTGATTGTTTCTTGATGCGTGTTAAAGAGAGAAACTGCTGCTTTGGATATTCCAGTCTTCTGTTAAACAAATCTAAACATTTGAATGAGATACAGTTTTGGAATGAGCTGAATGTCTGTTGGCTAGACTCCCAAGTTGTCCAGTATTTTGACTTTTGTGTAGTTTAGCTTACATTTTAACATATTGTCTTCCATATCTCTAAAGTTGTACTTGGTACAATAATGACTATTAAATTATGTCATAAGTATTGGCCTGTCAAAGCTGTTTGGACCTTGAAAGTGATGGTGGATATTCAGCCACCTTATTCCTGTTATATATCTTCCCAATATCTGTCAGTATATGTATGCAAATGCTGACTACTGTATTTTCTTAAACCTCATTACAACAGCAGGAATGATCCCATTTACCTCTTTTCAAAACAAGTGAAGGAATTAATATGTGATTTTTATTTTTTAATTTATTTTTAATTTTTGATTAGTGGCACACTACTATCACCACAATTTGCCTGCAGTGTTCAACTTTTCAGTTATACTGAATCTCAATAATGATTCTGAATTGTGTATATGGTATCTTATTCTGCCTTATGTTGAGCTTCTGCACAGGTTTCTAAAATGAGCCATGTTTAGTTGAAAATGATCTTTTCAGTAGATGGCTGTTACAGACTGTTTTGAATGTTCATGTTCTCCCTTAATCCTTTACTTTAACCCTTTATCATACTTGCATTATGCCTTTTTTGTAGTGGTTTCCTATTTGGTTTCCAGGAGGTACTACTGTTGCAAGTTGTGTTTTTGGGGGTTCTTTGTGATCTCTGACAAGCCACACATTTGGTCATGTTTATCAGAAAACTAGACTCTCATGTTAACCAGTCAGTCACCTCACCTAAGTCAGACTTGATCCAACAAAATAGTGTTTGTAGCCTGTAATGATGTGTGGATTTATCCGAGGTGCAACTTTTTATGTTTAAAAAAACAAGTATTAAAGGTGGGGTGAGCAATTCTGGAGAAAGTAATTGATTGTTGAGACGACCTGTTAACTATTTTCCCCCAGAATTGCTCACCCCATCATTTAACCACCAAGACCTTGGCTGTTGTGAAAGCACTCAAACTGAAACAAACCAAAAGGTCATTAAATTCCTGTTGAAAGGATGGCCTGACCCTTGACCACCTTGACTTCCACAGGCAAACTCTTAACATATCACTGCATTTCCATTTATTTTGACTAGTTTACACCGAGGCAGCCATAGATGCCAAATTTACAGTTTTTATCTAAATCTCGAGTGATTTTACTTGTAGATGAATGTGTTTAAACTTATATAGCCAATGCCTGTTGATACAGTATATACAGTATAATATGGTGTGCCTTTTAAGCTTTCTTCAATAATTGTGTGATGCTTATTTTTTTTGCGTATGCTAGTTCATTCACTCTCAGAAATCTTGAAAATTTGGAAACTTGTCAAATGCAGTAGCAGTTAGCAATTAACAATCAGTTATGTTCTAAACTGTTTGTTTGTGTTTTATGTAAGTGGAATTGCATATGAAATTGACAATAAATCCATTTTTAAACAAAGAAACGTTTGTCCTTGTTTCTTTTTGACTGAAGTTTTAACAATGCAGACTAATTGGAAGCCTTGCAAAATTTGAATACATAAAGGAAAAGAGACAAGTTTCTGAGTGAAAGAACTAGCTGCATTTTTTCCCCAGTCAGCAACTGTACTGCTAATTAGCTGGAATGCTATAGTTTAATACCTTTTGTAACACTATAAAGTACACGTTTTTGTGAACTGCAGTTGTAAAAGCATGGTGCATTCCCTGATTGTGCAGTTATACTGTAGCATTTCATTTCTAAAGCATCATGAGAGCGTTGTGTAGAGTACTTACTTATCTGCAGCAGTCTTTTGGTGTAGTTACAAAAACAACCACTGTTATATTACTCCCATACCATCTATTGCAGATCTGCTTCATATAGATGCGTTAAAACAATTAAACAAGGTATTGAAAACCTACATATGTGGGTTTTGTTTTAAAGGCACTGTGAAGTCCTTTTTATGTGACAGTGGTACAGGTCACAAAATACATGTCCTTTTCATGGTGAATTTTCACAGCACCTTTTTCTGTCAAAAGGGATGACGATCGTAGGTTATCTCGCACACAAAACACATTCAGAGGAGTAAAGCATATGCTCTCTCTCTCTGTGTCTTAGGGACCCAGGCACCCTTGGGGGCTGGGTTTGGAAACCCTTTTGCCTCAGCAGTTGGCACTAGCTTGGGCTCTTCAACCCTTGGAGGTATTACCTCTGCCTTTTTAAAATAATATTACCTTATATTTTGCCCTTCCTTTACACAGTTTACCACATCCCTATGCCTCCTAGGTTTTAATGCCGAGCAGCCTTTTTGTTTCAGTTCTTAGTGTATTAAAGTAGTGGGAGGCAGTGTGTATGTGTCTGAGAGTGTGCTGCAGTCTTGATAGTCTGGCAGGTTTTTTTTTTGTTCTTTTTTTGTGCAAGAGGTCAAGTGCGTTCACACCACAAGAAAACTGCTTTGCCTGTTATAGTTGGATGATTTCTTTCCTCAGTGAGGAGAAATTTGGCCAAAAAAAGTTTTGGATAATCCATTTGGATTATTAATCCATTTTATCCA
The DNA here is from genome assembly GCA_037974645.1 of Hollardia meadi. Lineage (NCBI taxonomy): Eukaryota > Metazoa > Chordata > Actinopteri > Tetraodontiformes > Triacanthodidae > Hollardia > Hollardia meadi. Next base: position 2,865,284 of record JBBPCS010000002.1, read on the forward strand.
TCCAGTTTAAAGTAACTTGGCAGTCATAGAAAAAGTGGTCTGAACGCACACCAACTTGGTGTGTTCTCTTCTAGTGGGTTTGTTAAAATGGAAGAATCTTTCTCATGTTCTTTATCTTCCTTTGGCCTTTGCTTTGTCTTGCATTGTACTGTGAATACTGTTTTGTTCTGCAGTCTCGAGTCAGAAGTTAAGCTGTATGTAGAACTCTATTTATTGGGCTGTGACACTTGTTTTACATATACGTTTGCTAATGCCTGCTTGTACTCCTAAGGCATTGTTCCTTGGATGTGTTCCTAGTGTAGTCCGTGTGCTTAGCCCAAACTGACTTCCATATCACTCTCTTCTACAGGTTTTGGTGGTGGGCCAGGATTTGGTGGGGTGGGGACTGGGGGGTCTTCTTTTGCCTTCTCCTCCACCAGTAAGCCCACAGGAGGCAGTCTGAGTGCAGGTACATACATAGTGTATAGACCCTCTTCACACCTTCCCCGAAATTTACAGCAACTACAAAAATTATGATACAACTCGAGTCAGAGTAGGCTTGTATTTTTAAATGTATACCCCCTGAATTTCTGAGAATATGTCCTCAGATGCAGTTGGACAAGCTTCCCGTATACATATTGTCAAGATTTTCTGAGCTTCAAAGGAATATGTGGATACTGTGTAATACGTTTATCTGGTTTCATCTCTGCTGTAAGAAGGCTTTGTCTCCAACAACATCCTTGTATAGTCCTGTAAGCCTTTAGTGCAAGTGTGCTGGCAGTTTGGTCACAACATATTTTAAGAGAGGATATGGTGTTTTACACCAAGTGGACAAACTGTATTTCACATGGATATTAATTTTCTCCATTACTTTTTTTTCCTCAAACGTTTCTTATATTTTCCTCTTTTTCTTTTAAGTAATTCTCTGTCCCTTTCTCTGGCTTTTCTAGGCTTTGGTAGCAGCAGCAGCTCAGGCTTTAACTTCAGTAACCCTGGCATCAACCCCTCAGCTGGCCTGACCTTTGGCATGTCTAACCAACCTGCAGGCTTCAGCACAGGAGGGCCTCTTCTCCAGCTCAAGAAACCCCCTGCTGGTAATAAAAGGGGCAAGAGATAGAACCATGGAAGGACAGGACCCTGTGACAGACCACCTGACCAGTTTGGCGTTTGTAGTGGGTAAAGCCTGGTCTCTCAAAAGCATATATAAGTGCTATAATAATCATCACTCCACTACAGAATGAAGTAAAATTGCGTAATTATCATGGATGGGATTGAACACACCATAAAACAGCAACACGGGGACCTCATTTGGAGGTATATCAACATTCAGAAAAAGAGAATCCCATTGACCAACAAGCTTTTTTTCCATAATACACTGTGTTTTCCACTGTTCTACACTGATTTGATTTCATTTAATTTGATTCCAAATTGCCAAGGCCTTAACCAGGATTACAAAAAGTCCACAATGACATATACCTATTAGATCCACAATTACATAAAACGATTACATTATATTATTGGGATCTTATTAATGCTGAGTAACTCTGAATCAGTTTAGAAGACAGTAGCATATATGGAAAGGTTTTTGCATAACTTTAACATGAGTTTGCCCATTTGCATTGACTCAAAAATGTATGCTCCCCACTAAAATCTGTAGCGCAATAATGCTTTTGGGAATGCCTGCCATGGACAGACCTGGGTCAATGACAAGTCCTTCAATTATCTATGAGAAATTTCTTTAGTCTTAATATTGTACAAAATGGATGTGTTTTTGCGTTTTGAGTTGGACTGTGCAGTTAGTTCCATTGTGCTACACAAACTGCCAATCACGTAACTGCACTTGAACGTCTCTCCAATGATGACTCGGCCCAAGTCTCGTCCAGGGAAGGGTAAGATATGGTAAAGGGAAAGAAGCTTATGAGGTAATAGCTGGTTGAGAACAGCGTAGTCCTTGCCTGGATGTGGCAATGGGGGATATTATCTGATCCAAGATGGTTTTATAGGCACAGGACAGTGTCCAGGGTGGGTTTTTGGGGAAGCACAGTTTTATTTTTGTATCAATTGAAGAATGAGATGACATTCGGGAGGGGTAAAAGGGGACTAGCACCTTGGCATAGTCCATTATGTAGTCCACATAACCTGTGTTGTTATTGCTAGAGTCCATCCTTATCATTGTTTAATAATTACTTTTTAGGCACATTTTGTTTGTCCCAGTGTAAGAAACTTGGGAGAGGAAACGCTGTGCTGTTTGTATTACACAGCTCCCATTAAATGTTAAGTTAGTTTAATATAAAAGGGATTTCACAAGCAGATTCTGCCTACTCTACTCAATATGTACATGTGCTAGAATAAATTTGCACTTGCCAGTGTATATGACCTGACAGTGATTGTGTGAATGTGCATGTGTGCCTATTGTGCAGGTATGAATTTTTCTCTCTGGTCTATCATAGTTGCAAACTTCAATTGAGCATCAGATGTGTAGGCGGGAGGGGGTATTCTTCTTTTTTTTTTAATTGTCCATGTCAGTTTGGTTACCAAATGCTGGTAGTTGTACTATTATTTTCTAATCAAGGTCTGTGTAAACCTGTATTTTCAAGAAGCTGTTTAATAATAAAATCTTAATATGTTTTGCCTGGTTATGGCATCACTTCAGTAAATGTGTTGATGCAGAATGGTGTCTGTCATGTGTTTGTCTGTGTGTCATCTGATTTTGTACAGCTGAAACTTAAACCTGACATCACCCAGATGCCAGAATCAGATGCATCATCCAGTTCAGTTACTTGGCCCCGACACTGGACATTTAAAAAGCCACGCAGATTGTAAGACTCTCTGCTTTCGGTCATCCTCTGAGTGGATGGACAATAATTGCTATTCCAAGTAGTGACTCAAACAGTTAATTTGTCTCAAAGGAACAGGTCACCCAAAATTCAGTCATATTTTACTTTACCCCATGCTGAGGGAAAGTTGGGTGAAGTTTCTTTGTCCAGAAAACATTTCTGTAGCTTCACAGTAAAAATGTTGCAGCATTCTCCTAAACAACTGAAGAAGCTTATGACTTGTTTCCAAACAGCTAGAGTGAAGAATTCGGCTTATAAAAGCTCCAGAAATGTTTTGTGGATGAAGAAACTCACTTCACTTTCCATTGGCATGGGGGTGGTTAGATAATAATTGGATTTTAATTTCGGACTGAACTATTTCTTCCAAAAAAAAAAAAGTTGGGATGCTGTGTAAAACATAAAACAGAACATAATGATTTGCTAATATTTTGACATTTACTTAATTGTAAACAGTACAAAGAGAATATATTAAATGTTTTAACTCGTCAACTTCATATGCTTATTCTGAATTTGATGCCAGCAGCACGTTTCAAACATAGGTTTCAAACGAGCTGGACCAGGGACCACAAAATATTGGAAGCACATGGGGGGTTGGGGGCGCTAATGCTCTTCAGACGGTGTTTCAGCCCCCATTAAAACAAAAGAAGAACACCATTGCTATGCGACCGTGCTGCAATACACAAGTGCTGAGTGTAAGGTGTGAATTAACGTTAACATTATTTGAGCAAGTAATTCCAGTTTTAGCCATTCCCGCGTTTTATGTCCACATTCACCACTCAATAACCAGGTAACGTAACATTTTAATGCCCATGGCAGTTACAGTTAGATACCTGTCTTTTGGCTGCAAATTATGTCCGGTTTTTCATATTCCAACTAGTTAACTAGCGTTAGTTAAGCTAGTTTGTGGCAGTTATCATTCTAACCAACAAAAAGCTAACCTAACGACAAGGAAAGTTAGCCTAAGTAACTATTATAAATGCATTTATGTAAATCAATAGAAACGTGTTTGCTGCTGTCATTAATAGTATAACTAAAAGTAGATATGGTTTGTCTTCACGGACTTCTAGACTCGCTTTTACCACTCATCTTGAGCGTAGGTGTCCCTAGGTTATTTTTTCTTTATTCGCTGTTTATGGAGTAGATTGTGCAGCTGTATAACGTTACTTTAAAACACCATTCCTTTCGTGGTCGCTAATACCACATTTCTCATGAAAGAAAATAAGTAAAATTAATCGTCACTACTGTAACTTATCCATTGCCGTATAAACGGGATCTCCGACGTGGCTTCTTATATCATTTAAACAGCTCACCAGGATGTATATATTTCTGTAGCTTTTGCAACTTGTATCTCTTTGAAATACGTTGCTTTCCCCCCCTCCATATTCTTCTCAAACCTAGCCATTATAACAGCAACATTGTATAGCTCAGTCATCCATCCATCCATCCCATTATCTATCACCGCTTATCCTATGCAGGGTCGCGGGGGGTGGAGCCTATCCCAGCTGACATTGGGCAAGAGGCATAGCTCAGTCAATAGAACCAAATTTTTTATTTTTTATGTTAGAGCTACTGTATAGTTTAAATTGGCCAAGGAGCTGCCACTTTTTTACATTTTCTCTAAGATTATATCTGCTAGATCTCATCTCTTGATTGAACTAAACTGCATTGTTTTATATTGCAGCCATGCCTCTTCCAGACACAATCTACTGTGCCCAGCAAATCAACATCCCTCCCCAGCTGCCAGACATCCTCAAAAACTTCACCAAAGCAGCCATCCGTACACAGCCCAAGGATTTGCTGCTATGGTCTGCGGCGTAGGTTTTCTCTGTAAATGGGTAGTTTGGGTAGAGGCTATAGGGACACGTGATTGTGTTTTATTCAAATCTTGATATCTTAAACAACACCATAAACAGTCTCTCCAGGCAGCATCATTGTACAAAAAGGCATACCCTTTTCACCTAAGCATCTCTCATCTTTGAATTGACTGGCTGTAATTGGATCCCAGGGGCTCCCAAGTTATTGCAGCGGTTAAAGTATCTGACTTTCTCCAACAAAGAAAAAGCACTTTAAGCATTAAATC
>JBBPCS010000002.1:2905494-2916811 GCA_037974645.1 Hollardia meadi
CCCCCCCCCCCCCCCCCCCCCCCCCACACTGCATACAGGCACATGACATTAAATTCATTAAGATATTCTCACACAAAGACAAACACGTTTCTCTTTCTATCCCTGTGTCTCGCTGTCGTCTGTCTGTGTTCGTACCTCTCCCCCTCTCTTTGGCCCTGCAGTGTATCTCTTTAGCAATAAATAGCAGCCATGTTGTGGCTGTATTTAGCTGCTCAGTGTGTCCCCTGCCATCTGTGTCTGTCTGGCTGACTGAAAACTCGAATTACCGCCTCGCGGTTGTTTGCTTCAGCCAACAAGTTGAGTTGCAGTTTACATCCATGTCTGTCCCTATTCACGTAATAAATGCAGTGAAGACTTTGAAGGAATTTAATTTAAAAAAGCATTACGTGTATTTTTTCAAATTTTGTCATAATTAGCGTATGAATTCTTGAGTTTTGTCTCAAAATGTGTTTTGCAAGATCAGAGTAACCTTTGACCACCAAATTCTTATCAGTGCATCTTTAAGTTCAAGAGGAGATTGGTATCAAATTTATAGAAATTCCGTCAAGGTCTGGCCACAGTCACCGGGGTGGAGGCATTATAGGAGAGGTCTTTAGATCAGTGGTCATAACAAACAGCTGCCATCATAATTCATAATGTATGTTAGGTGAGATGGACAATCTCACCTACAAGCAATGTTAAGTCTTGCTTTAATTACAATTCAGTAATTCTTGTTTCATTAGATGATAAAAAAAATATTTGTTCAATATTTGATATTGGCTTTTATTGGTATTTTACTGTCATTTTCTGAAAGTAATAAGGTTCTTTTATTGAATAGCTAAGAGGGCTTAAGTAACCCTCTAAGCAGCTCTAAAATCACAGGAAATCACAGCTTATTGCCCAAAGATTTGAAGAATGACAAATCCTGAAGTCATCAATATTTCAAAAATATATTGTGTTTTAATATTGACAGGTAACGTCCTAAATGGCCTGCCACACATTTAAAAGTTCCATTATTTGATTAGAGTTTGTGGTAATTATTATTTTGTGAGAGTAGCTGTCACATGTTTAAATGGCATCTCATCTAAAAAAAGCTTTGATGAATAAATAAGGAATATAAATTATAGTTGCTGCGCAGCAGTGAGCCAGAACTGGGCATTTTGAGGAGGAAGATGATAAAAGGAAGAGGATACTTCACTAAATCCTGAAGTTATGTCTCTAATTCACACAGCACGATGCACACTTTTCATTCTGCATCACCCGGGTCTTGAACTCACGACCTTTACCACCAAAAACACATTACGATCATGTTGTTGTTGTCATGGTTATGACAAATACATGATGGTCTGTCAGCAGAACAGCCAAGACCATAATAATTTAAAACTTATTAAATTACAAAGTCTTTGAAATCTAATCTGTTTCTCTAATCCTGTGTTCCTCCGTCCTGGTCCTCGAGCATATTTTAGATGTTTGCCTGCTCTAACACACCTTAGACACCAAAGGCAAGTCATGATCTCATTGCGCTACCTGCAAAGTGAGAAACCAGATGGCTTCACATTATAACCAGTGTTGCATGTTACAATAATAATAATAATAATAATAATAATAATAATAAACACTCTTTTGCCTTTAAGGGGTAGCGACAGCCAAGATATTTCCTGAACAAGAACAGCTGTTAAATAAAGCAAGAAGGAGCATTGGCACTGCAGGACAAAACTACAACATGTGCCCTAAAAAAGAAAAACAAAACAAAAAAAACAAACAACATTTCCAGGCATATGAGGATCTCTTTGCCTTTTAAGACAACATCATCTGTACAGTCTGACAAGTTTTAGCAAAAGAAAAATGCAAATGCCTAAAGTGTCACTTTATTACATTATCTTCTATGACACCCCACTTAAGAACTCTCCACTCCATTCACTAAGCACTACTTTTATAAGGTGTGATATGTGAAAATTGTCAATCGCATAAAGGAAGATACTGTGAACTTGGCCAAGGAGCCACGTTAAATATGATTGGATTCACAAATTTAATACGAAGTAAACAATCAAAAGACATTGATCTAAAAAGAATCAATTAACAGAAGAAATTTGTTTATACGTTTTTGTAATCTTAGTAGTCTTAATTAATGGAAGGACTGTATATATTAATATATTAAATTCTTGCTGACAGGGAGGGTCAGGACTGAGATGTCCCACTTCATCTCAGTTCCCAAAAATTACATCCGAAGAGCAGGTCAGTGAAAAACTGAAAAGGGTGAGGAAAGTCTGTATCACATGGCTTTCAGTGGGGATAACCCACAAACCATTCAATTGGTGTTTATCTATGCTTCCCAAAATGTGTAAAACATAATTTATGTGTCTGCTGGTAGCAAGAGGAGTCTTAGTCTCACAGTTTTACTGTATTTAATGTTATACTTGTGCTATCTTAATGACCCCACATACAGTATGTCTTGCAGCCTTTGTAACGGAACAAAGCTAGCCATACAGACATTTACTCTTCAGCTCTAACACTGAAAAGAAAAATAATAAAGCTCTCTCACCACCTTGAACACCCACCAAAATGGTTCACTGAACAAAATGTATTATTATTATTATTATTATTATTATTATTTATTACATTTAGCATGCAAGTTGAAGGAGCATCAATAGAAAAAACACCTACTATTGACAGACTCTCTTACGAAGGCCATGAAATGCTTCTTTTTTTCCGAAAATTTCTTTTGAATTTCCTTTGACTGACATTTAATGAATACTGCATAATATACAGAGGATCTGAGAAAAAGACAATGTCAATGAGAGTCAAGGTGTTCCCACGTGTGCTCCATGATTATTGTGATGGCTCTACAGTTATTACACACATCTGTGCTATGGCCTCTTAAGGTGATCAAACGCTACGCAATAAAAGCTTCTGTTGAGTTTTGAAACACTTCAGAAATAAAATAGAGGAAGCAGAAGAATTTTCACTCTGTGTGACAAGAACAAAGTTAATGCTAAACTGGAGAAAAGCACTATTATAATGATGAAAATAAAAAGTACACACTATTGGTAACAATTAGGGGTTAATTGCTTTGATTCATGGGGAATGCTGCTTTTAAAAAAATTATAATTTTATGAATCATAAATTCCTAGTATAAAAGCATATCAAAACTGGTTTCACAACATCTTGTTTCATTCTAACAAAAGGATGTTTAACTAAACTAATAACCCATATCTGATAAAGTGATTATCGAGGTTATATTTAGTTAAAAGCTATTTAAGAAACATGGGCATTTATGTGGGTTTCACAATGCACACGCTACATTCGTCATTGTATGCACATGTGGCGGTGTGTGTATGTAGATCTAGGCGTGGAAATGCCTGCTTTTATTTGATGCAATGCAAAGCCTCAATTTTAACTGGTTGATATCTCTTCCAGGTTTAATTTGTGTAAATAGTGTTTAGCAGTGCCTTGGGGCCCGAGCAAGCCAATCAAACAGAATGATGAAGGCAGACCAAAGTATGCTGCTATTTTCTCTATTGCAATAATTACACCCATTACAAAAGACATGAGCACTTGTTGGATGAGGGAGTGGGAGTGGAATGAAATGTGATGTTTCTGTATGCAAGTGTTTCTCTATATGTGTGTATCTTTGTTTGTGTGGGTGGGTAAGTGGGTCGGTATAAATGAAAATGAGCTGTGTCTCAATGTTTAGGCCTACATTAATTGCCTGCATTTGCAAATAGTTAATATTAATTTTTCTGTTTGTTTGTTTGTTTTATTCCAGGTTGCTTGTGTTTGTTTTCAATGATGTGAGAATGACCTTTTTAGCAATGTGGTATTGCTTTTCAATTAGGTCACAGTAGCAGCTCTCTCGCGCCGACTCTACTGAAATTAATTAATTTTTTTTTAAAAAAAGGAAATGCCCTTCCCTGCATGTATTGGTAAATAGATTCTAAGAGTATTATATGGTGGGGTGGGGTGAGGCGGGCAATTGAAGAAAGAGAAAAAAGAAAAGATCTGTGGGTTTGGATGTTAGTACATTTGCATGTGCCACTGCCATTGTTTTAAAATGGCGCGAGCCTTATTAAAGGGTTTATTTGAAAAGGGTTTATTAGAGAGTTCCAAAGAGGCTTCCCTCCAAAATTGCTTTGGAGAAATAAGGACATCTTATATAGGACTAATTGAAGTTTACTGGCACTAGATAAAAGTTAGTTAGCTAGTTAAAACTCAATAGAACGCACAGATTACAGATAGAAAGCATTATCATGCAGAACATCAGTGTGAAACTGGTAAGATAATGCACTATTTTAAGATGTTCACTCTGTTCCTTAAAGACACCTGTTTATAGCATACGTCATCCAAGTTACAATTATTCCATTCTCTACACCCCTAATCTTAATGAAATACTCACACACGCGCACACAAACCTCGGCTTTGATCTTGTTGTCTCCAAAGCAGAGATGCTGTAGGTAAGCTGCAGCATTGGACTGCACTGATGGGAACTGGTGCTGTAACATCTGGATCACCTCTGGCAGCTCCGGATCTCTCCACCCAAACTCTCTGCAGACACACAGAGACAGACACAGACACTTTGATTCCTGCAGCACTTCAACAAAGCAGATTACCTGAAAGTCGTCCAATAAAATCAGACACTCTCTTCCGAGCATACACAGAGCTACGCGTATTTACACATTTGGTCACATTGTTACACAGTACACACAGAAAAAAGACGGACGGATAAAATATGTTCTGTTTTCTTATAAAGAAAGACCATGAGGCCAACATGTTAAGTAGGCACCCATGAACACTTCATTATATTCAACATATAGTTAGTTTCTAAAAGTCTTACAACCTGGCAAAGTGGGCCATTTGCATTATCTTGATGTAATGAATGCAAACACAATGCAATCAAGTTAATACAAATAAAGAGATTTTTAGTACAACCATGAATTGGCACAAACCCTGAAATAGTTATGTGTAAATTTAGAAAAAAAAGGGCTAAATGTGTGAGGAATTGCACATTACTATGGCCTGCATACTGTCTGCAGTGTCATGGTGTGAGTTATGTTCTATACTTTCTACCATTACGAGTTCACACTCCTGCGAGCACACTGGGCAAAGTGAAATAAATGTTTTGTCCCTTGGTAATACCCAGGAAATGGTCTCCTTTATTGTATTATCCCCTGCTGATAATTGTTTTGCTACAGTCCCCCAAATGAGGAAATTATGAGTGTGTGAGAAAGTGCAGGCAACTGTGCGCGCGCACAGACGCTCATAAGTATGTCTCCACAATCTACTGTAATATTTTCTCCATTACCTTCTCTCCTCCTCTTTCTCACACTGCTTTCAAAAAAAAACTGTCAACTCTCAATGAGATCTGAAGAAAACCTGTAGTTGAAATTTTGCGGCTCCTATTGATTGTGGTGTTTGAGGATTGATTTTGGTGTTTCTGCCTTCATGCTCACTGTTCTGTGCCAAAATGCAGCTCACTCTCATCCCCATCAAGCTATTGTAAAAAAGAAAAACAACCCAAAACCCCCCCCCAAAAACGTTCATTTTGCCTGCTAGCTCAGACTCCCCAAACATAAAAATGTGGTAAATATGGGGCAATTGACCTGCCTGGAGAGTTAAAATTGATGGGGTAGATGATTGTGTGTGTGTGTGTGTGTGTGTCTGAAGTTTTTGCAGCTGAAAATGAAGCCTCGACAGCACACTCATCTCTGCCAGATCAAGCGAATGCGGTCTATGAAACATCTGTGAAAAGCAGAGCATTCACCGGGAGTAAACATGGCTCTCAAAGATAAAGCAAGGTCCAACGTGGACGGCTCTTTATCTGCCGAATGATAAGTGTTCATTCAGCCATAAAGCAGGGCTGAAGGAGGGAGCTAGAGGAGAGATAGAGAGAGGGAGGAAGAGGGAGGGATTCCCAAGGCATTTAAGGGATTTAGGAGAAGAGACCCTCAAACAACACTCTTTAAATCACACAGCCAGATACCATCAGGGCAGTTTGTTTGTTCATGTGTGTGTGTATGTGTGTGAGTGTGTGGCAAGATTAAGATAGGATCATGATGTGTGTTTATGTGGACACAATTGCCTCTGTGCCTGTGTGTTCCTGTGCGAGTTTGTGTCAGTGTGTGTGTGTGTGTGTGTGTGTGTGTGTGTGTGTGCACGCATTTGCAAGTGTTTCCATATTCATCTGTGTCTGCACTTCAGCATATGTATGTCTGTATGTATGTGACAATGTATTAATGACTGTGTATGTGTGTTTGAGTGTGTGTGTGTGTGTGTGTGTGTGTGTCATCCATTGCTTGCAGCCTCCTAGCTCTGTCAGTGCAGTTAATAGAAAGCAGAGTGATCTGCTGATAAGATAAGCATCATGGCTCGCGATTAATTAAAAAGCCCTAGTAGGGAAAGAGACAGAGTGAGACAGAGTGAAACACAGAGGGAGAATGAGAATGAAGGAGAGGTAAGGAGAAAAAAAAACAGAGCATTCAAACTGTGGCAACTGTGGGTGCAATTGGCAAGAAGAAACTGGTAGGGGATGGAAAATAAAAATTAATAAAAAAAGGAAAGAGAAAGAAGAAAACAACCTTCAGATGAGTTGCCAGTCATGTCAACACAGGTGCTAATGAGAGCTACAGCCCTGGTAGACGCACTGCTAGGCGACAAGCCAACGACGTGAAGCAGTGGGATGCACACAGAAAGGGATACAGCCTGCGAAATGAAGAACTGATCAAAGAGACGGTGCCAACAAAACTGCATGGTTCACATTGAATACCTAAACAAAGCTTTTGAGGAATCTGCAATACAATAAGCTACCTTTTATGTGCCATATTCTTTATGTTACTTTATTACTTTATGCGGTCCTAAATTCAGCACAGAAACATTTGTTGACATGTCTTTTTAAAAAAAAACAAACCCTGAGCTACATGTTCCTGATACGACACATGGGTGGGTATGAGAATAAATTAGGTGGCATCTTTGCCGCACAGAGCTCAGTGTTCCTGGTTAGATGGGTTACTTTGCTGTTTCTCGAGGCGTGCGGAGGTGTGATGCAGCAGAATACTTTCAGTGGAAACACTGAGCATGGCAGGAGCACAGTTTGACAGTAAAGACAGGTGGCAAGGGGGTTGGTGATGAAGGGAGGGTGAGATGGTTGGGCTTTGATGCAGGCACATACATATATACAGTACATAAGACACACGCATGGCAGGGGGGCAAAACGTGATAGAAGAGCACAACACATGAAAATGCAAGGATCATCAAAGGATTCCTTTCTTTTCATGAATGTTCTCTTCGTGTCTTTCTCCTTTCATGTCCCGGTCTCATGAGACAGCTGAAATCCCAACATGACCCCTGATATACAGCACACACACACACACACACGGATACATGTGTGTACACAAACACAGTGGGAACACAACGCTCATCTAATCTGAAAAAACACAAACACAATTGTGATGCTCTGTGTTTGACAATCCTGACTTTGGCACGGATTGGTTGAATGTTGGTGCTGATACTCTAACTCTAGTACCTCCTGCCTGAAGGTGGAGGGAGAGACATGAGTGACAGCAATTTATCTTCCTCCTGTTGCATCATTCACTGTCATGTTCCCTGTATCCCTGAACTCAAACGGATGAGATGGCGGGGGGAAACTATGAAGGGATGAATTATGTAATGGAGAATGTGATAAATAGTGACAAGAAGCTAAAAGAAATGAGTGCCACTGGATTATGAAATTTAGTATCTCATGTTGATGAAGAGTCAAACTGCACAGAGAGCCAGCTGTGTGGCCTTGGACCTGTTGCCTGGACAGATAAATATTCATATCCATCACGAAGCTTTACACTGATTTAGGTTTGGGGTTTTGCCGATGCCCTTCAGCAACAGCTTCGGAAAAGTAATTATGTGGCAGACCCTGGATTTTGATTTCCCTGCAAAAGGGTCAAAGAAATATTTCTTTAAAATACATAATCCTTAATATTTTAACTATATCAGACCCAAATTTTTATGTTATTTATGGTCTGCATTTTTCAGCAATAACCAATCAATGTATCTGCAATTAAATTCTATCTGAGTATGCTTTAGTATTGTTACTTGCATACCCAAACACAAGGGATTACCACGAGACATGATATGTCACTGTGTTGGTGCCACTATAGACGGTCTTCTTTAGCCTTAAACAACACGGTAAGATATTCAGTGTTTGCCTGTGCTGCACAATTGCTCTTTTTCTGTTGTCTGCAATATTGAAACATACAGTATTTGTCGCAGATGTTGCAAAATAAACCAGGACTTAAAATGTAGGTGGTTTTAATGGGATTGGGGGATGGAATGGAATGGATTAATAAACTCAATCACAATAATGCAATGCAAAACAATGAACCAATTCAGTAACAACATTTGCACAGTTTAGGATTTATAACACACTGTAGTGTTGTTCTTTTTTAAAAAATCTGATTACAATCTCCATCTTCACAACCTCATATGGTGCATGATTGTACACATAATTTTGAAATCTCAAGAGTAAATGATTTAGCTCTCCTAGCCCAAATCACATCTATCAGCAAGGCCCATGATGCAGCTATAGATTGACAGCTCCACACAGGAAGCCTGTCCCGCTAAAGCCTTAATCTGATTGGACAAGGCCTATCATGTCTGTTAACTGATTGGAGGGTCAGGGATGGACATACTGGCAGTGTGCATACCAAAGCAGATGCTAATTAGGGCCTGAACATCAATCTTAATCACAGTGCTGGGAGAGAGAGAAAGAGAGAGGGAGAGGGGCTGTGTAGGAGGGAGAGAGTGAGAAGATGGAGAGAAAAAAATCAGGATGAACAGCAGAAAGAGAGAAAATGCAATTTAGGTAATTTACTGCCATTGTGATCAATTTTCTCCTTTTACTCCTACTAGAGGAGCTGAATAAAAGTTTGACTTTGACAGAGGAGCAAAAAGCACACTTTTCAAATATTCCCTCTAGTAAACATTTTCTCCCAGATCTTTTCATTCTCAAAGATAGCCCTCTTTTTTTTAATAAAGTAGTTTCTACTTATGGATGTCAATAATCTAAGGAAATGGGAAACGTGTATTGGTTTGTGTCTACACTATGTGTAAGATTTATATGGATGTGACTAAATATTGTACTTCTTTAGACAGTACTGCAGATTGGGTTTGCTGTTGTTTTGACACATTAGTTCCTCTGCAGTGCATCTTTTTACACCCCTTTGCATGTGTGTGCAAATGCTCCACACAGCATGCTCAGGTAGACTGCACTGGTGAAGGTAAAGTCAATACAAAGAAGAGAAAAACAGCAACTCCCCCAATAAACAGCAATCAGAATAAGACACAGATAAAGATGCTCAAATATTGACTCAAATCGCAGTCTCTTTAATTAAGAGCACAAATTAAGATGCTATCCAGGAAAATAGCCAACTCCATTGATGGACCCCACTAACAAATTTGGTTTGAAAGTTTAAGTTACTCTTTGGCTCATACAGCCAGGGCCATGGGATTCAGCTGAGACCAGCCAAGCAGACAAACATGGACAGCTTCTCCATTAAAAGAAAATGTGTTTATTTTGTGCATCACATATAGTGTTATTCATCTATATCATTATTGATATCTTAATACAACATTATTATGGACACAAATTTTTGAACTTTTCTGCAATATAGCATTAAGCAGTTGCATGCTCTGCACATGTTTTTCTCTCCTGCTAAAATGTGGGGCTCTGTTGCAGCTGCAAGAACCAAACACAAATCCCTGCCACAGTAAAGGGGATCAATGAAAGTGTGTGTGGGGTGGGGGTGGGTGGGCGGAGAAAAAGCGTGATGTTCGTAATAGCCGGGCAGACAAATGGATAGATAGAGATGGGTGGATGGAGCCTGGGATGAAACCCATCCAGAAACAAACAGAGGATAAAAAAGATCTGTGGTGAGTCAGCTACAATGAAAACACCTCATCTTCTGTCACATCCCCCTCCTTCCTTCCTCCTAAACCTACTGCTCAGCAGTCATGGGCAAATGAACATGACTAGTAATCAAAGATCACCTCTCTCCATGGAAATAGAAAAGTAAGCTGGAAGTATTAATCCCACACAGACGGTAAATCATAATGATCACGACAGAGAAGAAAAGCAGAGGAGAGAAGAAAATGAGAGGCCATGAATAAGAGCAATGGAATGTGTTTCAGAGAGAGCAAAAAAAAAAATTATGAAAAATGGACAAGTAGTCTCTTCTTCTCATGAGTATAAGTGGCCACATGTGGCATCCTCTTCTTCCTCTTTACCTCCTTTTGTCACATCCATCCCTGATTTTCACTCACTCTCTCTCTCTGCCTCTCTCTTTTTCTTTGAGTTTGAAGTTTTTCTTTTGTCCCACCTGAAGCCCATGCTGCAACCGCACAGATGAAGAGAAAAATCAAAACACTTTCTCTATGGCATCTTCCAGCTGGGAATGGGAGGCTCAGGAGGTTGAATAAGTGCAAACAAAGGACGGAGTGAGAAGAATGATAGGTGTTGAATGAGACTGACTAACATGAATGGGACAGAGAAAGAGGTGGCAGTGGAGAAAGAGGTGGCGACGAAATGTACTGTACGTCACTATGGAGTTCAAAGAGAACATAAGCATTGTAAGGGTGCTCTCACATTCAAGTTGCAACCAAGATTCATGTTTTTGCTACTTGTTGGTTTTGCTTTCACGTTGCAATTATCCCAGTGTACTGAAAACCATAACATGACATGAATACATCCTGTCATTTACACTTACGTTGGCTGCATCACCCTTACTTGACATTGACTGGGTTGTAGTGGGAATGGGCATTTTAACCAATTTTAACCACCAATTTACAGCAGTTTATGCATGCTGCCTTTTTCTACTTGTTGCCCTTTTGATAATTTGCTCTGGATAAGTGTGTCTACTTGAAAATTGTAAATGTAAAAAAATGTAATTTAAGAGTGTGTGTGTGTGTGTGTGTGTGTGTGTGTGTGTGCGTGCGTGCGTGCGTGCGTGTGTGTGTGTGTGTTTAGGAAACATTTGTGTACAGGGCAATGGAGGGATCTTCCAGGGTAAAAAAAACACAAACGCCGGCACAAGTCCTTGCAATTAGCTGAACACACAGATTCTGAGGCCTAATCGAAGAGGGCATTAAGACAGACAGGTGTTCACTTATAACACATCCAGAGAAGGGTGTGCACACATGCAAAGACACAGCTTATTGAATATGCACGCACTGCAGTTAAAAACAAAGGCGTGCACACTTACCTGCGTATAAACATTCAATCATGCACACACACACACACACACACACACACACACACACACACACACACACACACACACACACACACACACACACA
>JBBPCS010000002.1:2928458-2975958 GCA_037974645.1 Hollardia meadi
TATATTTGAGCACATATATGCAAACACAGCACTCTTACACCAACATTAACACACAACATCTGCCCTCACTCAGAGTGTTCCTATTCTCTAATTGCTGCTAACTCATTTAGCACTTCATGTTTGCTCAGCTAGATCCAATTACAGTATGAGAGAGAGTGAAGTTTGAGTGGGAGACCGTTTAACCTCATGGCATAGAAATGTATGGTATGGTACAAAGTAGAGTAATAGATTACATAGAAATTAAAATGTGACAATTTAAAGATATTAAATGCTTTACAGTTTAAAACATGAAGAAAGTCTAAAATATAAATTGTGCCAATTTAAAATACCAAAATTATGAGGTTACTATTATAAGCATTCATGTTTGTAAAAAAAAATGTTCCTCATAAATCTGCAAAATGAAAGTTAGGAATATCATAATCCAGATGAGACGGTCATATTGTGTGATACTGAGACATTTAAGCACTTTTAGGTCTATGCAGCTGTAGTCAGAACGATGTGGTCATATTTACAGGGAGACAGTGTTTGTGACTGGGATACAAAAATGTTGAGTTGGGCTTTGAGAATCCAATTAATATGTTCTCTGTTCAGGTTTTAAGCGCTTTAGCTACCCGTGGTCTAAATAACTTGGAGTTCATGGCTGTCCTAAATTAATAGAAGTAAACAGCATGCTGAGTTTAAAGTATTTTCACACCATCAGGCTCCAGCTAGTAAAGTCTGAATTTTAAAATGGGCAAGAATATCTTTGCAAGTTTTACTTAAATCAGGCTTTCTTAAACTCTGCTGGGAGACATTCAACTCAAAATGGCTGCATTTCTTTAATAGTGGTTCAGTGAGGTTTATTGTCTAAAATAAAGTGCAACAAGAGGAAAGTGTGTACATGCAGCATATAAAGCTTGAAGCAGTAAGGGATCCCATATGTGTTCTTGATAATTACTCCAATGGGCCAATAATAAACTTTCTTGCAAGTACAGTAAATAGTTTGTATATGTGTTTGTAAGCAGTTTTTACTTTCTAAACTTGCTTTTACATTACCTGCAGAGCCTCAGTTTTAAAAGTTTTTTTTATTTTTTATTGAGCCTGCTGTGCTGTGACTGCTGTTGTTTTGTTGTAAATATTATGCAGCTAGTTTCAGAACATTAATCAGTTCTTCACTCAAGATTTTTTTAAAAAATGTTGAAAATGTTTTGGAAAGGAATGTCTCATGTCAAGGGTATCTATAACAATCTATATGCCCCACAGGTATATCACATCAGTCATGTTTCTGTGTTTTCTTAAAAAAAAAAAAGTATCAGTCTCTCATTTTGACTAAAATAGTGCAGTTGACCTTTAAATGCTTTCATCGCTTTTGTTCAAGCAGACAGTAAAAGCAGCAAAGATTTAAAAGCTGTCTTCCATATCGCGTAGTAATTCATGGCAGTAAATGACTTACTGTATGAAAACGAAATTTTTATTTCCACAGCTTTATAAACAGACAAATACTATTCCAGGATTATCCCATTCAAATTCCAGACTCTCTGATGCACATGACATCGCACAGTTTCCCTTCCGTTTTACTCTCTATTGCCATAATCTTCTTCTATCAGTTTTTTCACAGAGCCAAATATCAGTGAGTGCAGTATATGTGTGTATACGTATGATACGTATGCACTTCATCTTGGCGACCGGGTGCTCACCTCTTGCTTCCCCTCTCCACAGCCTTTGAGAAACGTATTTCTAGTAACTGTTGCAACTGTTTACGTTGCTACTGCGTGACGAATGTGCCTTTGTCACGACACTGGCAGGTATAGATACACCTTACAGAAAACAGAACATATATCTCTTGCTGAATCTATATGAACAACACAGTGCAGACAACAAACTGCAACAGAGTGCAAATTAATAATAAACCATTATGCCTCATTATCTTAGACTTCATTTAACTTCACAGTATTGAAGAATTTTGAGGAGGATTGTAGATTTATCTGCACATGTAATTTGTGTCATTCTCTCTCTTTTCTTTTAAATAATTCTCTCCCGTCCTCTCGCTTTTATTGTCATCTCTTTCTTTCTCTCTCTCTCTCATTCTTCCTCTCTTGCTCACTCTCCCTGTCTCCCTCTGCCGTGATTGACAGCTGCTGTTGAGACTTGATCCATGCACGTCTCAGTCCCTCTCGCTCTGTAATTAAAGGAATTATACATCAAGGGTCCTGTGAAATATATAGAAATAAAGAGGGGAGAGTGAGCTTTGCTTAATTGCGGAGACAAGAGGATGCAAGTGATCTCAACCCAGTCAGACTCTTTTATGCCCAGCATAACAATAAGGGAAGCAAAATGGAGCATCTATATCAACTGGTGTGTAATAGGAGAAATATCTCACATCATTCACCAACATAATGGGCCAATCAAATATAAGAAAACGCGCATTCCTGGTACATTAATTTGTAAGGTAAACATGACAATTCTGTTGTTTATTTCAAGACTGCCTAGATGGCAGATAAAATGATCGTTGTTGACGTTAACTTTTGAGAGTCATAAAACCCTTGCTCTTAAATTCACTGTGCAGTGTTTTGCTATCTGCTGAGTCTTCAAACTCATGGATCCATTAGTCAAACCATGATTATATTTCATCCTCACTCAGATATCTGAAGCGACGTGCCCTATCAACACAGACCCTTGCATGTGTTGTGGTGGAGTGTGATGGTGAGTGAGTGAAATTTGTAGCTTTAGTGATTAAGTGTGCAATGATTTACAGATATCAATATTAGGGACAAATTAGTGCAGTAGATCCATACTGTAGCTGTTGGTTCAGTGACAGATATGACGCAAAAGAAAATCATAGCAAAAAAGAAAATATATTTTATTTATTATTATTATTATTTCTGAAATAATTTAGAACATATTTAAGTAACAGTTGGGAGGTTTGTAAAATACTGTATGTGTGTTAAGGCTCACGTGACATCAACATGACATCAATAGGTGAGATGTGCTGATTGATAAGCACTCACAATCCAATCATGGAGTCATACAGGTCAAAGAATCTCAGACAATTCACCTGGATGGTTTAACGAGAACTATGATTGAAATATTGATTTGTGTATGTATGATAGTGTGTGTGTGTGTGTGTGTGTGTGTGTGTGTGTGTGTGTGTGTGTGTGTGTGTGTGCTAGATATTTCACACTTTTTTATAACCTGTTCATACGCAGGGACCTCCCATCAGACAAAAAAATGTATTTAAGCATTAAAATAAGGTTAACGAAAGCCACCAGGGAAGGAATGTCATTCACTGCAATGTTCTCACCGATGTAGTAAAACAAGTTTATGTGTTGTGTGTCTCTGCAATCTTAACAATCTTAATAAATCTCGCACAGCAACACAAGGATTGTTTGTCACATTTGTTCTTCATCATCCTGTGCTTCATGATCTTGTTCACATACTGGTCCAATGAACTCCACAAAACACACATAGTGTACACATACTTCGTGCACATGCATGCATGCACACATGCACGCACGCACGCACGCACGCGCGCGCACACACACACACACACACACACACCCCTTTCATCCTACCTTGGGTCTTTCTGAATAGAGTCAATGGATGGAGAACGCTGTAGGCTGCCTTCAGGTGGCAGGGCTGGTCCAGATTTGCTGTAGGGTGATTCCACCACCGAGGGGCAGTACTGCAGGGTGCGGTAGGGGTCTGCCACATAGGGGTCTGAACCATACAAATCTCCGCCTCCACCACCTCCGCTTGAGGTGTAGCCTGGTCCCACTGTGGCATAGTTGTTAGTCCCACCACGGTTGTAGTTTCCTGTCCCTCCGCTGTGACTTCCTGTGCGCTGCAAAGGGGCGGAGTCAACACCAGGGGAGGAGGGAGCTATGGTGGGAAAGTAGGGACAAAGGACATAACTTAGGACCTGGTCATGAACACGCTGGATCAGGTCTACGGGTCAGAGGAGACCGAAGGAGAAGAGGAGAGAAGGGGAGGAGAAGACAAAAGGAAAGGTGAGAGAAGAGGAGAGGAGAGGAGAGGAGAGGAGAGGAGAGGAGAGGAGAGGAGGCAAACATAGAGATAAACAGGTTATCGGGAAAAGACCACCATGTCTCCACATGGAAGGATAGATATTGACCACATGCCCAAAATTAAAAACAAGGGTCAATGTTCAACAAAGGGAAAGATTGAAAAGAGAATGGAGAAAAATCAACAAAAGTTGAGCAGACAAAAGTTGGAGATCATTTTACTGACTGCTAAAATGAATTTGTAAGAGTTTGTAAGACTAAACTATATGAAAATATAACATAGAATACCTACTACATAGGATCACCAACTATAAAATAACTAGTTGAACAGTGTTTACAGTGTAGTGCTTTAGTTAACAGAAATACTTGAAACCAACCTAGCAATAATTCTATTCATATGTGGAGTACAGTAGCCTTGTAGAAATCCCCTTCAGCAATAGTTTCCACAATGCTGAGGATTTGTAAACAGTGTTAGCTTTGTCGCTCATATTAGCCCACCATTCCACGCAATGAAAAATGAAAACTTTGCTCGGGAACCTATTTGCGGACACTAGAGGATGACTGCAGAACTTTTTCTGCACAATGAAACATCTGCCAGGTGAGCAATAAGGACAAAAAAAAATACATAAAATAAAAAAGTTAAACACCAAGCTATCTCTCTTTAGAGTGGGATGGAAATTGAATAGGGATTTGCTCTGCAATGTATAAGCAGCCTGCAGGGGCACAGTAACTGTCACCTTTCCTCCCTGTTGTGTTGGCGCTGCAGGTCGGTGATATATCAAGGTGTTAATGTGAGTCTGGGGGGCTCGTTTCTCTGGCTGTAAAAACACTGAGACAGACGGTGTGGGGTGGACCCATCTCATCTGTCATTAGGACCAAGGTAAGTGTACACAGAAGCACACACACATACACAAATGCAAAAACACCATAAGCGTGTTGTTCGGGGAGTATGCGATAAATCACAGAGCCTTGAAATCAATATGTGACTGTGTGGTTGACTGCTGGGGCTTTAAAACAGGCCTGCGCGCCTCCTCTTTTAAAGACAATTAGCCATTAAAACGTGTCTGGATAAGAAACACATTCAACATGTACGCAAGGGCCAGGACACAAGCATTCCCATGCATCTCATAAAATATGTCCGGGTGGGAACATGTATAAACACACACATTTAAACACTATATATAAGACGTCGCACACATAACCACTGAGTGAACATAAATGAATGGAGGTTGTGTGAATGTGGTTGTGTGTCTCATTGTTATGTGACCAACAAACTTGCTCTTTAGCACGATCTTGAGTGGTGGCATTTACTTGACCTTCACAACCCTCTTATCGCTCTCTTTTTTTTAATCTGTCTCTCTCACACACACATACATAAACACACACACTGCCTGATGTCTGATCTGCCGCACATTTTTGGTACATGAGAGCGATTAAACCAATGCTCAAAAAGAATTTTCCAAAGTTATTTAAAACTTATTTAAATTCTCCGCACCAAATCTGGTAAACCCCATTAGTCAGCCCACCAGAGGCCAAGGAATCTTTTGGATGATGTAACTACATTAGCATATTTCTTATTTCCTTATTCTAAAATCAGGTGAACAAAAATCCTTTGCCAGCCAGCCAGTGAAATATCCAACTTTCAGACTTTGCCATGCAATGTCCATGAGGCTAAAGGCTGTGCAAGCTGTCTACTGATTCCCCAAATTTGATTTGAAATTTGATTGATTTGAGATCCAAAGAAATAGGCAGAGAAAGAGAAAAAAAAGTGAGAGAAAGTGCTGAGAGATGAGGGATGGAGCTGCAGTTAGAAAAGAGCCAGAACAGGGGGCAAAGGGAGGAAGCAAGAGGCGATGGAGTTGGAGACAGTACAGCCGAGTAGAACAGAGGGTATATGAGGGTAATGAAGCAGCGTTACTGCCATCAGAAGCAAATCCCAGTGTTTTCTGTAATCTTTTTGTCTGTGGTATCTCTTACTGAATGTCTCATTAGTAGCCAGGGCTTTAGGCTAACACCACCAGTGTCAGTGTGCAGTCACTGAGAGACTCGACACCCAAATAGGACGAACCCTAGAGCCAAAGAGGGAGTGAGAGAACACTGTAAAGACGAGGGAAAGAAAACCCACAAAACTGGCCTGTCAAATTATTTTCATAGCCTGTGTGCTGTGACAACTGAATAGGGATATCCTTGGGTACAAGTTGAAAAAGGGAAATGGGGGGAAAAAAAGGCACAAATCACAGAGAGAGATGGAAGGTAATAAAAAGACAAAGAATGTCCTGCCAAATGACTGTGTTCGCCCATCGTTTTGTTTTCACATTCTGTGGAATGTTAAGCATCCAGCCTCCCCACGCCTTGTTATGCATTGCATTTTCTTCTTCACTCAATCTTTCTGTCTGCTTTCCTTCACTTCCACCCCTACCTTAAATAAATGAAGTGCTGCTGAATTTATCATTTACTTTGGTAATGGCGTGATATGACTGATGACTTGACCTTTCGGGGGCCAATATACTGCCTGGCAAAAATCTGTGTGTGAGTGCCTTATTATGCACGCATGTGTGTCATTCTGTATGTTGTCTTGTATTCCCGTCCTTGCGAGACCTGGTTTGTTCCAGACCTATGGAGGAATTCATGAATTTGGAGGACATTACTTTTTTGGGGAAATTGCATCTGTTAGGACTTGATTTGATTCAGTTTACGTTTACAGTTAAGCATGTAAGCGTGTGTTTATGTTAAAAGTGCAAGTGAGCAGTGGTCACGATAAAGCGTATTGTCTGTGAGCGGACTGTCGTGTCTGCTTTGCGCCGAAGGAGCTCACGGTGGCTGCAAGACGTGCTACAACTAGCATGAGGCAAACTCGCTGTGCTGTTTCATCAAATATTAAACAAATGGTGAAATGTGCCTTGTGAGTGTACAGACACACACACACACACACACACACACACACACACACTTACACATATGGGTGCTTCACTGACACTTCTCACACCTAACGCTTTGGTGGCGTGAAATTGTGTTTGGGAGGAAATAAAAGGGCGGGTGTGTCTTTTGTATTCCCTCGCTTCGGCGCAGAGTAAACAAATTACGGCGGTGCTCCTGCTGGCAGATTAGTGATGGGAAGGGAAACTCTATTAGTCATTTGACACAGTGATACCTCTGCAATTAGCCAGCCGACTGAGGGGCCGGCTAGCTCAGAGTGGGCTGACTTTTTCTTTGGCTGAGGGAGCCCTCGTTGACTGTACAAGAGATGGAGGAAAACAGGAGGAGGGAGGGAGAGAGATGGGGAGAGGGGGAAAAAAAATAGTGGGAGATCAAACCAATCCTCCGAGCTTTCCATGTTCATCCTCCCTCCTCGTTCTTTCATCTCTGCCTCCATTTCTTTCAATCCCACTCTGTCTCTATCACTCGGTTTTCCTCCATCCCTCCCTTGCCCTTTTCTCTTTTCTTTACTTTTTTCTTTCCCCCTCTCGATCTGTCCCTCTCTGTCTTTTCCTCCATCCATCTTTTTTTCTCGCCCATCTCTTCCGAAACCTTCCTTTTTTTTAAAAATCCCTGCCCTTCCTCTTTTTCTGTACTTCACTCCCTCTCTGCTTCATTTTGTGTCATCCTCTCTCCGTCATCCATTCATTTCATGTTTTCTCCCCCTTTCTTCCCTAACCCCCTTCTGTCTCACTATCTCTCTCCCTCTATTGTGGTTGTAGTAGACGATGTGATCAGAGCTGAGGACATGTCCTTTCTCTCGACACGCTTCAACGCTCAGCACGATTACACAAAACCCCTCAGTACAGTTTCTTTCTCTCTCCGACAAACACACACTCGCATAGACACGCACACAAACGTGGATTTCTAAATATGCAAGTGATTGACACGGACTAAACATGTGTGTGTAACACATCTTTTTCCGATTCTTTAAGGTCATGCAACACCATGCACACACAAACTCGCCTGCAGCAGCCACCGATGAAGCACCAACACACACATAAACACACATACTGCTTGGAAGTGGAGGAAAGTAAGGATTAGGTTCTCCCTCTGTTTATCCCTGGGAGAGCCTCCTGGCCAACACAAGAGCTCTTGATGTTCCTGAGCTGGAAGCACTAGAAGCCATGCATGCACGCACGCACTCACACACGCACACACAAAAACAAATGCCCCCTCCCTGCATTTTTGTATCAAGTACACATCATTTTACAGTGTGAGAGCTGTGGGACACTTGTCTCTATGAGTCAAGGTGCCATGTCTTTCTCCAAGCATGCCACTCCGAGACAGCAGGGGCTCCAGGCCAGTGGCTGCTGCTTAATGTGCATGCTGCTGAAGGACAATAGTCAAAGTCATAAAAGATAAGTTCCTTTTTTTTGTATACATTTATACAGCCACTGCAATTAAAACAGTAAAAGTATGGAATTAATTAAAAATTGTAGTTTACAGAGGTTGGCAGGTTGGCTTTAGTCGCTAGTTATTTTAACTAGTTACCATAATTATTTCGATATTTGTTTATGTGGTTTTTTAAATATTGTCTTGTGTTTCTTTCATATCTTGTCTCAAAGCCTGTTTATATCTACTGTAACACTTGTAATTGTCTTGTTAATAGGCATTATACAAGTAAACTTGCCTTGTCTAACATAAGCATGAGGTTGCTGTTGCTAAGAAAATGTGCAGCATCTGTTAGCTTTTACATCAAATTTTCATTGTCACTATAGGTCAGATTTTCCATTTTTTAATGATAATAATAATAATATTATTTCTGTTTGTTTAATTCTTCATACTGACAAATACCTAAGAATTTGGGACGCAACAAGACACTAATAAAACTGGCTCATAGTAACTATACAGAAAGATCATAATAATGGGAAACATGGTGGCTCAGTTCTTATCACCTCATAGCAAGGAGTCAATTCTGACAGCTGTGGCCTTTCTATATGGAGTTTGCATTTCCCTTTTGTTTATATGGATTTTCTCCAGATGCTCCTTTTTCCTCCCATAGTCAAAAGGTTAGGTGGATTTGACACTCTCTATTCCCCAGCTGCAATATGACTTTCCTCTCCTGTGTGTATGGTGCATCTTGCCTGCTGTATGCTGAAATAAGCTGCAGACCCCCACGACCCTCAAGCAGATAAGTGGGTCAGCAAATGGATGGTTATCACACTTTACTTGAACATGGCTAACATAGCACATTTGATTTTGATTCAGTTCATGTAACGACAGTATGAGGAAGGAGGGTTAAATGTGCTTCTCAAGCCTCGCTCATAAGGACTGGCAATGTTAAAGATATGTGATTTGAGGTCATTTAGATGCTTTAATGGTGTGATAAGTAACAATAGGGAGGCAAAGAGCAAACACAGAAGTAATAAGCAATGTAGTATACAATGATAAACTGTGATTCAATTAATCAATAAAACATGTTGAGATATGAATGTTCCTTTTCATTTGATGGAGACAGTCAACGTTGCTTTTGTGTTGACTTCAGATTTATCTGTGTGATCTCTGAGGACAAAAACAAATGAATGTTTCTTTCTACAGTTATGAATTCAGTACTGCTGATAAAACAGAGAATATGCAAATCAGGTAAACTGAGATAGCATAACACACAAGTGGAATGGGTTTACGTCTGTGTGTCTTGCATGTGTGTGTGTGTGTGTGTGTGAGAGAGAGAGAGAGAGAGATGCTGGTGCAGAGTAACTAGCATCAACATGACTTAAACCTACATTTAGGAAGAAGCGCCATATGTTTTCACCAGGGGAAGAGTTTGTGCTGATCTGTAGAGTAAGTCAGATGCTTTGAGCTGGTAATTAAAGCTTTCTGAGGCTTCAGCAAAAAAAAAGATTGCTGTAAATACTGTACGTATTACTGTACTGTAAGTTTAAGCCACAAAATAAAACATCTATATTCAACGTATAAATTGAGTTGTTGTCTGCTTTGTTGAATAACATTCTAGGTCGGTTATATTACCTGTCACAGTTCTGTTCATCTGTTAGAAAACAAACTACAGCAGAGAGAAAGGCAGAGAAATAAATCAATGTTCACTTCCTTTCTTCCTCGCCTCCCTCCCGAGTGGCCTTTCCTTCCATTCCTGCTCTTTCACAATTTTTTAACATCAAACTGACCCTCTACGAAATAAATATTTGAAATGATCTTTCAATAGAAAGCTGGCTGTACTATGACAATAATAACCTATGTAATTTTAACTAACATATTCCCCGTGGAGTAAACATAATTTTAAAAGTGCAACTTCCAAACTTTATTTACTGACGTTCAAACGGCAGTAAGTTCATTAAAAGACCAGCAGGATCAGGGGCTAAGCTGAAATTAATCCTGGCCAAACAAACCTAATCTAACCTGGTGACAGACAGAGCCTGGTAAGTGGCACACAAGAGCACCTGGGGAGATGCTTCAGCCAAAAGGTCTAACATGCTGTAGTGATTTAGTTTCCTGCACTGAGGTTTTATCAGGCACAAAGTGACAAACAACAGGTGATTGAGGCTCATGTATTTGCAATGTTTGGTGCAAAAAATAAAAAAAATTGAATCCCACTTACCACTACTCCCATACTGTACAGTGATATCACTATATACAGTATACATCTTCATATCATGACACCTTATTTAAGCTTAGGATGTGTTATGGCATGTAGCAAAAAGCTGTAGAGGAATGTGTGTGTATGTAAGCATGTATGCATATATGTGGGATGCAGTTAATGTCCATCAACTGTAGCTGCCTAAAAGCACACACACAGCCCATGTGACTATAATTAGCATTATAAACCACATTTGGACACCGGAGGACATGTGCCAGATGAAAGTGAGCCTTTTCCTTCTTCTTCTTCCTTTTCAAGGATCCATCACTTTTTTTCCATTTAAGAGGTGCCCTGAACTTTTCCTGCCTTCTGGTCAGAAGACACATGGTAACTGCACCCTCTCTCAAGTCCTCTTCATCTTTATCCATTCCTCCATACCCTCTTGGACTTGTTTCCACTCTCATCTCTCTCCTCCATCACTCTTTCCGTTCTACCCCCCTTATTAGGGTGTCAGATCTCATTACAGAAGGAACACAGCCGATTTAAAGGGGAAAGCTTGGTTGGCAGATTGGTTTAATGGTTTGATGCAAAGCCTTCTCCATATTTCTTTCTCTCCTTGTTGCTGTGCACGTGCACTGTATGTTTGCACATGCACACTGGCGGAAGGCAACAGGGCTATAGAGCTGCAACTTCAAGCAAAAATAATCCAGCCTTGATTTCTAGAAACTTGCAACACACACACACACACACACACACACACACACACACACACACACACACACACACACACAAAGAACAAGGCTATAGAGGCAAAGGCTACGCTGCATCAGACCAAACAGATATATCCACACCTTAAAGATTATGCCAAGAATTTACACAGGCATATGAATATCCTCACAGCAAAAACCTCACAATTGTATCATTTTCATATACACCTAAGAATGGCTTACTTAAAGTAAACGTTAGAGTATCCAAGATGAGGCTTTGTTTGTAGGAGTGGATGCAGAATAAAGCTAGAATAAACCAGACAGCACCATGGACATCATGGTGCTGTCTGGTTGTGAAGTGATAAGACATAAGCACCTGAACAAAACTACAGGACTAAGTAGTGTTTTTGTAGTGACAGAAAATGTGATGTATAATGCTTGTCAAGTATGACATAAAATGCAAATTCCCAATTTATCCCATGCCACTCTGTATCATTTGGTTTTCTGGTTCTGCTAATGGCTGAGAAAACATAACCGTGTTACTGACCATGGCTTATTGACGAATGATTGTAGAATTTGAGCCTGTCTTCCTGAAAGATACTGGAGGGAGCATTGTTAAACTACATAACAAGCCTTATCAACAGCAATAGTTCAACCTGGCAACTAGATACACCTGACAAATAGCCGTGGCAGTGAATCTACCAATTCTCGCTGTCGCCACCTGAGCTACGTGCAGGTCTGATGATAGGCTATTAAAGAGAAAAAGTACCACATCCATTCAGAGCTGCCGTTATTCCCAGTGGTCACAATCATTAATACAGGCCAAGATAGCTTTCATGAAATCAGGAGAGAAGGTATGGCAAAAATGTATGAGCAAAGGCACGAGGAAGAAAAGGGGAGAAAACAAGGAGGGAGGCAAAATATTTAACTGATGCGCACTGTACTCTGAAATTAATTAATAGCGAGTATAACAGATGAGATAAAGGAGAAGGAAATAAAAGAAAAAAACAGGGTAGAAATATATTTAAAAATAGAAAGAAAATAATACAAGGCAGAAGGACAGAGGGGTCAGTAAAGAAAATGCAGAGAGCGGAACAGGGAGATGGGAAAAGAGAAGGAAGAAAAGGAAAGCATAGTGACAGACTGTAGGCTGATTTAACAAAACACACAAAAATAAACAAATGTGTAAACCACATCCTGAGGCTTTTTCTTGCTGTGATTCTTTTTTTTTTCCCTGAATGCATGTGAATGCAAGTGTGCTTCAGAGACTCTGTGACCATGCAGGGATAATCGCTTGAAATAGGCCACATTAACCTGCAGTCCTCTGGGGCGCTGGCCTGGTTTAATCCAAGAATGAAACACTGTGCACCGCTGCTTACACACATGCATGGTGCAAACCCACACCAATACACACTCTTGCATGAAGAAATATTTTGCTGTGTGTGTGCTGGGCAGAAAGGGGGGAAAAAATGAAGAGGGTGAGACAGCAGTCGGTAAGAATAACTGAAGTAGAAGGGTGTGTGTGCGAGAGAGAGGTTTGACCAAATGCAGTCATACACACAGTCACACAGCTGAAGCAAATGTTTATTTGCAACCTATTTTTAGATTTTCCTCAGTTGTGTTTAGATGTGTTGACAATGATGTTAACACTCAGACCAACAAGGAATGTAGAAGTGACAAAAAGACAGACGGATTAACCAACTGATGGTGTTCTGAGTGAACCAAACATGTTGTCAAACTGCTGTCAACAGCACAACGACGAAATGCCAGCAGACATCCCCAGAATGCAGGTCTGTTTGTTTATGGAATTCTTAGTGGAAGGAGAAGGCTGAGAGCAGACACGTTCCAAAATATTAAGTACATCTTCAGCCAAGCGCGCCACTGCAAAACAATTGCAGATAGCTATGAATTAAGGGCAGGTGATTGAGCCAAAGAAAACATAGCACGAAGTGTGTAATTTGATTGTTTTTCCTCTATAACTCGACTTAACTTAATGAAATTAGCCTTGAGCCCACTATGTGTCTGCTTCACTTGCTTTTTTCTTCCTGTCCTGTTTGCTGCCTATTTCTCTCCTGTCCTAAACTAGGTCAGGAAAGAGCCACTAAAAAAAAAAAAAATAGCGCATGTACAATCATAATCCCTTAAACTTCTATTGTTCTATCAGGCAGCTCCTCTTCCCAGTTAAGTGTCCAGTTAAGTAATGTGGTGGCCCACACTCTCAATGAATACTGTGAGCTTCATTTAACTGAAAGTGCCTTGTTTAAATTGGCCTTGAATTAGCCTGACACTGTGCACCGTATATAGCATATACCCACTGACTACAGCTTTGCAATATTTTTTGAGTGAAATACCCACACAAATGTGCCTCTTTTCTTTCCACTGAAGGAATGACTTATAGCATTAATTACATTGATCCATGCCAGCTTAATGAACCAATAATATGAGGCTGCCATTGCCAAGAGAAGGCACAATGACATAATTAATGACTTACCGCTCACCATGTCAGCACAGCCCTTATCAGTTCACTATGTGCTATCACTCTCTGCATTACGAATCCTAATTAGACAGCCTCCTAGTCACTTCACATACTATTCACGTGACTTTTAAAACATGCTGCGCTAAGGCCAGGCCTTAATTTAATGGCCCAGTCACTTCAAGGTGCAGTTCATCTTTTGTGTGTTGATTTACCACTGCAGTTACATGGGCCAGGCACAGCGGGGATAAAATGATGTATCAAGTGAAACAGGCTACACTCTAATTGAGAATTTAGCTCAAACGACATGAGACAATCTATTAAAACACTGTATCATAGGAGAATGGTATTGTAAACCTCAAGCAATGGATTTAGCAATTAAATGTATGTACACGGTCTAATCCACAGTCTATTGATTTTTGTAGCTGCGGTGCAAATTTCCATTGTGAGTTTTCTTACACCCATCTATTGAAACTACAAATACAAGGCACAGTAAATTATAGATAACAGCAGATCCTCTCTGTACACTTCTGAAGAACACTTATTTAATTAATTCCTGCTTGCAAAGACAATCCTATCGCTGTTTGCACTGTTCCGAATTTCACAGACGGTAATCAAAGCAATATCCCACCAGAATAAGAGCAAACCAAATGACCTCCTAACTCTGAAATGTGCTTCAAAAGCTACACTCTGTGCTTTAAGGCAATTCTCACTCCTTTCAAGTAAGTCAAACTGATCAACTCAAACGCTAGTCTGGAGTGGCATATTTACTGTTATGATTCTGACCCAAATGCTAATGATAGCTATTAAGGCTGGTCTGGTTAATGACATCGAGGGAGCTGTGAACGTGGCGTGACCGACTTGGGTGTTTTCATGTGGGTGTGATATGGTAATGGGATTAACACGGCGTACCTAAACCCACATTGAGATAAGCTCAATGAGGCCCTATTAAAAATACATTGCTGGCAACAATGGAGTTACAGAGGGAGCGGGTACGAATGATTGTGTCTCACTGCGTGAGTTTGATACAAAATGTGCCTAACTGTGTCTCATTCCCAACTGGAAAAAAATGAAACACTTCTAAATAACAAAAGAGTCTGTGATGGTGTTTTCAATACTCCTTATTCTCTATTCTTTCTCATGTATTTTCTCAATTCTGCCACAGCTGATTATTGTATCAAATATTGAAGACACAAGAGATGGCCAAAGTCAAAGAAGTTGTAAGATACATTTTAAGTTTGAGAATAAAAAGAAGATGGAAATAAATGACGCATACATTGTTCCATGTGTGTAAAGGCATTCTAGAATGCACACAGTGAATAAAAACACAAAAATGCTAAGTTAAACTGAATAGCTGTAACTGCAGGAGGGCCTTACCGGTGTTGTTCCGATAGGTGCCTGTGTCCGGCCCCTGGCTCTGGCTAAGGCTCCTCATGGGGCCCTTGTTGTGGTAGACACGTTCTTCATAGATGGGATCTATGTGGTGCTCTGGGGACCCTAAGGGCCGAAGGGGCTCCTGACTGTGCTGACTACTGTAGGAGCCACGAGAGCCTGGAGAAAAGCGAGGGGAGAAAAAAATATGTAAGGAAAATGGGGAAGAGGCTGAAAGAGAGAGTACAACATGAGGGAGAGGTGCAGTACATGAGGTAAAGAAGGGTGGCACAGAGGAAGTGAACAGATGCATTTTAAGGGGGTAAGGAAAATAGGAAAGATAGGTTGCAATTTCATGCAGGAAGGAAAAAGTAGAATGGGAAGGTGGTGATGAGAACCACAGAGGATGGAGTGGGAAAAACAAGATATGCAGAGGATGTAAGAGATGATGAGAACGAAAAAGAACAAATGAATGTGGCAGGAGCAGAATGAGTACAAGACAAGAAAAAAGAAAAGGAAATGATGGATGAAAGTCAGTGGACAAGAGGGAAGAAAAGAAGAGGAAAACAGCACTTACTCCATAAAAAAGCAGGCCTATATGACTCCCCTGTTTTTAGCCATGTCGATTTTCAACTCTGGAGCCATTTTTTGCAAATGTTACAGAGCACCAAGTGATAGACAGCGCATTATTTATAAAGAGGACAAGAAAAGGGTTGATGGTGTCTGTTTATGTTTGTATGAATAATAGTATAGGAAAAAGGGTGAGTTAGAGCACCAAATCAGAAGAACAAAAAAAAAAAAAGACAAAAAAATAGAGAGACAGGTATAGCGACAGATGAGATAGGAAGAAATAGGAAGAGAGTGAGAGAGAAAAAAAAGAGAAAGGGATGTCTGTGTTTTTCTTTTTCTTTTTTTTTTTAATCTACGCGGAGCACATTGCTGGTCGTCAGCTATAAAATAATGAGATGCAGTGCCCCCCCCATCTTGCTCTATGTTTGGCAGGAATCCCACAGACACAGGGCAAGGAAGACATTGACAGCAGGCATTTGTTCACTACACAGCAGAACAAATGTAAGGCCTCCCTCTGAAAACACAGAGAGCAAAATTTAAATCAGGAAAGAGAAGAAAGGGAGGAGGCCAGCGGACTATGAAGACGAGTCAGATGGGCTTGGGTGACGTGGCAGCGAATAAAGTTTTAAAAAAAGACGTGTACCTTTTCGTATATACACACAGAATTGGAAAGCCATGAGTGACTGAGAGAAATAGAGACGGTCAAGTGTAGCTAATGTCGTATCATATCGCATTAGATCTCAGACGATGGCAAGTCCTGTGCCAAAGATATTCCAGTGAATGTAGGGGGATGAGTGCAGTGCTTCAAGACTCCAAATCAAACCTCTGTGTGTATCCACCATCATCTTAACACAGTCGAAACCCCACAACCCTTCAGATCATATCAGCAATCAATGCATGCGAGAAACTCAGCCATCTAAGAAGGATCAAGCACACACAGTAGCATGCAGCTATGCTTTCTTTTTTTTTTTTTTGCTACAGCTTAGGATCAGTGTCTCTTCACTATCCCATGAAGCAAGACAAGTCAAAGAGTGTATTTTAGAGACGAATCGTAGTGAATACTTAAAGAGAAATACACGTCAGGAGTCTGTTGTTATCCTAAACCTCCTTTATCGATCATGCTACAAAGTAGGGTAATGCAAGTGGTGCACGTTTGAACAAGAGCCTGCTTGCACTTCCTATCCTGTACTTTGGATTAAACAGTGGTTTAGTTTTGTATGCCTGTCTTGAGCTTGACTGTTGCGAAGAGGCTATTGAGTTTCACTGTGTCCTCTTTTCAACAGCGTGGTTAACTCACTGGCCTGTTTACCTGCCTTGCTAACAAAAATGTAGACTGTCTCCTGTCACACTCTGCTAGCCAGCAGCATCCAGGTAGAGAAGATGAATAGAAAGATGAAGAGAGAGGGAGTGAGAAAATAAAGGGGATGGAGAGAAATTGGGAGAACAACATAAATGAAGGGAGAGAAAGTTTAAATTATTGACATTACACTCATTGAGCTCAATTGAAATTTAGAAGACAGGAGACTACATTTAGAAACAATAGGGAAAAGACGCAAAAAAAAAGAGAGAAATTTGTCAGAATATGCATGAGAGAGGGCTAATTAGAGTCCCGGACACACCCATTAACAGCATGACTCATCCCAACTCTCTCTCTTCCTTCATGCCTTTACTCTTTGAAGTCTTGGTGAGTCAGTTTCATTTCTTTATTCATTTCTCTTTTTTTTGACTCACAAAGGCCCACTTGTGGAAGTACTGACCTCTTTCTTTTAAAGGGAAAGGGAACTTTAAGAGGAGAAGATAGAATGATGCAGAAGAGAAAAAGCGAGAGAGAGAGAGAGAGAGAGAGACAGACAAAGAGAGAGAGAGAGATGTGCTCCCACAATGTTTAATTCTGTAAAATATTTAAAGAGGACAACTAAATGTAAAAACCAACTCGGGTCCCTTAATGCGTCTTTCCTGTTTGTGTAGTGAAAAAAGAAAAGTAAATATCACCTCATAAAAAATAAGATATAACATTCTTTGCCCTTTAATTTCATTTCATGAATTACAGTAGGTACAGTACATGGTTACATGTACTGTACCTACTGTAATTCCACCAGGAAAGGATGGTGTATCTGTCAAGTTAAAACTCAATATGTGATCATAACAATTTCCGAGGCCAGTCCAATCACAAATAGAACAGGGCCATATATCTAAATATCAATGGGATTTCAATGCCAAGGAAGCTCAAATGTATGAGCTGATAGCTTTTAATCATCTCCATTAGCTAGAAGATTTTAGTCATCCATTTTCTTCAACTTAGTGTTATGCTATTTTGCCACTTAGGCCATATTTATACACAATGGACTGTATCATTTGGGCAATTTCATGCAGAAAGCACAGAGAGGTAATTTCGTTTTTTGGGGGGCGATTGCTGTTTTACGCAGCTTAACTCCAGTGTAGGCGCTCTAGCTGTTGAGTATGTCTCCAAACAGGCTACTCACATGAACTCTACTGTGCTTTTTACAAGGGAATATTACCCACAGGGGATAAGTAATCTCTGACTAATAGTATCTACGA
Source organism: Hollardia meadi (assembly GCA_037974645.1). NCBI lineage: Eukaryota > Metazoa > Chordata > Actinopteri > Tetraodontiformes > Triacanthodidae > Hollardia > Hollardia meadi. Next base: position 2,946,651 of record JBBPCS010000002.1, read on the forward strand.
ATAAATCTTGGTTGGAAAGACTTTTGGAATATGGTAAGTACCAGAAATTACGATTACTATTATCTATTTGAAAGTAAATATCTTGAATTTTTACTACTGGAAAGTTGCAATTAAATTGTTTTGCTACTATCAACCTCAACGTGTTAGTAGAAGCTCATGAAAACAAATCCTGATAATTATATGACCCAGGTCAACAAATTATAGTAACAGTCTGAGATGTCTGTACCATCGGGAATCATCAATGCTCAGTCTTTTCCTCTTCATTTAAAGTCTTCAGGAGAGGTGAAACCCCCAGATGTTGCTTCAAAATCAGAGTTATGCCTTCAGGGTGAAGTATGAAGGTCATGTTCTTCATCAATATAGCTCCAAGTTTAAAGGACTAATCAATTAAATTAAACTTACTCCAGTTTCAAAACATTGGCACCTGCTTTTTTTATATCAATATTAAGCTTGTCAAATATTTCATTTATGTTGAAAAGTCAACCTGTGGCAAACAAAGCTGTAATAGACACACCAATTTAGCTTTGACCAGGGCTCAGTCTGAGTCTGTCCCTTCAGCTCACACACACGCACACAGAAAAAGCAGTAGAAATAGATGATGAAGAAGAAATAAAGGAAATAAATGAACAGACCCTTAAAACGCCTGAAAAAATAAAACAAATAAAATAGAATTTGTCTGCAGTTACATGAAGAGTAGTGAAGCTACTTCTCGTGCTCTAAAACTCAGGCCATAAATTTGAGTAAAGTCAAATGAAAGGTTATCTAAAACTACTTTCAGTCTGAATGGCACTTTTAATGACAATCTAAAGTCCTTGAAACAGTGGGCTATCTACAATATTTAATTTAAACTGGCACATACAGCCAACTTCAAATAAAATTTTCCAGTTTCCACAACACATTTTTATTTTCAGCTTGACATTCAGCCAACTCAATTTTGCAGAGTCAAGAGAGAAGCCATTCATTAGTCAATGTAACTATAGCAGTAAATAAAAGTCTCTGTTAGCTTGAATGCTCCCTGTACTAAGACCAGCGTGATTTTAACACATTGAGCTCCCGGAAATAGCAAATAGAAGATCTTATTTGAAGACACAATTAGGATCAGAATCATTTTAATCTTCGAATTGCAGGTTTCTATCTGGCAGTCACAACAGAGCTGTTCACGAACAGCTTTTGATCCACAAATGCAACTGCTGAACGGCTACTGATTTCATTTAGAAGTTCTTTAAAAAGGGAAGCCACAAAAGAGACGCTCTAATGCCTCACGTGAAGTACATACAAGCGCTAGGATTAACCCAAAGAGACCGACCACAACACACTGATCTGCTTATTAAAAGAGTGGCTAATTCAACATACTTGAATGCAAAACTCAACATTTCTTAGCATGGCAGTGAGATGCATTAAATTGTAACATGGGCCCTCACTTACAGCACAAATTCTCCACTAATAGATGATATGGATCAACAGACCATACAGACACAAACACTCAAGATATATTGATATAGTGAGAGTTTTTCTTTCATCCCTTTACTGCTCACGGGACAGTAAAAACGGCATAATCAGTGAGACAGAGTAAGGCTACTAAATTCCCATTCTGGAGGTATACGCATTGGGTTTACGTGTGAGACTGCATGAGTGTGTGGACACCCACCAGCCAGACTGCCAGGCCTCTGCAGTGTAGCAGTAGCGTAGAGCTCGTGGGAGATCTTGTACTGGTCAGAAGCGTGGTGAGCTGCCAGCCGTTTGGGAGACAGAGTGGCATAGCTCCCTATGCCTGAACTCATCTGCAAAGACAAGAGTTTTAATTGTAATTAAGCTCAGTGAATGTACAGGGTGAAATCTATACACAGTTGTAATTACGGCCTGCTAAATGACTATGCGTTGGCAGCCAAATGTGTAACAACCGACACGGATGATATGTTTTGTGTTGTTCAAATAGGAAGATTACATGAATACAACTGACTTATAGATTTATGTTTGAAGATATGACTCAATCTGTAATTGCTGTGGAGCTGCACTACGCTGTTCTTTGTCATGATTAGAGATCTGACAGAGTGGAAAAGAATAAAATCACCCAACTGCTCGGCATGAATCAATACCATAACTATATAATATTATATTTAAATAGAATGGTACACTTTCAATTACAACTATGTTAAAAAAAAATACGGGGCATTATCACCGTAAATACTGCACTCAAATATAATCGTTGTAATGATATGCTGCACAAAATAGCCATTCTCAAATCACTCTCTAAACCTACTGTCTGTAGAATAACTTGCTCCGTAATTTAAAACACAATGTAAATGTGTGAACAATAATATGATAAATGTGCACAGGGTTAACTGAATGAATTCCTCCAAATAATCTGACATTAAAATATTGATCAAACCATGTCAGGATAATATTTAAGTGAGATTAGTCACAGGAAAAATCAACATATACTTTGGTCTGATGTTTTCTTAATTGAAGGAGGAAGAAGGTACAATGTGCACACAAGTTTATACTTGACATGTTCTTACAATCACATCTTGATAAAATGTATTCACATGCAAGTGTGAAACACAGTTCAGTTATACAGCAATTTAGATATTGATTTCAGTCAGAGAATAAAGTTTAAATTCGCACTAACTCTAGTACTGTTGCAATTGTCTTGGTTTAATTCATTACAGTGTGTTATAACCAATAGCATTTCAGCATTTCACATAAAAAAGTTTCATATTTAATACTCTTGTAACACAAAATGTATTTCCTTTCTACAGTTTTCCACACTGTAAGACTGTAACACTCGGTACCTGGTGAAGAGGGGACGATGATGAGCTGGCCCTTCCCCCTGCTGCTGTAGAATTGGGCGGAGATGTGACCCTCAGGGGAGACCCACCCCCTCCTGCAGTTGTCACAGCAACTGCGGTGCTGGAAGACAAATGGGCAGTAACATAATTTATCTGAAAAATAATGACTTCAAATGCTTCATTCCATTTCACATATAAAAATCATCCTCTATCATGTGGGAAGTATGTGAGTATTTCATATTCATGCCTGCATATATTGGGGCTCCAAATGAACCCCAAAGGCAATTTCCCCTTTCCACTTTAATGTATTGTAGTCACTCATTGTTTATTTATCCCTCCTCTCATACTGCCTCTAAAAACTAAGAATGAGACTGATGTGTGAAATACAGAAATTCTTTTAAAAGCCATCCCCTCCCATTGAACTCTATTATACATCAGATATAAACAACACATCAAAATCAATATTGGTGTCACAGTCACTGTGGCTCTCCACCTGTATGACTTAGCCAATCGGTTAGCAGGAGTCTGTTTGTTGGGAGAGGAGGAGGAGGAGGAAGGCAGGCGTTGAGTGGTAGAGTACGCTGGTGTGTCAGAGACTGATCCCAGGCGCTGGAGTTTACTGGGGGAACCAGATCCCGAGCCTCCTCCTCCAGACAGAGGAGAACTGACACGCTGGGTAGGTAAGGTGGAGCTGGAGTAGAAGATACCTGGAGAACAAAGGGAAGGGAGTGAAAGCTCAACAAACATGGGAAGCAGAAGAATGAGTTACAATGTGATGAGGCTAATGCCAATTTGGAGTACAGATAGAGCCAGGTCATCTAGGAGCCAAAGCCTAACTTTTTTCAGTGGGTTGACAATATGGACAAGACAATATAATAAAAACCTACATGTTTGGGTCAGGGGAGGTTAACAAAAGCATAAAATTGGCTCAACACTGAAGACAAACTACAAGCTTCATCCTGGTAATGGAACAGTGGAGCAGCTCTTTGCCCTTGCAGGGTTACTATAGGGGTCAAGGGAGGTTGCCCATCCAGTCTACATGTGTTTTGTAAACTTAAAGAAAAGTCCCAAACTCTGCGCTGGGACAGTTGTACTGGGGTCCTGGGGCTACAAGCCAACCGATCCATATATAAACAGCGTGAGAATTGTGTTCGTATTCTCACCAGGACGTCGAACATGTAACCGAAAGAACGAGATCGGATATGCAAGAGGATGAAATAAGTTTCCCACATAAGGTGGCTTTGCTCGGCCTTAGGAGCCAGTAGAGGTGGTTCAGCCATCTGATCAGGATATCTCCTGGGAACTTTCCTTTGGAAGTTTTCCAGGCAAATCCAACTGGTAGGAGACCCAGGGGTAGATGCTGGAGAGATTGTATATCTGGCTTTGGAACTGTAGCTGGAATTTTTTTTTTTACTTCGCTAGTAAAAATACATGCCATATAGGGATGTCTTGAGTGTGATTGTGAAAGTGAGATAAGTCAATAAAAAAAAGGAAACTGGCTGGATAAAGGAAAATATGACACAGTATATGCAGTACTATACATGCATGGTCCAAATCCTTTACCCAGAAACAAGAGGCAATATAGCTTGTTTATCATTTTATGGAGGAGCAATACAACATGTGAGAAAATTATACATGCTGCAGGCTCTGAAAACATTCTACTAGTACCAAGGTTTTTATTCCAATTCTCATGCATGTCTGTCAGTGTCTCCAAATGTCATCTCTGCATATCCGCAGTGTGTCATTCTGTGCCAGATCAATTTATTATACAGAAAGTGCATCTCTGTGAAGAGAGACAGAGAAGAGAATGGAAGAGACGGAGAGGTGAGTTCTTACCTGACCCTGCCCCAGTTTGTGATTGTTGCTGCTGGGCTGCACGACTAGATGTCACCTGAGGGGGTGTGTGGGGGGAACGCAGAGCAAGTGAGGGAAGAAGAGCCATGACAGGAATGGATGAAGGAGGGAGGTATCAGTGGGGGAGGGAGAGGGAGAGACAGAGTTAAGAAAAATAGGATAAAAAAGAATAAAGTAGTAGCAGTTGCCATCAAAAACTTTTATGCACAATGGGTTCGGTGAAGCCTTTGAGGAGTTCTGAATGAACATAGAGCAGCTAGTAATGAAATCCCCACAGAAAACAGAGGGGTGATTCAAACAGACTCATAGAAGCAGACCATGAGGTCCCAGGAGCTCAGCTGACTGAAATCATTTGTCATAAAGCCTTGTTGAACCACCTACTCAAAGAGGAGAGAAGGTCTACAGGGTTGTCAATATATTCATGTCAATTCAATATTTAATATCTATCATTTGTCATTACATAAACCCCAATATTCACAAATACTTAAAACAATTTAATCTATTATTCAATTAATACAAATTTAAGACACAGCCATTTGCTGTTAAATCATAAACTACTGTTAAACTATTAAAACATTGATATCGCATGGTCAAAATATCTATGAATATCTTACAATTTAAGTCAGCACACCTGTCTTCAGTTAGAGCCAAATTTAAGGGAGGGTAGCGAAAAGAAATGAACATTTTTGCTCACCTACTGTTTAGCTTACCGCAGCTTTGACTGCAATGTGTGATTAATTCCATACAGACAAAAAGCCACATGCTGGCGTGTGAGGTGAAGTTAGAGCATGAGATCACTTTCTACCACATGCTGCCCGATTCTAATATATTCTCCTTAGTCTCCAGAGACAGTAGGAGGGAGCATTATGCCAGCACTCCACTGCGCCTCATATAGCCTTTTATTGATGCTTAAAGCAGTACAGTTGATTCAAATACATCATTACTAGCCTGACATGGCTGCAGTTTTACAAGGCCACATTATGCAGTGAGTCACCTTTGAGCACTGTTATCAATGCATATACAGTAGTTTTTCTTAGTCGGTAAGAGAACTTAAAATACTCAAACCTTCTGTTTCTTAGCATTAAAGTTGTTAATACTTACAATCATATACACCAATATATAAGGAAAGGCTAACAAATGAAATTGGATTTGCTTCATTAACAAGGTGAAAATAAATGGTTTGAATATCAACGCTGCTAGAGTGTTAGTCATATGTATTTTTTGTGCATATGTCTGACACAATGTAAATGGCCACAAACATCTGATCATCCAATAGCCAGTCCCTCACATATATCAACAATCTGGAGTTATGTTAGAATGCTATGTTTGTATATAACAGTTTCCAGGTGTAAATATCTGGAGTTGTACAATTGTGCAGAAGGAAAAGCATGTCTGCTCAGCAAGCCTTCCCTGGACAAATATAGCAACACACACAGGCACACAATCTCCCATTATGTTCTCAATGGCAGTGTCTGGTTATATTTTCCTGCTTATGATGACGCAAAGCGTGTCTGCCGAAGACAACGGGCCATTGGTTCCAGCACTGCTTTGTTTACAGAGGGGTCATAGGAACTGATTTATCTCTAGCTGAGTGGATTAGCAGTCTCTTTCTTACCAATCTGAAATACAGTTTATGTAGGCAAAGTAGCAGAGACAGGGTGACATCAATAGGGACTGAAAATTTGACTGAATGAAAAATTGGTAGAATGAGAAACAGGTGAAATATACAATAAGCTATTGTACAGTAGCTGTCATGTGTCTTCTGGTATGTTCTTGACTGAAAATGACTTTTATTGATGACTGGTGACAACAATGACTGGTATGACTCAACTACCAAGGATCGAGTGGATTTTACTAACCAACAACGCTCAATGGTATTAGCATTATTGCTACAGTCAAAATCTGTGGCCTTGAAGACAAAAATTGCTGAACTGGTTAACAGAAACTGGTTAAAATACAAGTCCCTTTAAAAAATCAGTAGTGGATACACAACTTATTAGCATGCTCCCAAATAACTCTGCATTAGGAATAAACAGACAAATGTAACAGATAGATGGCTTTACTGTGAAAATTTGTTTGAATTGTTCAAATTACACTGAATATAACTTTCAGAACTGCCAACACCATCTCATTCGATCCACTAAAATCCAGAGACTAATTTTCCAAACAACTTCCATGAATAAATCACTATTTTGATGTCATTTCCTTCCAAAAGCAAAGAATATTTCATTATAGAAATGCGCATGGTCATGTTTTTTCTCAGTTTCCCTATTATTCATGACTTTATGACTCTCATTTTTGGCTCACTACTTCAGCACCGTTCAGAATAGAAACTTCATTTGAACTTCAAAATGTTAAGCTCATTGGAGACATTATCTGAATTACTTTTAGTGTTTATGTCTTTCATATTTTCCAAACTATTAAGATTTTTTTGACCCCAACCCCCTAACGCTTGTTGAGTAATATAATAGAGTTTGAGTGATGCCTCTCAGCTTAATCTCTATTAAAAGCACTGTCTGTCCCAGGAGACACTAAGCTATTATCTTCACCACGGAAAACCTGGTGTAACCAAGATTTATGTCTTCTGCAAATATTTACACTCAAGTTGCTGTAATTGGGCATTTTCAGACTGCAAACATCAACAGTGTAAAAAAAGGATAATGTGCTTTAATGCATCAGTAATCCTAATTTTACCATAAGTACTGTATCCTACCCCGCTTACAGGTGGAACTAAAAATTACCATGAATTGTCACCAGTCAAAAAAACAACAAAAAAAACTGCTTGATTATTTAAGGTGTTAATCGTACCTATACTAAGTGCATGTGTAAAAGTCTTTGTTTGAGTGCACATGGACAAAAGGTTATTAGAGAGTGGATTATTAAAATGTCTATAAACAGCCTGAGAGACATCTTAATCGGGATATGAGCCATGATCCAGAACAGTGTGAACCGTTAAAATCTGCTATACAAGTCCCCTGTGTGAGTTATGAAGCCAAGTGGTGATCTGAAGCTGATCACAATCAGGCCACAAAACTGAGTTTAAGATCCCTAATAATGGTTTATGTGACTTGATTGTGTTCTACACTGCAGTTGTGCAACAGTCCTCGAGATACAAACTGAGAGAGAAATGGACTTCAGACTGATGAAGACTGAGTGGATGAATGAATAGATAAACAGCTGGATGGTTAAATCACCAGGTAAATAAATGATAAGTGTAGATAAATTGCTGGCTGAGGTAACAGATAGATAGAAAGCCTGACAAACTGAGTTAGGGAGAGCACTTTCTCGATCCCATTCTATGTCATCTTGCAGTGCTGCTTCTTTTCTCCTCCAGTAGAACACTGGGATGTTTGAGGTGCCATGTATCCATGCATTATTAAAGCAGGGCCTCTCAGGGTTATAAATACCCTACAGAAGAGCAGCAACATGCTAGACCTTATACTCTGTCACTCTCGCTCTTCCTGAAACAGTCACTTCTGCAAACTTCAAACAAATACACCTATGTACACACATGTTTGTCAGACTGAATCAACTCCCCCAGTCCCATACCTATGCATATGCACATGCCTGCAAGCACACCAACAAATCCTGCATGTACTGCACATGCATGCAAGCTCCACCAGCCTATCTAGCAGCACTGGCTTGCATAAAGCTATTCATAAGCAACAAGCCCTGCTGACAACGCTGGCCCCATTACACTGACAAGCCAAAAACATCAGAGAGGAGGATACACACACACACACACACACACACACTCATGCTCACATAGACAGAGATGTTGAGCAGAGAGGACAGGGAAGGAAGAAGGGATGAAGGAATAGGATAGAAACACTGCAATTCAAAGGAAACAGAGGACAAGAAATATTCTAAAATTCAGAATACAGATGGAATAAAAACACCCTTTGCCTTACCTGTCCATCCATCTATATGCCAGTCTATCTGTTTTTTTATTTATCTTTCAGCCTATACCCCGTCTATTTCTTATTTATTAAAGGAAGGAATGGGAGCTTTCTCTGAAACCAGCTCTGAAATGAGCTTCGGTGTGACTGAAGGGTGGGAATGACTGAATGTGTTTACAAAGACAGATATCCTCTTCTTCACCTTTCTCTTTCAACAGACACACAAGTACCTGAGCGAATAAACACACATGTACACACAGATTTGCACGTGCACGCAGCAATTGAGAAACGAAACACAAAGATAAAGCCCTTTGCAGATGGAAACCTTAATGAAAACATATGCAAGTACTTGCAAAAATACATAATAACATTCTCAAAAGGCTGTGATCCTTGTTTAATAATTATCTCATTTACAATTATTGACCTAAAATATTCACTCTTACTTTCAATCCATCTATTATAACAAATGTAATATTTGCAGACACCGGTAATATACTGTATTTTAATGAAGCACTGCAGCTGCTCACTGATTTAGCACGTGTGGGTGGTTTCAAAGTGCGTGTATGTGCACAACATGTGTGTATACAGTATGTGTAGTCCAGTTGAAATGTTAAGGACATGGAAATTGGAAATAATAGGCTCCTGTAGGCTGGAAAGTAATTTGGTTGGGTTTTCTCTTTTCATCAGCACACTGCTGTGATTAGTATGTGACTTTGTGTCTAAGTTTATTCCTCAAGTCCTAATAAACAGACACTCAGTGAGGTGTCTCTGTGTGCATTTAATCATCTCTTCATTTTGGTCTATGAGCATCTCATTACCTGACTCTTTCTAAACAGCTTTATTGAATTTGTCTAACCCTGTCTCTCAAGTCCTCCCAAATACACAAAAAATTCTATGGATCAAGTAGAAATCAAACAAATCCACACTGAGAGTCAGAGATACAAGTAGCTCAAGAAGCACTGTTCAAGATATTGCAGGAAAAAGAGGGTAGAGGAAATGAAGGTCGATGTTTGTGATGGAAAAAATGAAGGAGCGAGGAATCTGAAAACTAGCATATACAGTATATCACGACACTGGTCCTCAAAGGTCTGCTTATAAACTGTGGAAAACTCACTCCAGGTGAGTTACCTTCACAGTCAAACTCCTCTGATGTCAGTTATTAAAATCTCTAAAAAAAGTTTTAAAGAACAGACATTAAGTTTACAAAAACGCTCAGTCCAATTTGTCCTCGTTATCATCTGTGTATAGCAGTATTTCCTACCTGGTTGTAGCAGTGCACGGCTCCTCCAACCTGCCCGCTGCGCTGAGGAGTTGCTGCTGCGGAGATGCTGTCGCTAAGGGCGAGGGTCTGGTTGCTATGGTAGCTGGCAGAGTACTGGAGCGAAGCCTCCGGGGTGGAGTTGAGCTGCAAGGAACTCTGGGAAAGAAAAGCCGGTCCTACCGATAGAGACAGGAGCAGTGCATGGTTGGGCGAGAGGTGGGGGATGAGTTGAGTTTGTGTGCGTGTGTGTGTGCGTGTGTGTGTGTGTGTGTGAGGAGAGAGAGATTAACAGTGAGAGAGGGGGCATGAAGGGGAAAGATTGAGAGGCAAGGAGTGAAATGTGGAAGAGAGAGAGAGAGAGCAGCAATTTAGAGCAGATAGTGCAGCAGTGCAGCACTCTGTGAGTTGGAGATGGCATACATAATTTATTAGCAGAGGGAAAGAGAAACAGAGGAGCAGAGAGAATGGGAGGAGGAGGAGGAGCGGGGAAATGGAAAGGATGGGAGGAGGAGGGCTGAAAAGAAAAAAAGTTGTGATAGATAGAACAACTAATAACTTGATTTGTTACCAGCCCAAACATGTTCATGTTCATTTGACCCCTTGCAAATGATATAAGGCAGTTCTAGTTTAGAATGAATCATAAAACTTTTTTTTTTGTTTCTATTGTTGTTTAGTAAGCTTTGCAGGATATTGGAATATGGCTGGATTACTCTCAATTTGCTTTTCATATACTTTGGCAGCTTAAGCACAATTATAACATGAACATAGCAGACTATGAATCAAATCCACTGTATATCAACACACGACATCCCCATTCGCCTGTTTAGAGGCAGCATCATCCCAACCAAATGAAACAGTCATCGCGGTGGCATCAAATAATAATTCCCTCTCTCTGATTCCCATGCTGTGCACATAAAGCTTATATTGACTGGGAATAAGAAATCCATAATCCATAGCCGTTATTTAAAAGGACAGTCTCCTAAATTGTGCATGGAGTAATGAGGTGAACTGAAGGGAATTGTTACAAAAGTCAGTTGTTATGGTTATCTGTATGTGAGTTTATATGTGTGGTTTGGTTTTATTGAAGAGCAGTTAGATCTGTGACCCGTTCACTCATCGATGTATACATATTTCATTAAGTTACTATTTTACTCTCTCTCCCTGTCTGAATACAAATTTCAAGTATATATAACGTTTGTAGTTAAAGTGCTTGGTGTAAAGAGGCAAAAAATAGGATGTTTTTTTTTCATACTTTCCCAATTTCAAATTTCTAAATATCATGAAAATGTTCTAATAAATTCTACAATAAGTGTCTTCCCTAGAGCTCACTGGCATGTTTCTTTTTTCACCAAAAATAACAAAGGCCCCTTATCATTCTTCTCCCATATCTATTTGGTTGCGCTCTCTCTCTCTCTTCCCCCAGAATTCCTGAGAGTCTGTGCATTATGAACTGAGATCAACTCCCCTGCTGCTTGCCTTCACAAAAGACTTGTTTTTTCTCATCACGATTCATTCTTTACTCTTTTATAAATTATTAAGCATCATTCAGTGTTACGGGGACTGGGAGCTCCCAAACTCATCTTCCCTCAGCCTTTGTGTTTGTTACATTGTGTGTGCCCTGTGACAAAAACGATGTTGTAACCCTTGATCTATAAGCACAGGCAGAGCCCTATACTGGACTCTATGGTTAATGCTCTCCTCCAGTCAGAATCATGTATTCGTCGTATACGCGGAAGCTCCAACATATATAAGGCAGTGAAACCGCCACCAGCTATTCAGCCCCCTTCTTCAGCGAATGGCACAGAAGCGGCAGGGTCCATTGGTAAAGGGCTCAGCTTTATTTATAGAACAAGTGTTACAATATTGTAACCTTCCATTCTATCTCACATAGGCTCCACCCTCTATTAGACTCCATGGGTACAGTGGGTGGAGCTCGAAAAAATGACTGCGACCAACATCGACCCACTATACCGAATCTGACCAGCTAAGGGTAGCCGCCACAGCCCACCTACTTCCTAATCCAAGTCACAATTTTAGAAAAGAAGGGGGCCATAGCTGACCTGATCCAGTGAAGCCGGACCTAGGCAGCCCCAGCCTAATCCCCCAAGTCTTTACATGCAGACGACAGCAAGGGGACATGTAGTTGCACTACCCCCAGAAATAAGGGGACCAAGTGCAGTAAAAACTGACACACAAACATACACACACGCACACACACACACACACAACCTTTTGCCTTCACCAGTCATGTATCACTCCAACGAGCACAGACCCCGAAAAGAAGCTAGACATGTCCAAGAGGTAGAACCATATGAACGGACAAGATGTGGGGCATGACACTGCCATGCATATGTCCTCGACACTCACCCCACTGAACACTCGACACTGCAACACTGTGTGTAGAGTGTGCGCCTGACACAGAGGGGTGGTCCCGTCCTGCCCGCCTATAGGCCTGAGTGATGCACTCACACAGCCACCAAGCAAGGCGTTTCTTGGACAGAGCATTTCCAGCCACATAATCCCCAAAGCAGGCAAACAACTGCTCAGTGTGTCAGATGGGTGCCATGTGTGCAACATGGCATGCCAACATATGAACTGGACAAAGTAGATGCAGTTTACATCCCTGTCTCGTAGCTCGTGGAGGTTTAAGTGCCATGATTCCGTGGGCAGTCACACCTCCTAAGCACTCTCCCTAAGCAGGTCCCTCCCTACCCCAACAGGGATACTCACAAAAGCAGACGTTGCCCTGCACCAAGCGGGGTACATGATCCAAGCGTTGCCATGGACCCCAGCGCCTGCATCACAGTCAACGCCGTCACTATGGCGCCCCACCACTGTCCATCTGGGCTTCAACAGAACTGCCCGGAGGCTGTGTGAGTCGAGCACGACCCCAAAATACTCCACCTGATGGAGAAGTTGGGGGCTGCTCACCTTCCAGTTTATTGCAAATCCCAGTCGGGGATCAATGCACGATCAACTGGGCTGTGTGAAACATGGCCCACTCCTAGGACCCGACCATGACAATGAGGTCATCAACATAAAAAAAGACCCTCATGCCCTGCTCACGCAACGGCTGAAGCACTGTGTCCACACATCTGCTGAATGTGCAGGGGGCCAGAGAATAGCTCAATAAAGACCTGTTGTAATCATGGGCTATTCCCTGGAAGGCAAAACGCAGAAACTTCCTGTGTTTCGGCGTCCTTTAAGTAGATGGCTGAACCAATTCCAGCAACCGCTTGATAGTTAGCATGCAGAACATTTTGTGGGCCATGCACACGTTTAAAAGGCGGAGATCCAAAATGGATCTGAACTCCCCCATCTTATTGAGAAGATGCTGAATTTATCTGAACACACACATTGTGATGCTTTCAGTAGAAACCTATTTGCAAATGGGAAAAAAAAAGCTGGGTATTGAGCACCCACAATATGAATCTTCACAATGAGAGAGTCATATATTTTGACAGGAGTGATGGGGACTTCCTACAAGCAAGATAAGAATCAAATTATCTTACATGTCTCCCCACTGTTCTGTAAACATGCAACTTGTTTCTTATCAAAGGAGACCAGCAACAGCAATTTTGAGGAAAATATTCAAGTCCTATCCTGTCCAGCTTTTGTGCTATCCTACATAAACAAGTCACCATCTGTAAGACTGTATGGTGTACTGTGTGTTCGTGTACATGCACACAAATTGTGTAGGTGCTCCACACTGGCCAGCCCATTCTAATAGTAATAGACATGACGAATGGTGAAACTGCTGGTATAATAAGTGTGTAAACCCTTATGTAGAAATGGGCTGAGCAACATACAATGCAAATTCTTAAAATGCCATCCATTACAGCAATATCAACTATTTAAAAAGGTCAGCAGACAGTAAGTAAAATGGGAATGCAGTGATCCAAAACCAATGACCTGCAAAGAAAATGCCAAGAACATTTAGCAAGACCTCATACCAGGGCTGCCTCTCATTCAACCTCGTAGTTTGAATTATTTTATCAGAATTCAAGGCCTACTGGATGAGAAAGCTGCTTGAAACTATATAGTAGTTGGTGCATGGTGTGTTTATCTATTTATGTGTTGGCCTGTCTCCACATCAAAAGAGCAATTACATTTTTATCTGCTCATAGAAGAACACTTCTACGTATGAATTTGGGCTTCATGTTCTCGGTTTTGAAGTTAGTTGCATTTATTTATCAATCTGATAACATTTCAGTGCCAAACTACAGACATAGTCTTACCTGTTAAGAAAATATATTTCTCTAACTTTTTGTATGTAAAGAATACATCCACATTTTCAAATATGCTACTAATAATTTTTCTAATATATACTTAACTATATGCTATTGATAATCCTCCCTGGGCTCAACTTGGTTAATGTAAGTTAAAAGGAAGGAATCTGAGTCAGAACTCAATAATAACGCAGCAAATTTCTGCACTAAGGCCCAGACATCTAATAGTCTAATGGGGCTAATGAGAGTGCATTTTCTCCTTTCCTTTCAGAAAAACAAAAATAATTACCAAACAATACACACCATAATTGCCTGGATATTCTCTCCCCCACAGTATCTCTGTTTATCTCTGTTTTTTCTCTGTTTTGACTGTGCATGACAATTAAAAATGAAATTCATATCCCTTTTGAAGCAGTAACAGGCTTGTTTACACTTGCTAAAGTAGACCTTGATTTTGAACTATCATGTGCGTAAAAAAGTTAGAAAAACAACTAATTTCCTGTCTACAAAAATAAATAAATAAATAAATGTGAAAAAAAACTCAAAACTCAACTCAAATTCAGTTTGTACCTTCATGCTTTTAAACTAAAATTTTATTTTGTTTAAAATTGCTATCTTGAGGCAGAAGAAACCGATTGCGCCATTGACCGACAAAAACCTGGTCTAAAGTCAGTGATGCAGTGTTTTTCATGCTGTATAAAGGGCACATTATTCAGATTGTAAGATGCGCCAACATAGCGGCTTCACAATGCGCGTACACTCTCCTTGTTATACAGTGATGCCTGGTTTGGGAGGTTTAGAGAGGCTGCTTTCAGTAATTTGAAACGTTTCCATGCGCGCTGCAGTAAGGTCACTGCAGCAAATATCATTTGACACTTAAGCAGCAAAACTAAGTTACAAACTTGGCAGGACAGAGAAACCAGAGGAAAAACAATCAAAATGTATTCCAAACTATTTTACTGAACCTGGACAAGTATCGTCTCTGCTTCTGTGGGATCGCTGCAGGTAATGTAATTAATATTTTCCTCATTAATGATGTATTACTTCACCCATCTGCTGTTAATCGATTAGTTTTTATGACCCGATTTGCAGACTGCAATCCGCTCTAAAACACACACGGGGATGCACAGCAGCCCTCCTCCTCCTTGGAGTTGTTGATGGGTCAGAGGATTGGGAGACGGTGGAGGCAGAGGGTCCACTGACCAAAGACCACATACCTGCCCAACCACAAGATGAGTGCGGCTGTTTAAATAGCAATGCGCCCTGAGCAGACGCACCTGGCTTTTAAAGGGAATGGGAGATGACACTCTGATTGGTTTAAATTATGTTATGCCCCAAAGACACCTATGAATATTCAAGGGACTAAATACAACCCCTTTGCGCCTGGGGCCATACTTTATGCCCAGATTATGTGCCGTTTAACTAGCAAAATGGAGATGGACATGCCCTAAATGCATGCCATGCCATAGACTTAAGACCATGTACTTTAGATCATTTAAATAGGGACCAAAGTCACACATGCACAACGATGCCGATAAGTGCACTTACGTTCTCCACTGTCAAGTATTCCTGATTCCTGGAGGGAGCGAATACAGGAATCCACCAACTCCAAACCTGTGGTCAATTCATCTTCAATATCCTTTTGTCCATCCACTGTAAAGGAGAAAAGAGGATGATAGACACAGAAGGACACCAAAACAAAAAGAGAGAGAGAGATGGAAGGAGGCAGAGGGATGAATGATATTCCTGTTGAATGAGATTGCTGTTGACCATAACCTCAATCGTCTAGTCTCACACTCCATAAAACCCTACACATTACGACCAATTACACATTTTGGTATGTATTCGAGTGTGTCTGTGTGAGCCTGCGTGCTTCTGTGTGTGTGTTTGCAATCATCTTTTAATCCATCAGGTATGTGGGTGGGTGCTTCTGCCCATACATTACTGGGCTGCTGGTATAAATTTCAAATGTTCCTTGACAGACAATTTTCCTTGTGTGTCACTCAGACACAAAGTGGAACAGGCCTTGTTGGTGTCGGGGCAATAAATCTAATCCTTCAAGTCAAGATGTGTTGCAAATGTAAAACCCAGCAGCTTCTGTCAGTGCTAGTAAGGTTTTTATTTAAAAAACAACAACTTTAAAACAGTAATGAAAATTTTGAGGAGTCAGTTCATGCAACAACACGTTTACGTGCACGGCTGAGCAGTATGTGTGTGTCTGTTTGTTCAAACATTCATGGTTAACTTTACCTTGAGCATTCCAGCGAAATTGCTCATCTGTCGAACTGCAAAAGAAGGAAGTTAAGTTAATTAAGTTAACTTTCAGATTCTTATTTACAGTACACACCGATCACCCACAACATTAAAACCACTGACAGTTAAAGTGAATAACAGTGATCACCTCGCTACAGTGCAATGTTCCGCTGGGAAACCCTGGATCCTGGCATTCATGTGGATGCCAATTGACACAAACCATCTGCCCAAACACCCTTGCAGACCAAGCCGCCCCCCCATGGCACCGACACACCCCGATGACATTGGTCCCCCAGCAGGACAATGCGTGCTGCCACACCACAAAAACTGCTCAGGAGTAAGTAAGTAAGCATCCATGGGACGTGCCGATCCATGGATGCCATCGAGGAGTGCTGATGCCATGAGGGGGTTTACTTTGTCTGAAACAATGTTTGGGATGGTTTTACTGGTCAAAGAACATCCACATGAATACCAGGACCCAGGGTTTTCCACTAGATCATTTCACTGTAGCCATGATCAATGTCATTCACTTCATCTGTCAGTGGTTTTAATGTTGTGGCTGATCAGTGTATGTACAAAAGACATTCAGTCACCGCTTTAAACTCACTGTCCATTTGCATTTAATGGAGAGTAGCACACATAATATTCATTGTATGTATTTTATTATTTGTACAATATATATATATATATATACACAGTATGTATATATATATATATACAGCTGCCAACTATACTGTACTGAAATTAACTGCTAATAGCCTAAATTTGTTTAATATTATATGCTGCTGAATAATGAAAAAACAACAACAAAAATAATAAGAAATAAAGTAAAACTCCTAATTGTCATTTGTTAGTCAGCCCAGGCCATTAATTTATAAAACTATAATATTTTACGGAATGAAATTCTGTGCAATCAGGTAACAGTCCTTTTATTCTCTAATGCATAGTGTTAGAGACATACAGTAAACAACTACACAAGGACACGCAAACATTCACACACAACCAAGTCTTCTTTTCCTTTCTCCTGATGACTGCCAATTGATCAGTGATTGATGGGGGGTTTAACAGAGAGAAAAAGCCAAAGTGAGGTAGAAGGGAACAGACGGGCAGAAAGAGAAAGTTAGAGACATGTATTGAGCCGCCTGCTGTGTGATCAATGCAGACACAGACAGACTAACTGATACATATAGACTCTTTCATCTGACTTCATCTACATCATTAGACCGGCTGTCTGGCCGTGTTGGATTGTGTCTGCAGTTTTCACATTTAGACTGTTTGGTATTCCACATACCCGACTTTCTAATTGCAAGAGTGTCGGTGTGTGTGTGTGTGTGGGCATGTGCACCTTGGGTGTCGTTGTCCCATTTGTGCCTAAAGTGCTTATGTGCCTTCAGGCGTGTACATGTTTGTTGAAGTGTATGAGAATGAGTGAATACATTTACATGTGTTTATCTATCTATTTGTCTGATTGGCTGAGATGGTAATGGTCTTCCAGAGATGGGTATTTTCTAAATAGCTTTCATAGATTGATTTGACTGGTTGAATAAGTTTTGATTTTAAACACTATTTTTGGAGCATTGGTGTGTTGTAATGCATGCAGTGGTTAATACTCTGTCATGGAACCATGGAACCAGGCAAGGTGAGAGGTTGGATAGGGATAAGATCGATAGATATCACAGTGGCTATTTAGTCATTACGAATAAAGGAAATGAAAATTGATGATTAATTATTTTCAATTTCTTAGATTACTTTGTGTTTTTCTTAACAGTGTTTTATTTGCCCAGTCTAACCCCTCTACAAGTGTGCCTTTGAAGTACAAAATATGTACCCTTTTACCACTGTCACTCTCAACTCTTAGGAACTTGTTTAAAAATTCAGACTCGCCTCAAACTATGTCACTGTGATACATGGATCACTGTCCTTTACTCTGCATTGTAAGGCTACCTTCCAAAATATGACTCCAGTGCTGGCATACAAATTTTGGTGGCGGCACCATGCATTGTCAATCTACATTTCACATGTCATGCAACTGTCAGGTAGCTGCAACCAACCACCAACCAGCTACCAGAGGAGTCAGGAGGCATAATGTTATTGCTAATCGCTGTGATGAAGTACTAACAGCAATGTTTAGGAAAACGTTAAATGTGTAAATCCACTTCCTGTAAATTAAGCTACTGGCTATATAGTACTTTTACTATTTTAGAATAATGTAACTGTTTTTTCAGCTGCCCATCCTCCATAAGATAACAACTTATTGGCCAAATTTCCATATTTGTGATGAAGAGACTATATCCAAAAGGACAGAGTTTAAACTTACTTAACAATTACTCCACAGCTGGGTCTGACTTTGATTGGCGTAAATAAAGGTCAATTGAAATGAAAAATTTAAAGACTTTGCAGGTTTGCAGCTTACGAGATTAATTAAACACTGTCATTGGTGGGGCAACAATGGCCTGAAAGGTAGAAACACAGAGGTCATTGTTTGAAATCCTTGGACCAGCATAGAAAATTTAAAAAGGTGATTAATCCTCAGTTGCTCTTCAATGGTGAATATCATAGTGACTGCACTGTGTAGCGTATTTTGTGAGTTTTGCTCAGCAAATCTTTCTTTGACAGAAAAGGTGTAGAATAAATACTCATCAGGTTGAGCTGTGCTTTTAAGCTGTAGGATAGCAAATATCCTGCCATGAGACAGTCAAAGTTCCTCTATTATAGACAGAGGTTGATACTGTCTAGGTTTTCAGGTTTTATTGAATTATGCTTCTGATGTTTATTATATGAGTGAGAGAGGAAACAAAAATATGTCCAAAGCGAACCATAAGTGCCATTTACCATTTTATATTTATTTTGCATGATAACAACAGCTGATTCTGGGACTTCTGTGACTGGGATATCAAAAGATGTTGCATTTTCATGCGATACTGCAGAAAATATTTCTTCATCTCCGATGGACCCTGGATTTGCTGTAGGGATGCACGATATTTTAAAAAATGGACATTGAAAAAATATGAATATGATATGAAAAAATACAGGAATTTCCACCAGATTACTTGAATAGCACTATTTGGAAATAATTAATCATTCTAAAACTTTTTTTGTAGTGGGTTTGACACTTTTAAATGGGGTGCCAGTCAGAGTAACGTCTGACAAACATTAATTGTAAATAGAAAGAAAACAGTTCATTAAAACCATAGAAACAATAAAGCAAAAAGCAAGTTCCAATGGAATACAGTATGTCACCAAAAACCAGCACTCTGAAAACAAATTGACCATAATGCAGTTTATTATTTTAAATCAAGCAAGCAACACACCGTCACTTTTTCGATCCTGGTCATTGTAACTAATGCTGTATCTTTTCACCAGATTAAGTATTTTAGTCATTAGACATCTGGATCATCAGAGAATCAAGCTGAACTAACATTAGCGGCAGCTGGGCTTGTTGCCGAAGAGCATCATGGAGACACAAAATTTTAATGTGAAACTGCTTTGTTGAGTGTTTTTACAGGTTTTATTTACCAGGTTTGTTTGTTTTGGAGAGAAGGAGACATTCTGCAGATAATTCGGCTGTCAGTACTAACCTTGTGAACGACGAACACCGAATGAATCCTAACCTAAACACAAGCTAAGCATATAGAAACAACTAAATGAACGTATGGGAAACCCTGGGGACTGTTGCAAAAACTAAGCAGCTTATAAACTGAGTGAAAAATGAGAAGATGTTTACCAAAAAAGAATGTGTGTATAACAGAACATGCTGATACAAAACCATGGTTACGAAAAGGTGTGAAAGTTGCTGTACCACTAAAATATTTAGCTAGACATGCAAGCACCAGCTCTGGGTCATATTCTAAATACATACACATGCCATGGAGACCAAAGGGCAGTAAGTTCAAACTTTGCTTTCAAAGTTGCTAAGTACAATCCAAAAGCATGTTCAAATGACCAAGTCCAGGTTCAAAGTTATAAATTTGTACCTTGTTCTTGTGACCAATCATAATAATACAGTAGGTGGGAGGATTGAGAGTGATATAGAGCTTAGGCAACACTGGCATTACACACAAACATGGACACAAACACAGTTACAGATGCACACACCAACAAAGACGCCCCTAAAGAATAATAATAACAAGGTGGAGTAACTTTGCTTTCATGTTTGTCCAGGAAATTCAACAGGGTAGAGCAGTAAACACTGTGTCTCTGTGTTAAAGTGTTCTTGGTTAGAAAGAGAGAAAAAGAAACGTTTCAATCAGACAGGGAGAGCTGACAGAGAGCTATTTAAAAAGCACAGCATTATTCCACCACAGTGCACTCTCGCCTGCAATGCCACAACACCGTTGAGGCAGTGCCTCTTTTAACAGAGCCTGTATTAAATTCATTACTTCACTCTCAACCGCTGCACAGGTTAAATCAACAGACAGCGTCCTCTACTGTTCCCAGTGAAATCAAGTATACATTCCCACACACTCTACTTAGCAAATGAAACATATAGCCCGGACGAAAAATATATGTAATGTTTATGTAATAATTTAAATATGGTTTAGTCACAATTTGTGTATGACAGTGTGTGTATGTCTCAAGGGAATGTAGAGAGTACTTAAATCATAAATAATGTATTCAAAAGTAAGACGTAAACACAAACAAGCAAATGTCCGGATGGTTCACTTTGTAAATTTACAGAACAGAGATAAACTTAAATGCCTTCAGATACAGTAGAGAGCATGCATGTGCATGCACTTAACACTGCTCCTCTGAGTGTTATCTTGTACTGAAAAGATTATGCTAAGAAGGTTTATGAGAGTGACGCTGGAGTTCCGATTTTTAGTACACCAATAAAAAACAAGTAAACGTGTGATTAAGGTAGCATGTAGCCATCCAGACAGGAATCCCAACAGCCACATCCTTCATGAGTCATTAGTCCTCAGGTTGGAGAGCATTACTCTGAAAGAGCCACACACTACCACACAACGTTCTGCTCAAATCCCCCTGCTGCCTGTAATCACAGATAGTAGCATTTAAGAACACATCCTCATCCTCAACTCATCCTGATAAGTGTGGATTTGTGTATATGTACGTATGTATGCTTTGCACACACCACATAAGAATAATACATATTCTACAGGTAAGGCAGCCAGATTCTCAACGGAGCAAATTTTTTTAGGCTTTTTGGTTACTTATGTGCATGCACCTTGACGATTCCCTGAGTAACTCGATTACAAAAAAAGAAGAAAAGGAGAGACAGGCAAGAGGAAAGTGTCAAAAGTTTGGGATCAATTCAAGGTGAAATGAAACGAAACTTCAACACAGTGTCCACTGTAAAACTAGCCGACCGCCATAACCCTACGTCGATGCTGACAGCATCTCGGCAGAAAACATCCAGTCTACACATCCAGCTCACACGGAGTGGACCCGACACAAGGTAACGTTAACGTTAGCACTTAACATACCGGTAAATCTATATGATTGCTGAATCAGATGAGGGTTAGGGTTAATTAAGAACGTAAATCATTACTGTGGCTATGTCCCGAGGTTAGTTTGAAGTTAGCTAGAAGTTTTGCTCAAGAAAATAACCACAGAAAATAAAATGCTGCCGTCAATGTGTGAAAGCCTGAGCTACTTTATTATGACAGTCACCGCATACACACTACACATCTATTCCCCTCACAGTGACACATAAAATACACCAATATCAGGTAGTGTAAGTAGTAACTGAAGCCTAAAATGCACCAATCCAATACAGCAGGCAACACGTTTCTTTTTATTTAACTTTCCACTGACCATCAATCTCAGCTATAAGGGTTAGAGTTACTTAGAAATCCACGCAGTCAGAATAATATTGTTTGTTGGCTTTACTTGCCTTTCCAAGCAGACATTAATAATCCCTTTTTACAGAGCAAAAATGTTTGACAAAGTAGAATCCTCATGTGGGACAAAAATATAATCCAATGGAATATCCACAAAAATGTATTCCACATAAGGTAATCTGAATAGTCCAAATTAACGGTCCAACGAGCTGTATTGACCCAAACCTCTATCCTTCACTGACTGCTGACTAATCAGCTTTTCCATGGGACTTCTCGTGCACAATGCTAGGAGGCGCACTTTACCACAGCAATACACACACTGCACATCAAACATCAAAAACTAACAGCAACAAATGTAAAACTAGTAAAAAAACTATCATGTATCAACAACTAAATATGTATGGTGACTTTCTGTTAGTTCATAACTGGCTAATGTACATTTATTTACTATGTTGAAGGGTTGAAGGGTCGCTATACACCTGCTGTCCATATTCCCTGCAATCAATGAACAGTTAGTTGTTCATTTTAAGAGACCTCTCTTACGGTATTTTCTCTTTTGTATATTTACTACTGCTTTTTAATAACGCAAAAGTACTTCTTATCCCATTACCCGATTAATCGTCAGAATAATCGGTAGAATACTCGATTACTAAAATAATCCATAGCTGCAGCGCTACATGCAACATTTACATACATACAGCAAGCAGCAAAAGTGATACACACAGATAAAAAAAAGAGTTGAGTTGGAGAGAGGAATAAATAGTAGGCTTGGCGTGCACTCCTGGGATATTTAATAATTGGCAATGTTAAAACAGGAGCACATATACTCGTAACACCCTGCAGAGAGGGACAGAAAATAATAAAGCTAAATTCATATGAATGGAATGGACCTCTGTTTTAGTTTCACAATTTTCAGTTTGAAAACTTGTCATCTGGATCAGACCCAGGGACACAGAGATAAATGAAATGGAAAAACATCACAGAGACTTCCCCAATATGAACTGTCATAGGCTAATTTTTATTTTGACAAAAACTAATGCCATCACAATGATGATGTAAGAAGATGATTAATTATGATGATGTAAAAATCCTTCACATTATGGCATTAAGTTTGAGGCTGTCAACATTAGCATAAATAATAAGTAATTAGAGAAGTAGAAAGTGAAACAGTGCTACTTGGTTTCCATGACAATATTCATTCATCTTTGCCTACAAAGAGGTGATACAGCACAGTTGGGAGGGATTCAGGGTCTTGCTCAAGGAGAGCTGAACGAGCTCTCCAGCTGTGGGATGATCACCCTCCTTACTTCACCACCCTGTTGTCCAACTTTTCTAAAATGTCAGTTGTCAGAGTGTCTGCTGTTCAAAGGTGTTGAAATAAAACTGAATGCCAAGAGAGTCGTTCAAGCTTAGCAGTGGGAAGCCAAGCAGCTGAATCCAATGAAAACTGCATTCTCTTCTATCTACATTTTTATTCTCTTATCTGTAGATTCCTGGATTTTTTTAAATTAAACATATTCATATTCATTGGATATCTTCAAATCTAGACCGAAGGGCACTTTGAAGACACTGACTTATTGGGAAGTGCAAAACCAGAGCCCCATGCGCTGATTCTTTCAAGTGAGAAAAATAGATAACGGTAAAGGTAACGTAGACCTGGTTTTGGAACTCATTATGTTTTGTAGATCTGTCTCTCATATGGATATATATCCACCCACTGTTGGTTGTCATAACAACAGTGTTGTACTTCATTATTGTCATCATGACAGTGTGACAACTGTAGTCTGTCAATCAAGGCAGAGGAGTGGGCTTTCATACTCTGCACAGGCAGTGGGGGTGGGAAGGAAGTTTGTTCCTTGTGTGTGTGTGTGTGTGTGTGCCTGTCCGGTTTGATATTGAGCCATAGACCAGACTGGACCAGTATACCAACTTTTACCAATAGGTGTCGCTAATGACTCAGCCGCTACTGAGTGAAACATAATGGGATCGTATTTTCATTTCTCACACAAACCATTCAACGTAACTTATATTCTTGTAAAATTTAACATCAAAATAATAAATAAAAATAACTTCAGCTGAGTGCAACTCGAGAAAAGATGGCATAGACAAGCGTGCATTGAACTTTGCAAGTCAATGAGTTTGCCACAACACATTCCTGCAAAGGGTTCACATTAAAAGCCTTGTTAAGAAATGAAGGGTTTCTGTCCATTGAATGCTAGACGGCTTTTATTTTGAATACAATACAGGAAGCGTTGATTTGTATTCAAAGCGTAATGCAGTAAACGGCGCAGATCAAAATGCAGCTTCATACTCTTGTATGAGCGTGTAATGTAACGTTAGACAAGCATAACCTGCACCAACTAGTTACTGATGAGAATTCTCTCTTGTGGACATTGGTCAGAGCAGTATAGCAGCACTATTCTCATAACTCTCAACTCTAGTAACACTACAACGCAACAGGAAAGTCGCACCCCGTAGCGCTGATTTAATCGGCTATCCCAGGCTGAAACAAACGGCAGTTTAGTTGGGTAGTATAAGATTAAACTGGTTTAAGCTTGTACACCAGATCAGACCAGCAAAACCGGAAACATACCCAACCCTTGTGTGTGTGTGTATGTGCATGTGGGAGAAGTAGACAGATTTGAAATATCCTTTGTGTTGATAGTGGGTGAAATGATGTGAATGAAACAAATAAAATTAACACAAAACTACATCACACACAAGACTCAAGTCTAACACAAAAATATGTCTGAAAAGCAAAATGAGTTTTTTTGTTTATGTGACGCATGTATGTCTATTTTCACAGTACACGTGTCTATATGTGTTTGTGTGTGTATGTACGTATCCATTTGTGAGCTTTCTGACTCTCTATTCAGAAAGAGCAGTCTATTGTGCTCACACTAAGGCTTTGGATAAACTTTTGTGGATATGACAGCTGAATGACAGTTCACCAGTTGGGCTGGAAGAGAACTGTCTAGTCAAAGTGTTTACTAAAATGACTGAAATTAAGTCCTACAAAAAACAAAACAAAAAACAATGCACCATGGTATTGAAAAGTCCAATGGAGATTTTTCTCTGTTGCAGCTTTCTCCTCTCCACTCAGCTCTTTTCAAGTCCCTCACACGCTGATGTTAAGCCAGCAAGAATGTGTCTGCATGTACCTACAGTATATGTGTATGCATCTTACACACACTAACACGCACGCCACACATACAAAAAAACAGCATTTATAAAACAGGCATAAATAAAACATTTACTAATGCCGGTAGGAAAATAAAAAACAATCAAAAGGGCAGCATAAAGAATAAATAATCACACACCCCTATATTCTGTAAGTCATGACTGCATCTGCAGACATATGTACTGTATATATGCAGAACTGAGCACTTTTATACAACTCCAATTACAAAAAAGGTGGGACATTATGTAATAATGTCAATAACAACAGAATGCAAAGATTTGGTTTTTAACCTCAATGTGATTGAATACAGTACAAAGACAAGATATTTAATGTTCAACCTGCTAAACTTGTTTACATGTTTACCATTGTGTTACATCACCTTTTCGTTTAACAACACTCAACAACACAAGAGAGGACACTTGAAGTTTTGAAAGTGGAATTCTGGCCTATTCTTGCTTGATATATGACTTCAGCTCAACAGTCCGAGGTCTCCATTGTCATATTTTGCGCTTCATAATGAGCCACACATTTTCAATGTGGGACAGGTCTGGACTGCAGGCAGGCCAGTCAAGCACCCGCACTCTTTTACTCCGAAGCCACACTGTTGTAAGGTGCGCAGAATGTGGCTTGGCATTGTCCTGCTGGAACCCTGCTTGTTAACCCAATCAATAAAACTATCCCCAAAAGAAAACTTCTTTAATGTTCTAAACAAATACTTCCACTCTATATGATCAAATGCCTTTTCTGCATCTAACATTACCATTAAAGCATTGTGTTTCTTAATTTTAAGCCTATTTTGAACAAAGCCAGTCTGGTCATGTCCCACAATTTTTGGTATGATCTGGTTAAGCCTAGATGCAAGAAGTTTAGCTAAAATTTTACAGTCTGTATTTTGGATACTTATTCGCCTGTAAGATGCTGGATCATCTGGGTCTTTATTTTCCTTCAGTATTAAATTAATAGTAGCCATCTGCAGTGATTGGGGAAGCTTCTTGATTGACAAGGAGTGTTTTAACATGCTTTTTAAAAGGGGAGAAAAAATACCTTTAAAAGCTTTATATATCTCAGGCGGGAGACCATCTGGTCCACAAGCCTTTCCAGATGCCATGGTACTTATGACCTCTTCAACCTCCTTACTTGTTATGTCCATATCACACTTATACCTATCTTCTAAGGAAACCTTTGGTAGTTTTATACATCGAAAGAAGGCATTAATTTTATCCTCCATGCTCATTGATTCTGAGGTATACAAAGATGTATAAAAATCATTAAACACTTTGGCAATTTCAGCAGTACCATGATATGGTTTGCCATTCTTATCTTTAATTCTGGTGATAGATTTACTTGAGGATTTATTACTTACGAGACTGAATAAATACCACCCTGATCTGTTAGCATGATCATATATCTTGTGTTTTTGTTTAAACAAAGACTTTTCGGCATTTTGTGATAGAAGTGTAGTAAAAGCAGTTCTGGTTCTAATGGCTTTATCCCAGTTTGCTTTGCACCCATTATGCTTATGCTCAGATTCTGCTTCCTGTAACTGTACTTCAAGGCGTCTCTGTTCTTTCAACTTCATTTTCTTTTTTAGTGAACAGTATGACATAATTATGCCCCTTAAAAAAGCTTTAATTGTTTCCCATAAAATTGAAGGATCTGTATATTATCATTCTCCTGGATATACATCTGTAGTTCTCTTTTGGCCGTAGCAGAAATCTGGGTCGGAAAATATTGACCTACTCCAGCTATATTTCCTTTAGTTATTATTGGAAATGAATATGAGTATAATCTCTACTGTCTGGGTTCAGTAGAGACCAAACATCAGTCAGACCTACTTCTTCTAGCATTTTACAAATAGCTTTTTGTCTATGGTTTGGTATAGTTGATGCCCTACTGGGCTGCCTGTCCAATTTCCCATCGAACACACAATTCCAATCACCACCAATAATTAAATTAGTGCAGCTCACAGGAAGAGAGATTAGTTTAGTAAAAAAAAATTCAATGAAATATTTGGAGCTGCATAGACATTAAGAATGCTTATTATTTCACCATACAAAAAACAAACATACAGGAAAACAAACAACCACCTGGGTCAGATAATGTTCAGGTCCTTCTGCTGTTATATGAAGCAAAAAAACAATTGCCCAACCCAATCTTTCTTTAATTTTGAATGTTCCAAGTGTGTTAAATGGGTCTCCTGTAGCATTAGATACCTTCTCTTTATTCAAGTAACATATAATTTTCTTTCTTTTTATGGGATGTTTACATCCTTTGATGTTCCAGGAGCAAGTTAAAATAGAATTATTAAATGCCATGGGAGATTAAATGTTGTATGTTTCAACAATGCTTATATTCAACCACCATATGTGCCTATGTGCATGTGTTTACAGGTTGCTACTTTGCTGATGTTAACATAGACTGACAAACTAGACTCGTACACAACACAGAAAACACACAAACATGAAACATTAACATCATTCATAGGACATGTGAAACCCCACAGTAAGCATATATTTACAAAATCAATGATAAATAGATACAACAGAGATACAACATTAAAGATATTGTCTTTGTACTGTTTTCATTTGAATTGAATGTAAAAAAGAAAAACATAGGATTAGGAAATTACCACATTCTGTTTTATTAATGTTTTACAGAGCATCCCAACTTTGTTTGGAATTGGGGTTGTAGAATAAAAGACGAATATGAAGTTCAATGTTTACAGAGCATGCCAAAGTTAAATCTCTCTTTTTAAACATTTCCAAGACTGTTACAGCCTCCCTAAACAAAGGCTCTATTGGAGACCGGAACAGATAAAAAGACGCCAACACAGTTTTAAAATAGAAAAACCCATATTGTCCTGGCCAAACAGACCAAAAGATGGGGAAAGCCTCTGAGCCAGCCGGAGCTGTTGTACCCAGTGCTCTCCCCCTAACCTACCTAAAAAAGTAATCTTACCTCAACGAAAACAACAAAAATAAGAACCCAATAACTGAACTACCAGTGATCTCCCTCCTCGACTGCTCTACCTGCTGTCTGCTAGATGTTGTGCGGCTTCCCCTCTACTCTGCTCCTCTCCCCCGTTTCTTCCCTATTTGATCAATAATTCATTTCAGGTGGTCACTCAGAGAAGGCAGGTAAAGGGGGCAGAGATGAGACAGAAAACCACACCCACATCTCCAAACACACCCACACATACACACAGGGTCACACGTAACACCCCCACCCTAAGATGGTGAATAACAGGAGTGCAACCGGATGCTCCTTTTCAATTGACGAACACACCCGCTGATGCCGGTTACATTTTTTTGAGAAATGCAAAACCGGATGCTCCAGTCCATCAGCTCCCTCTTGGACGAGGACAGCACCCACTACCGCTTACTCGCATCACCAGCCAGTTTGAACGGCCGGTCAAAAGCAGGCGCAGCAACTACTGGGGCATTAGTTAACAGGGCTTTATTACACTCAAAGGCACGCTGGCAACTCTCCGACCAATAAAAGCATGTTTTGGGGCTCAACAACTCAATGAGCGGAGCTGCAACAGCAGAAAAGATTTTTACAAAAACTTCTATAGTACCCTGCCATCCCCAAAAGACGGCATAACTCACAATGAGAAACGGGAGCCGGGGATGAGAGATTAGCTTCCAACTTGGATTGCACCAGTTTGACTTGCCCTCGACCTATAACTTTGCACAAGTATGTCACCGTAGGCTGGCAAACTTGAATAGACTACATTAACTAATATGTTAATAGACTACAATGTCATCCAAATACGCTTCACAGCCTGATAAACCTGACAAAACTGTGTTTACCAAGTGCTGAAATGCAGCAGGATCGTTACATACGCCAAATGGCATCACTGTATAATGCAAAATAAAATACAAATGAAGAAATTCCTTTTGCCGGAGGAATTAGCGGGACCTGCCAGTATCCTTTTAAGAGGTTCGAGTTTTGTTACAAACTGTGCACTGCCAACATGATCTACACAGTCCTCAACTCGCGGAAGAGGGGAACAGTCTGGTTTTGTGACTCCATTCACCT
>JBBPCS010000002.1:2980958-2988550 GCA_037974645.1 Hollardia meadi
CGGAGGTAACGATGCAGAATAAAAGCTTGGAGTCTAAACAGACAGTTTGTCTTTTCTGTCAATTTTTGTCCTCTTTACACTGTCGGTACATATTAGTGACAAAGTGTTGGTGAGCTTCACAAAGTGAAAGTGAAGTACTTGGGTTTGTGAAAAAAGGAGACACAGATGTGTGCATGCAGGTAGACACCAAACAACCTGTACCTGGCGCACATACACACACACACACACACACACACACACACAGATACACACACACCATGCATCATCCGCAATGCCTCCACACTAAAATCTTCTCAAACTGCTCCAGGCATTGATTCCTTTGGCCTCAAGGTATGATGCCTCAAGAGGACAAACTCACTCATATTCTCTCTCATTTGCCCTCTCAGTCTTTTTCTCACACATAAGACAGAAACACACACGCAAGGCACATGCAGAGCTTTCTGAGGCTCTACAGCACGAACTCTTTTGAGACATCAGTAAGAGCACAAGCATATGCAAAGCTGCCATGTTAATGGACATATGCACATTTAGTGGGATAAATCTAATTATCAATGCCTCTGCTTACAGCTTGCAGATTGTTCTTTTCACGAAATAGTCTGAAAATATCTCTGACTCACCTCTTTTTCTCCCTTTATCTACACATGTTTATGTCTCCAATCCTCTTCCCTCGCCTCTGTTATTGTCTCTTTCCTTTTTCTCTTATTTGCCTCTCTTGGTCATTCCAAGTCTCTTAAGATTAACAACTTTACTCTCAGTACTGGTTCTAAATATGCAGTGAATATTAACAAGACGGTTGGTTGGACTTACAAACAAAGCTCAGGGCATCTGTGTCAGTGGAGTATTAAAGCTCTCACGTCTCATTCCCTTCATTGTCATTAACCAAAACATGTAGGCCAAGGGCTTCCTAGCCATTTTCTATGTTGGTTTTACATTGGACAGTGAATTTGTAGTTTTGTTGTAATTTGAAGTCATACAATTGCTGTAAGATATAAATGTGATTATTTTTATATGATCTAAGTTTAGATTATATTTATATTTATAGGAATCCTAAAAAATCTATCAAATCCTAAGATATCCCTAGTCTAGAAAATATCTTGTTCCATAAAAGTCCAGAAATTCCATAATTGGTAGGAAGAGTTAGGTTTTAATTTTGTAGGTAGAAATACACTGCACTACTATGACTTTTAAATGAGGTTATACTTTGTTGATCCCAATAATTGGCTAACACAACACACTTTGAGTGACATGCCATAAAGAGAGATGTGGGTCATGACTGATGAACAGCATGTGTCACATGAACAGTAGCAAGCAGCGCATTCAGCATGTCAGCTGTATGAAGTTATTTTAAGTTCAAGGAAGAAAAAAGCAAAACAGCCGAGTGCACTTCAATAGCACAAACTTGATTAAACATTTGCAGAAGCATCATGGAAAGGAGTATGCCTAATTTATACAAGCAACGAGTGCTAAGAAGAAAAGCGCTCCACAACAGCAACAAAAAAAAAGAAAAAAGAAATATTATGACTTTAACTTCTGTTCCGTGAAGGAGAGGAACAAGGTAAAACACATATAGTATGGGATATCATGCCCTCAACTGGCCTGACTGAAGCCACCTCTATTCATGCCTTTAAGGCAGATGAACTGTGATGACGCATGTGCGGCCCTGCCTGAAAATACACATCTGTCACCACAGTCATCCCTCAGTTCAATAGCCGCTCTTCACCGAGCCCAGCTGCCCAGGGGGGCAACCATGTTGTACCTCCTTCCTCTCCTCGTTCCTGACTCAGGCTTTTTCTGTAGTTATGTAGTGATTAACTTAAAAGCCCAGTGTCTGAATGGAAGACAGAACTAGCAATAGCTTGTAAGAGTATGAGGGGAGTGCAATGCCTCCTAGGCACTGAATCCTTTTGGAGGCCTGGACAAATGGCTTTGAGCAAGGGTCCGCAGACACTGGTTCATCAGCAGACACTGGTTCATCCAAGTAAACTGCCCTGTCTTTATCCAGAACATTGGAGATAGTCAGCCACCGGTGTCTCTGTGCTGCCACTGTAGATGCCATCTCTATGTTTCAGGGAGAGTGCTGCACAGCGGGACACAAAAAGAATGTAATCCGTAGCAACTCTGACTTGAACAGGCACCAGTGGACCGTTGGGTGGTATCAGTGGCCCGGGCTCTGCCAGACAAATGATTTGGCATGTCTGAAGCATGGTGACAGAGTTCATTGCATGGGCGGTGCCAGTGCCCCGAAAATCTTCTCCAACTGAGAAGCGGAGAACCTGCAGTGCTTGGATGGGAGAGTTGTGGGGCCAGCCATGCCATGTTTGTAGGATGAGGCCAGATAAGATGCCAGGGATGGCTCCATAGGTGGAGGATATATATATATATATATAGTTAATAATTAGTACTCTGCGGGCAGCAACACTTACCCAGAGAGGTACAGATAGTGGTGGCTAACACCAACAGGGGCCGTTAAGCTTACTTTGAGCTGGTAGTAGAGATGAAAGCAGAGCTAACTAGCAGTAGCTCACTAGTTTGACTCGGCAAAGGTGTTCTTAGCTGTGGTCATTAGCTCTATTCATGTTTTAAAAGCATGAATAGAGGTGTCTTCAGTCGGGTCACGCGAGAGTGTAATATTCCATTCTATATGTGTTGTACCAAGTGAATCGACTAAAAGGGAATTGATAACAGTGAAATTTGTTGGATTTATTGTGTTGTATGACCAACCCCTTTCTGTTGTTGAAAATATGAATTTTCAATGCCTAATAGTCCAATGTCATCACCAAGTAAGACAGCACAGTGGATAGACTCAAAGTTTTATGCGTAAAAAAAGTTTAAATAAGAAGAAGCAGCAGTATTGCTGAGTCATGTTGTGGGCTATGTATTTTTTTCTTTACGGGAGGATATTTTTTACATAGTTTGAGTATGATAGTTTTTATATGGCTTGGTGTTTATCAACGCAAAGAACAACAGCTTAGTTGTTTAAGAGAAGGAAAAACATGTTCGTCAGTATCGTCAGATACTCAAAGTTTGATATCAGTATCGGACATGAAAAAGTAGTATTGTGCCATCCCTAAACATTACATATTTTTATGTCATGCATCTCCGCTGTGATCACTGTGCTTTTTAGCATAGCTGTTATGAATTACAGTTGGCATTTTTTGAACCAGCTTATTTTAATCCTGTTAAATGGAAACCTTTTCTTAGCTAACACTAATCACACTGTCACCACACACACTCAAACACAGAAAAATATGTGCCTACAAGGCAGCAGACAGGCACCACCATGTGTGATCCTGCACACACACACATGCCTGCTGCATATTAAAAGAACCATAATAGCCTGTCAAGCTTTTTGAGTATAAGGTCACCAATACATCTCAGCATCTCTGTATGGATGAATGCACACACATTTTTTCAGTCATTTCTGTTAAACTGACAGAAAAGCAGACACCATAATAAAAAAAATGCATATTAATCATTGCATTCACTGACATGCACGCACACACACACACACACAAAAATCCCTCAGAATAATTTTAAGCACTAAAGTTAAAAAAAAAAAAAAAGTGCCAAACCAAATGATACACACTGAAAGTTTTATGTCATGAGCTCGGTGTAACTTCAGCACAAATTGGAGGCCCTTTCAACAAAGATCAGGCACAAAGACATGAGCGAGGAACGTGGGCTAGAAGGAAAAAACATATTTTCTTTGACAAATAAGGAAACAAAGCATCAGCAAATAAAAATAATACGGTATCTCTCATGGCCGATCGGTAACATAACACCTTGCTTCGACCTGTAATTACAGTGGTCTCCTGGGCAAATCATCATCTATAAAATGCCAAACGCAGTAGCGAGATGCATCATATTTCTATATTTTGTTAAAATGGAATCAGAGTTGTTTGATTCATAAGTGATGTATGAGTAACGTGGATAAACAAACGGACAAACCCACTACATGCTCACAAAATATTATGAAGGGGGAATACTATAGCTAATTATATTTTTTTTTAAATGAAGAAAACAGATAGCATGTGTTCAAATAGCCATCAGGGTAGGTAGGGTCCTATTATATAAGCTCTGGGGAGACATTACCTTCCACAGCATTTGTTAATAAGCTCATTTCTCTTCTGTCTCTCTGTGGCCCTCTTCCCTCTGTTCTTTCTCCACACCATGCTTTTTGGAATCAGTCTCTTTCTTGTTGTGTCTTTTTTTTATTATCTCTCTCTGTGTTTTGTCCCAGTGTTTCTCTCTCAGTTTCTTTCTTTCATACACACTCTCTCTCACTCTCTCACTCTGTTTTCCTCCCTGGCATGGTTTGGTTGGTTCTTATCTATTCTCACCACTATCTGGTGTTGGGGGAAGATAAGCATGCATTTGCATGTTTAATGAACCAAACACCCCCGATTCCCCTCACACACACAAACAAACACACACACATACACACACACACACACACAGGTGCACATACTGTATATACATACATCCGCACACACACATGCACATACACATATTTCTGCTGCTGGCCCTGGAGGCCTCTCTGTATCTCCTTGCCTCTAACATGGAGTCACCAGCTGCTAACAACTACAGGAGTAAACATGGCCGATCCATAAGCCACCAAATCTACAGCTGGAATGATAGAGGAGAGGAACCTTATTTGGACTAACCACATTCAATGAAAGGGTGATATGATATACAGGAAAGAAGCAACAAAATCTAAAAAAAAAAAAAAAAAAAAAGTTTTTGAGTGAACCTTCACAAAATACCTGATGGCCATCATTGACAGAAAGCTTACAAAATCTTTGAGATGGTAAACTAGGAGGATGTCACAGGCAAACATGGACCTCCAGTGAAGCTTTATTGAGGCCGTCACTTTAATTAGATGGACAATCTCACTATCTCTGTGCACAAAAATATAGAGATCTGTTATGCATATGTTGACAAAATAAAGAAGACATGCCCTCAGCGCCATAATCATACAGACTGTAAGCAAACCACATATGTACATGTGGAGACAAAAACTGTGCAATGCAGTCACAACTATTGCTATCACTCACTCGGGAAATTAGCAAAAGTATTGACTCGTGAATACATTTTCGATGATTTTTTGTTGTTGTACTTTAAAGGGTTTGGTGATATATGGTATACTACACATGCATAGAAACCTTGTTGCAATTGGAAAATGAGAAGAGTAGAAAGAGACACTCTGTAAGTATAGATTCAAAATCCTCTAGGTTGTGTAATGAAAACAAGAATCGCATTTATTGAGACTTTTCCACTCTCATTCCATGTCGTTCTGTTAAACAAGCTGTAATGCTTTGCTTTTGACAGCCATCTGTGACATATGATTTGACCAAAACAGGAACACAGTTCACAATTCTTTATCGTACGCATGGCCGTTACTTAAATATAAATGAGCAGTGGCGTAAGGATGACCAGCAGTCACTGCGATCATCGCAAGGAAAAGAACCTGAAAAATCAGCTGCATGCAGTGTGCCATTATGATGAAAAAAGATCCTATGAAGCAAATTTCTTTCACAGTGCTAGACACTTAGTAGAGGCAGAACATCCACTGTTTTACTGCTGAAGAGATCAGTCATCAACTGGACAAGCAAGATTTAAGTTCTCAGTATACTTGGTATATTGGCTGTACTTGGCTGTAAGTGTCCCTGAGCAACAATCAATCCCTAAATCCCTGCCTGCTCTTAAGTGTTGTTCTGACTGACCTCTGACTTCATACTTGAGGATGCTGAGATAAACGTGCATTTTTCAATCAGCAACATCGGTAAAATGTAAGTTTTCTAGATTTTTTTAAAGTGTGAATGCCCTTTAACTGGACTTTTTTTTCAAAACTTAAATACCAGCTAGCCTGGCTGCTAGCAAAGCTATCAATTCATTTTAAGGCATCACAAACCCAAAGGTAGGGTTTCTTCATACAGAGTAAATGTGTCATGTGAGGAAAAAAAATGTACTCACTAAAATGCAAAAAGCCAAGACGTAATTTAAGAGCAAAGACAGATAGATAGGGGTAGAGATGAAACAACAGAGAGAGATAGAGAGAGATAGAGAGAGAGAGAGAAAGATAGAAAGTGGGGACGACAGCAGTGTGAGAGATGTCGCCACCTGCCACCATTTTTCTCCTCTCCTCTTGGAAATGCATCATCAGTCATTAGGAGGGAGCATGACTCGCCGTATCATCACTCACGCAGACACAGAAATTCACTTACACACACACACACACACACAGGCCCAAACACAATGCGTATTTTAAGGTATAATGCAGCGGCCTATAATTTGAGTTCTCTCTAGCATTTTGCTGAGCTTATAAAACCACCTGCAGCTAATGGTGTGATGGATCCCTCTATTATCGCCCAATGCAGAAGACAAGAGTCGAGTATGGTGAGATAAAGGAATGTAATTGCATAGTATTTTAGCCGTGGCAAAAAATAAAATAGGAGGGTGGTCAGGGACAAGAAGAGAGCACAGAGAAAGTGAAAACTGCGTGATGAAGTCTAAAAGTGTCAGAATGTGATGGACCTTTCCAATAGCTGAAATCCAACATAAAACTGAAATGTGTGTCTCTAAACACATTTCAAGTTAATGTGATGTAATAATGCAGTGTAAAAATGATAGATGCTGATGATGTAGATGCATTTTGAGGATATTTGGTCCAGCTCTATGTTCCCCACAGAATGAAACTTTTGGTCATCCCCATTACTTTACATAAAATTTGATTTCATCTAATACTTTGGTTTGGACAAATATCAGCATAACTAATGATAGTTCCATCAGCCTTAGAGCCGGTAGCATGGCTGTAAATTCTTCTGACTCGCTGATTCGGAAGATGAGAAGGTTAGAAAAGAAGTAGAAAGAAGGAAGAAAGCAAAGTGATCCAAAAAAATTGGATGAAACTTAAAATAGCAGCGGGTAGAAGAGAAGAGATAGAGAGAAAAGAAAAAAAAGTTGAGCAAGTAAAACAAAACATAATTCGATGACAGACAAGCAGCGGACTTTTTCGAAATGTTTCTGGCACTGGCATTTGTCTGGGGGTGTGTGATCAACTCTGAAGTGTGTGAAAACTAAGCCCAAACCAGTGGTGTGAATGTCTGCTCCTCAGGGTAGGACAACTTTATAGTCTAGTAAATGTGTTTGCCCCTGAGAAAAGGGTGAGGAAATGTGTGGGTATGTCCGTGGGTGTGTTCTTACACGCAGCATAAAGAGTGGCACTTGTCCCTGCTGGTGTGGAACTAAATGTCGCAGCTTGATTAGAATAAATAGTCGGAGACGAGGCACCGACGCACAGCAGGGCAAGCATGTGTGTGGTGACTCATTGCTTTTGTTCTCTTTATTTCCCTCTCACATACAGTACACACACAGTCCTGGACACAAGGCTTTACCTTTCTCTGACCTACCCGAGAGGTCTTTGGGCTGATGTGTCAAGTCTGAACAACACAATTAGAAATCTGTTACTGCCTCAGGACACAGACTTTACACCACACTCCCCCACTCTCTTGCAAACTCTCTCTCTCTCTCTCTAACACACACACACACACACACACACACACACACACACACACACACACACACACACACAC
>JBBPCS010000002.1:3021605-3041939 GCA_037974645.1 Hollardia meadi
TGAGTGACACTCTGAGGTGGTCTACTATCACTCTGAAGTGAAATAGGTCTGTGGAAACAAGGCGTTTCCTTTAAATTCTAATCTGAAATTGGAGGAACGATAGCTAATATATGAGATTTCAGAGGGCTTTAATTTTGAAATTCCACATCAGAAAGACCTGATATTGTCTGAGTGACACTCTGGGGTTGTCTACTATCACTCTGAAGTGAAATTGTTTTGTGGAAACTGGAAGTTTCCTTTTAATTCTAATCTGGATTTGCAGGGAACACAGTTTATTGAGTGTTCAGAGGGCTTTAATTTTGAAATGACACACATCCCGTCAGTTAATTTGGTATTTATTGAAAAGAACAAATTAAAATGTAAATGACATTTTTTTTTCTTCTCCAATACATTCATAGAATGTCACTAAACACTCCCAATTACTCACATCTCTCCTCCATACAACATTCAGAACAGAAACACCAGTTTAACTAGCTGACGGCAGCACTGTGCTGTCTAGTAGCATCTGCTTTTGTTTTATGTCTGCTTCTCTTGGATTAATAAATTAAAGACAATGGTACGCATATAATGCAAGATGCTCATAGGATTAATGTTTATTTGCACTGCCCAGACTGTTATAAGCTGTGCTGATTAGTATTCAAGTAGTCCCTTACTGATTATTTCTGCTGGATACTATTACATTAAATATGATGTACTCATCACATCATTATCATCCTCATCTGTGGATTAAACTGTGGCACAGTACAAGAATAACGTTTAAGTAAACATTATGTACATGTACTAACAAAAAGAAAACAAAGAACAAAATTTGTCTTGCAAATGTATATCCTATTTTGTCTACAGTGCAATCTCCATGCAATACCACATGCAGATATAGAGGGTGCATGAAGAAAACCATATTGACCATGCATGGTCTTACATACAGAGCCACCACTGGTATGAGCAGAAGTGGCCTGCTGTCCTGAAACTCTTGCATGATTTCCATTTAATTCCAGTGAAATATAAACAAACACCACATCCTGACTCTTTTTGAAGACGCGAAATAAGAGATATCCACATGTAATATGGATGACATCCTCCCATAATCAGTTATCGAGTCCATCCTGCTCCAACACGCTGCCTGTAATCGATGGCCGAAGTGAAAGTCTTTCACACCGCTTTACCAAACTAAGGCCGAGCTTCGTCATACGACTAGCCACAGCAGTTATGTGAATGGATCTTCAACATCAAATCATGGTTGCAAGTTGGCACTGTTGTATGCAAATGCTCATGGATTTTAAAAAAAAAAGAAAAGTCTTAGCCATGGATGGCTTAAGCACTGGCACAAATAGATAAACCTTTGAAGATTTTAAGACAAAAAACAAAAGCACTAAATCAATCGGTTTTACATTTGGAACTATTATAAAGGACAATCATTTTAGACAGGCATCAGACATGGAAAACACACAAGTAAATCAGTGAGAAATGACAGATTTTGCAATGTAGTGAGGAGTTGGATGTAGCAAAAATATTCACTATGCAATCATAAGTTGTTTTTAAAAAGGCATCAAAATTTAATGCTGAACATAACAAGGCGTAACTTTAAAACCGTGTAATCCCTGTTTCCATTTAACAGGAGCTTTTGACATATAGCTTAACAGATGCATTTACAATGAAAATTCCAAGCACGCCTTTCGTAAATCAACGAATTGTTACTTTTAATTCGGCCAAATGATTTGTCTTCCAAACTTCATAACAGATTTGTTCCCGTATTGTACGATGACCAACATGACTTTCTTGTCAGTAGAAAGACGCTTAAGATGACAATTCTAACGTGAGTCTTCGCCACCTATCTATCCACACTACGTTTAAAAACTGAATTGTAAATCACATGTGATGGGGCAGAAGCTATCACAATGCTCTAAAACAATTTTAAAAAATGTTTTTGACATATACACGGATTATTGTCTTTGATTTGACATAAAACTCAAATATGCAGGAACAAATAAATTTTTCAAATCAATCTAAAATAATAAAGTAATGAATTAAGTTTGCTGGCTAAAATTTCCAATTCCTTTGTGGAAAACATGCACAGCAGTATGTGGCTTGTTTGCAAATGTTGCCCAAGGGGAAATTTAACAGATTGTGCCTTAAAAGATATCATAAATATGACGTGTGAACATTCTATAAACCTGAAGTTGGAAAAAGTAGAAGAGTGTCGGAATCCTACGAATATCTCCCAACAACCCTACCAGCATAAATGCACATTTCAAAGCAGCTGTCCCTTAACACACACTACGCGGTGTAAAATAAATATAATGCAGGCTCCACCAAAATAAGTGTCAACATATCTTTATCTCGGTGATATTTGTTGCATTCTGTGAAATATTACTTTCTATACACATTAAATTGCGGGGATTTAAACAGCAACTGTTAACTGCTTCCTCAATATTTCTTTAAGAAAAATTGATGTTCTTCCATTGCTTGATGTCAGAATCCAAACACAGTATTGACATTCAGTTTCCCTTTTTAGCATGTCTAAAGGTACTCTACACCAGACTCCTTTTCATTAAAAACAGTTATCTTAAATTGCATCTTTTAAAATTGATTTGCCCCGACACCAGCAAGACAAAAGAAATAGACTACATACAGTGAACTGATGCCTGTTTAAACCTATCAACCATTCAAATGCAAATGAAACCAAGACTCCCTATATTCCAATAAACATCTTAAAAAGGCTGGCTTTTTAAATCAACCTCTTAATTGTATATGACAGTGGGTGAGTGATGAACCATTTTATCTTCTCTGCGATTGGCCCTTGATGTAATCCCTTTCGTTTTGTCAGTCAAGTCCCTGCAAATTTAGCTCAAGATTTACTGAGGAAAAAAGAGATGCTTGATCCTCATCCCCAACAGGCATCTGACAATGATTTTATGGCACTGACAATTACTGAGGAACCGCTGAATGTTTTCAAGGTTCCCTCAAGTCATTGTTTTATCATCAACATTAACTCATATTTCATCACTTTTATTCTCGGACTCAGGCAACACCAGTAAGTAAAAAAAAAGAAAGTATTTTGTTGAGTATGTAAAGAATAGTAAACTTTGACAATTTGTGTTTGGGACAGTGAATTATCCCAGGATGACCTCTTTTGTATAGTGGTAAATTGGAGAAAGGAGAAAAACAAATGGCCATGCACACAGAGTATTGCTAAGAGGTAATTTTCATGGCTTATGGATGGCCAGTTAAAAGGTCCATCTGTACATCTTGACTGTGCTCGCTTTCCAAAAAAAAAAAAATCTTATTTCCCTCATTACATTCGGTCCCCAAATATCACTCGTCCCAGGTGTGGTAGGCAAGCGTCCCAGCTGCTGCGTGCCACTGCACTGAGAGTGACGTCTTTTTGTTCCTGTTGTGGCATTTTCTCACCACTGACACCCTGGTTCCCCTAATCCGTCTTGCCATTCTCCTGAGGTGCGCCGGCTTTGCTCTGGCGTGCGGAATGCAGCACTTTGTAACAGCCACGGGCAATCTTATGCATCCACATTATGTTCATGATGTCCAAGCAGATACTGGAGCAGATCCAGGCTACGCGGCCACCCCAGGGCACTAGGTAGAAGGCTTCAGTGCCATAGACTGCATACATACGGCTGTAGTAGACTGGCATCACGGCGATGCGGACCATGAAAAAGACTACTGCCATGGCAACGCCATTCGCCATGTTGGGTCGTGAAGACTTGGGATAACCTAGTACCTCAAAGAACCAGCTGAAACACAACCCATAGTTAAGAAAACAGATTTGAGCAGGACAAAGATGTAAATATGAAAATGTTGAAGACAATCATAAGTAACTTGACACTTTACAAAAACAGCTACATAACATATGTTCGACTCAGAAAAAATGTTTATTTGGATTTGGACAACCCTAAAATAATCTCAATGAACCAACTGACCACAAAGAAAAACATGCAACAAGCAATGTTTTACCTTCATGTCATTAAAATTTCTAACAATTTAACATATAATCTTCAGAAATGTTGTAAATTGAACTCCCTTCCTGAACTTAAAGACCCATCATTTCATCATTTGTAAGCAGGTACGTACCGCTGGTTCACACATGGTGTAGAAAACTCAGCAAGCAGACGGAAGTTAGCAAAATAAGGCAGCATTCCTTGGCCCTGGAAGAACAAGGTAAGAACAGGAAGGAACGAAACATGAAAGGGACAAAAACAAG
The DNA here is from genome assembly GCA_037974645.1 of Hollardia meadi. Classification (NCBI taxonomy): domain Eukaryota; kingdom Metazoa; phylum Chordata; class Actinopteri; order Tetraodontiformes; family Triacanthodidae; genus Hollardia; species Hollardia meadi. The sequence goes on from JBBPCS010000002.1 coordinate 3,025,819, forward strand.
ACACCAAAGAATAAAGCTGATGTACTGCCTGCAATTCCAAGGCATCTTCGGACATATGATATTTCACATTTCAAGAAATACTTTAACAGTGTGTGGAACTCGGGTCTAAAATTAGAAGTCCTTGCCAAATATAGACCTACTTGGCAGATATAACAAAAGAGCCTACTTCCTTCAAGTATTGCGGGCCCAAAATTAGCCTGGTCTTTAATTTGACTTCCTAATGATTCATTCTCTGCTTTTATTTTGTTTTATTAACCAGAACTGGAAGAGTATTAGATTTTAATCCAAGCCATTTGTTCGCAGTAAAGGCTTGTTGACTTTATTTTTCTTTAAATCAAAAGGGGTTCATTCCCTGGGGAGCACGAATGTCCTAAACACATTTTATGGCAATCAGTCTGTTTGAGTTTCAGATATCTTGTATGGAATGTTGACATTTTTGCATGAGTATGGCACTGTTGTCAAAAATCAAAATTGATCGTCCTGTCAGCAGCATTGAAAAAATCTTTACGATTCATTCTCTAGAGACCATGAATATACACAGCACATTTAATGGAACTCAAGCTTTAGATCTTAAACAACCTCTTTACAGAATAAAGTGAGTATACTGTAAAATCACAACATATCATCCCCTGGGAATCATGAATATCATTGTCAAATATAACGACAATATGAGCAGTAACTCTAGGCGAAAGCACTAGACAGACCAGCACTGCACTGAGACACTGACAACAAATGGTTTTGCCTCATATAATGTGACTAAATTTCAGTCAATTAGGAAAAACACCTGATCATCTAGCCCTTAAAAAAACCCAAAACACAAGCAGCACCATGCAGAACATAAATGCCCATATAAAATATAGCATTTTTATTTATTTAATATAATAATCCCTTCACTTAAGTATTAAGGTAACAACCACAAATGACAACAAACTATATGCCAACTATTGCTCGCTCACATTTATCATTTCATCCACAGGGCTGAAAATGGTACTGTTAAGACCATACAAGGCAATTCATCTGAAAAACATCTCAACACTAATAAAAGGTATTGAGCAAATATCAACACAACACAGACATTATATATATATATATAGAGAGAGTGTACAACCATACATACATTTAGTCAGCCACTATTTGAAGGAGCAATCAAAAGCCATGCAGAATAAAAAGCGATATTTTAACTGCCAAACATGTCCGTCTTTAGAAGATCAGGGTCTGAATGCCATGATCATCTTCAGCAGGTTTAACCCGCCTTTTACCTGAATTTTAACGAGTGCTTAAACAATTCCTAACTAACAATGGCTGTAATAATACCTGGTCAGGATTTTTTTTTAATGGTTCTTGACCTTGACAGAGCCACTTTAAAGCCCTTAAATGATCCTAGTATAAGATAAGCATACATGGCTTTATTTTCCACTACACTGTCACTTAAAGTGAAGATGATCTCAAAACCAAGATGTTTTCAGGACACCCCCCCCATCTAAAACACCGGTGACCTGGCCTACCTTGCAAAATCAACTTTGAATATCAAGCACTCAAACTGAAATGAATATGTCAAAATTGTGCCATTAGCCAACTCAATTTGAATGAAGTGTTCTCTGCATTATAGAGACTGAGTGCTGTGATTTGCATCTTAATTTTAATTGCAATTAGATACTTTGCGTTTGGCTTGTGTGTTTAAACCCTGAGAATACAGATTCAGAACACAAGTCAAACTCCAAATAAAAACAAAAATCACAGTATTCAGTTTCACTAAAAGACCCGCGAAGAACATATAATTCAAAGTTGGCTAGTGGCCCGACTAAAAAGCAAAAGTAAACTTACCATCGCTGCTGAAACAAGAGCTGCTCATTGAAACATACTTACTCCATGTGATACAAACAGGGTACATGTGCAATTCAGTTTTTGTACCATATGATGTGAACTTTCCATCTAGCATGAGCATGCTAGTACCTCTAGGAACTGGTAAGTCCATACTGTGACTGGGCATCATATCTGCTCAGTGCAACACAACAGCAATAGCAGCAGACAAGACGGGAATAAAGAAATCCCCATCTAGATCAAGACCTGCTCTGGGTTTCTAAATGACACACAAACCTTCTGGTAGTTTTTGCATGAACAGGGATGACACAACCCAACTTGATGTTGATAGTTTTTGCATGTAGGGTTTGAAGAGGGGCTATTTATGTTAATGTCAGTGGAGGACACACAGATAGACAGACAGACAGACAGACAGACAGAGAGACAGATACATTAGAAGGAAATAAATAAAGATGCCACCACATTTGGAAGCAAATAAGAAGCAACACAACACTGAGAAGAAAGCATGCATCTGATATTTACTCAGCAGTTATGCTACTGAATGTTAATCACACCAATAAGATTATGATACTATAAAAAAAAATCAAAAATGAGTAACTAATCAATAATCAAAACATACCAGCAAGCTCATTAAAGCTGATTTGTCCTTTTTTTAAATACAGGTTTCCCAAATCTGAGCAGTTTTATTCAAATTTCATTCTTAATTTGGCTGTGTGCCTCAGGGTTTAATATTTGTATTGAGTAGGTAGAATTTATTGGGTATTTGACATTAATTCTTTCCACATAAACACACTCAACACATTAACTAATAAGGGACTTTGACAACATATGACAAATTTGACTGGGTACAAACTAAATAAAAGAAAATGACATCAAGGGTTAGCCAATTTTTTAGTTTTTTACAGCATATATGGCTACAGTCATGTGGCCCGCAATGTCTTACTTTATACAATAGTTGACTAATGTGGAGCAATCATTCTGTTATCCCACATGTATTTCAGATCTAGTCTGAGGAAACAGTCATGAGTGTCCAGTAACAGTATGGCCTACTTCATCTCATGTACCTAATAGTTTTAGATACAGGTGCTTGCTCCGTTTCTCCGAATGAAAGGCTGGATTTGCAGTCAATTATAAAACAGTCTTATTCTCACGATGTAACACTGCTTTAAATCTTATTTTTTATCGTTTAGACACAGAAATGTGTAAAAGAAATATTCCTCATTCACAGCGCAATGAACACAGACAGAAAAAAAAGAATGCAAACATGTGGTACACATTAAAGAAAAAACAAACAAATCTGTAAATCCAGCCTGTGACTGGGATGTAGATAGGGTTAAATGTAAATACAAATGTGTAAATTTGAACTGCAGGGTTTACCCTAAACACGAGCTTGAAGCCAAACGTCTATAGTGCTTTACTGCTTTTTACCAAGCTTGTGTTATCATTTGCCAATAGCAACATACAATGGAAAGCATTATTTTTTTTTTTAAATCCAAGAACAATTTAAGTATGGGGACTCAGAGGCAGAGCAATGCACACTGTATGTCTTTTTGTATATATTTTTTCCATATAGAAAATACAGGACATGTATTCTAGGGGAACAAACTGAATACCTGACAGAATACATTCAACATGATATTTGTTAAAAGGCCTATCAGGTGATGTACTCTGGGTCGCGTGGTTGACATTATTTGAGTGGATTGTCAGTTTTTCCCACATCGGGGAGTCTCAGGAGGAATGTACGGAAGAGAAAGAGGAGGCAGAACTAGGCTCTGGCACAAAACAGACAGGTGGAAGGCACTGTAGATAGGCAGGTAAGTAATTACGAAATATTGGTTGTTGGCATGCACAGTAACAACAAAGGAACCCTGTCTGTGTAGAACTGCCAGCATGCACACAGTGGTTATAATTAGGCATTCAGCTGTGCTAAGCTCAGAAAATTACGTCAGATTCACACAACATTAAAAAGGAGGTCAGTAAAACAAACAGAAACCACAGAAATTGTAAGAGCAAGGTGAGGGGGGAGGGGTCATCAGCCAGTACCATCATTGAGCATTCCATGCAAAAAATACCATAGTCATTCATTTCCTTAATAATTATCCACAGATCATGGCGACCTAGAGGGTTTCAGATTGAACCAAGAGTGAACAGCACTGCCCATAAATACAACAGTACACTAAACTACCTCCATATCTACACAAGAGCTAACTGTATGCACATATGTGTAACCAATAAATCACTAATTAGTGCTTCAGATGAGTTGTGAAGTTAAAGTCAATACCTGCAGATGATTTTTGCAGAATGACGCTAATGCAGCCTTCACACCCTATAAATGAATTGGGGTGTTATGAGGTTCAGTCATTATGTTCTTTGGAAAGAGGGCTTTTACAGCGCATTGCTAAATATATATATATATAACCACTTAATACTTACATGTATTACTAATACCAAAACTGGGCAGGTGAACAATGACACCTGCTGGAACTAACGCTCATGGACAACAACTGATACTGTAACTCACCAGCTAGTGCATTACTTTCTGTAGCACTTTTTTACACTTCTACTGAAAGCAATGAGGCCAAAGAGGTGGACTTTAAACATCCATAATGTTTCCTTCTCTGGTGTGTTTGTACAGATTGGGGTATATCACTTTTACAGATACTGACTATACTGACCTTGCCCTGTGCATATTTAGCTAAACTGTATGAGCTGCATGGGGGCAGTCGTCGTCACTTGCTGAAATGGTGACTAAAATTAGTCAAAACACTCAATGTGACAGGACACGGCTGTTCACCCTTGGTCGTCTCCCTCCCATCTTGCCTGCACGTTCTGCTATTGGACAATAAGGCACTCACCAGTACATAGTAGTAAGCATACAATGCTGCCAGATGGTGAACTACAAAAAACTTGTCGCCTATCGCCTTCCAATAGTAAAATATTAGCAGCAGATCTGGAAAACAAAAGTACAGGGGAAAGAGAGACAACACGTTATTGGTGCAATCAAAACATTTCAAGTACAGACAGTACATTGATACAGGGCAGTAAAGCCCAAAATCTGATGAGCCATCTGAGCATCAAGTTTATCACATCTTATTACCAATTACATGCATTTTCTTTTGGCCTCACTTTTATAAACATTACCTGTATAAACTAACTTGTATCTTTCTCTTACCAGATATGAGGTAGCCTGTTGTGATGGCAACATTAGTCTTCACCAGTGTAGGATCTCCCCTGTTAAAAAAAAAACAAAAACACACTTGGCTTGAATGGGTTTGATTGAATTCTTAAGTCCCTACACCACTTCCAAACTTCATGAGGATTTTCCATTTCCATCAAGCAGACGTGGAAACCATTATTTTAGAATCTAAATATTAGCAAAATTTGCCAAAATTGGTTTAATTCACCCATCTCTAAACTTTACTCTCCAATGGTGCCACCAAGGGGGAGCCAATGAAAATCTCGAAAAAAAAAAAAAAAATTACCCATCTCGTAATGTTAAAGAAAGTGATAAAAAAATTCCTGGATCCGCCCCTTTATCCGGATCCAAAATTTAATGGGTTCATCCTTGGCCCATGCCCCATCCTTCCACCAAGTTTAGTGGAAATCCATTCAGTAGTTTTTGCGTAATCCTGGTGGCAATCAAACAAACAAATGAACCAACAAACGGACAGAGGTGAAAACATAACCTCCTTGGCGGAGGTAATAATTAATAAAAAAGAGTAACACTTTTCATGGCCAGTTCTCCTTGACATTGCTACACTCTCCACACTTGTCTCAATCTCTTACCTGGGAACTGTGGGAAGAAGCGGAAAATAAGGGGGCGGGCTTATGCATTTTGTAGCTTGACGACTATTGGTTATCCAGTTTCGAAGGAGAAACCGGCTAAAATTCTTACTAGCTCGTCAAGCTGTGAGGCCATGTTGTGGTGAGGGGGGTAGAGGAACGGCAGTATAAGCGACTTTAGATTTTAACAGCTTTTATTATACACCTCCAAGTTTATAAAAAACACAAAACACAATAAAAATGCATTTTCATGATATGGGACCTTTAAAAGGTCTCAGAACCACATATTGATACTTGAGATACTAAACACTGGAACAGCAAAATAAATCCCCCCAGGCTACATGTTCCAAAAGTGTTACAGTAACATTAACTGTAAAATAAAGAGACCAAACATATGATCATGAGTTTCCTTAACTCTCATATTGACATAGTTCTACTACAGCATAACAGAATTCTTGAAATTCAGTAATGGCTTTTGAATTTGCGTGCCACCCCAGGATTTTCAGTGGCCCCATCTGGCCACCCTTGTGAAAAATTTCTGGGGGCCCCACTCTCTAGTTACTCTTGCTTCTTTCTATCAAGCTTTCCATTGATAATGGTGAAAGATTTCCCGCTCAAAACTCTTGGTAATTTTTTAAAACAGTGGGTGTTTGACATTTTGAGCATATTTATAGCAGCCGAAATGACAAATGTGGCTATCAGTGCTAGCTAGTTTGAAAAATTCAAGTTGGTTGAAAACTTTGTTTGATTTTATAATCCTTTCATTTCACTTGTTTTAAAACAAAAAAAACATTTAAATGATCTTAGATGTGCACTTGATAGCAACATGTGTAATATATGCTAAGAGACAGGCTACATGTTGTTAACCTCACAAGTTTATGATCCATGTAAGACATGGAAATAAGGAACAGCAAGGTTTAAGAGTGAAAATGGGGGAATGAGGTTTTTCCACTGGTACTTTTGGCCATTCCGAACCAAGCCATGCCAGGCTGATTTGCTTTTCCATTATCAGTTCAACCATGCCCAAGTGGCGCCACGACATGCTCGAATGGACTCCTCGACTGCAGCCAACATGCGACAACCCCATTCTCCCCATCAAAAAGGTGTGGATTGCAATACTGAACTCATGTCTGTGCAGGAGACTAGTGAGAAAGACTTCTTTTTTTTAATTCTCTGTGTGTTCAGCGCTCAGTACTTTTGTAGCTTCAAACTGAATCTCTGTGGTTTGAAGTTTGGTTTCTCTCCTGCGTCCCCGTTTGTACTTTCAGATATCTGCCTTATTTTATGGTTTTATCATTTTCGCGTTCAGTAGGAATCGTGTTAAGTTACTGTTGGTGAAAACCCACCATTTCCTGATTTTGTTGCTTCATAATAAGCAGGGGGCCTTTATTTTGCCGAAGTTATATGTGTTTGAGCAAATTAGCAGAGCTTTGTTAGCGGCTATTCTTTAAAACTGCAGTGCAAAGAGTACAAGTATAAACAGCACAGTAAGACGTTTGCTGGAGAAATAGCAAAAATCATCATCAGAAAATGAAACAAGTTTATCCACCATGTTACAGCCGCCCTTGTACGTCAGAGCCTCAATCAACCTGCTGCTTCTAAACGTTATACACTAAGACAAGCGCATCATCAGTTAAAGACTCACCTTCAAACGAGTAGCCCTGTTATAATGGAAACGTAAAACCCTGCCTCGCTGGGCTGCTGTGCCGGGTCAAACCGAGCGAAGCCAGGCCGGCACGTGTATGGAAAAGCCCCATAACACATGAGTATCGTGGGTAACAGGCTGGGATGGCGTTGTTGTAGTTTAAAGTTCCCAAAATCTGATAAAGAGCAGGACAGGGCTGCTGATATTATCCTCAACTCAGTGGATGTGTCCTAAACTGGGATTTCCCCATAACCTCTAAACCCACACTAATGAAGTTAGCTATATGCTAATGTTCCTGGCCTTGGAAGTAATGCTACAGTAGGTTACTATGGTATGTGCTCAGCTAATTAGCTGGACATGCTAACATTTAAAAGTTACCTTAATGCAGAAAAAAAAATCAGTTTAATCCATTCCTTACACTTTTGCTCTTGTGTTTTGCACTTACTGTTGCTAAGCTATGACAGGACAATCAAGCCATTTGCGAAAAAAAACCAAAAAACCAAATAGGCAAATTCTCACCAGACTGGGTCTTCATTGACGGCATCATCAAACAACAAGATGTGGAGACAGAAGATTCCAACCAACAGCGCGTGAAAAGTTGACACCGTCCTGAAATGAAAACCAAAACAAACAGAGCTGTAATTATCTATTCCTGTATGACAAAGGAGTATACCGACATACTGTATGTCAGAGGTTTTTTGTTCTATAAGCATGCTAAAGAAATCTTTCTTCATCAAAAGTGCTTTGGAGCTGCTTGGTTTAGAGCGCTGGATTTTTAGCACTCACAGTGAATCAACTGATTGCCTGTCAGGGCTGCACACAGATTCAGACCAATTAGACTAGGAGATTAAACAATTCTGAAGGGTCAGGCAGAGCAGCACACAGTCCCAGTTAGTCACTAAGGCAGCAAGACAGTCCAACAGTTCTCAGCAATCAGTCAGTAAGACAGCCACACTGACTGTAACCCTTTAAATAGAATCTATAAAGTCATGGGCCTCAACAGGAATGGCCATGGCATGGATCCATCTACAGCAATCATCCATTTGCTCATAAACCATGTGACCATTTCAGTTTCACAAGAGTTCTCATGAGCAATAAACAGAGTATGAGAGAAGATGCAAATTAATGATTAATGCAAGTTGGACCAGGCTGGATCCCACCTAACACTCTTCCCTGCTGGCCAATGGCCTTCCATCCACAGTAGAGATTTCACCATTCTCCTAACAGCCCATCTGTCTTTCTCAAGACACAAACACACTGTTCCAATCTAGTTGTTCAAGGCAGTATCTGCAATGTTCCCATAGCAAGTTTGCAGATAACAACAGATGACATTTGGTTGTTGTCTGATAAAATGGTCCAGCCATCAGTATGAATACCCCACCCTTAAAGCAGTCCTACTTGTCTGTTCACTTTGACTGATGAACTGAGGAGATAGTGGTTCTACTGATTAAAAACGACAAGGAAAATCTGGCTGTTAGACAAAGATGTTAGTGTATTTTACATTTTATGCATTTAATTAAATTAGTGCTAAAATTTGAGGGATGTGGCAACACTGCTAAGTTTCCACATCGGAGTAGATCAGTACAAGAAACATAAGCAGACACAGCTATTATAACTAAGGTACGAGCGTAGGTCAAAGTTGAAACAGGAGGAATCTGTTCAAAATTTAATCAACATTTGATGTTTTGGGAAAAAAATCTCAATATTTGCTTTCATTTTTTTACTTTCAAACTGAAAATACTGACATTGACATGTTAAGGAAATGCATACATGGGTAATATGCTGAGATTTTACACACCTTACCCACAACCAGCGGAGAAGAGCATATGAATTGTGTTTTTTACAGAAAACAAATAAACTGAATACCTATTGCTATAAAATTATGACATGAAAATCTTAAGAATTACAACTTTAAACTGGGGATTTGTTTAATGCTGGTCTGACTGCTTGTGCTGCGTGCACTGATCATGTCAGAAACATAATTGGTGAGTTAAAGGGAACAGTTCATCCAACATTTAAAAATTCAGTCATTATCTCCTCACCCCAATGCTGATGGAAAGTTGGGTGATTTTTGTTAGTCCACAAAACATTTCTGGAGTAGATGGGGACTTTAAATGTAAATGCATAAACACCCTTATATATGCGGAAATCTTCACTGTAGCTGCTAAGCTAAATGCAAAGTGCAAATCCACACAGTCAAGATTTTGGCATATAAAAGGGTACAAATAACATATTTTCAAATCAATTTGGGGTCTCGGGGCACCTGGAGACTTGGATTACACCAGATGACCTGTAAGTTTTAAAGTACCAATCTACTTCAATTATTTAGAAGAATGCTGCAACACTGGAAAAGAAATTCACCCGACTTTCCATCGGCATGGGGGTGAGTAGATAATGACTGAATTTTAATTTTTGGGTTAACTGTTCTTTTAAATGTTCCCATAACCAATAAGAATGATGGCGATGGGCATGAAAACAGTGTTGTATAAAACAACAATTTTCTTTTGAAGAAGCAGAGAAATAAATGGGAAGCCCGGGAATTTTAATGCTTTAAAATCTGTAAAAAAAAAAAAACTAAGCAAGGTTTCACTATGCCAGTTAAGTAGTCGTTGCATGCAAAAATTATCAAAAAAAGGATGAAAAAAAAAATTCCACCATTCCACTGAGCTTCCATTGAGGCCATTATTGTAGCAAAACTATTTGCATACTGAGATTTGTCTATGTATTTACAAATCTCAATACACTTACAAATATGAATAGATTTATAGATATTTTTTCTGCATTCACAAATCTGATTATACACATACACACACTCTGAATACACATAACAGATTCCTTTACTCATTCACAAATCTCACTACACATTTACAAACCTGATTATGCTCACATCGATCGACCTACAGTTACATAACTCTCCACTTCTACTTGCAAATAGTTTTGCTACAATAATGGCCTCATGTTCCATCACATTGCCAGTACCTTGAAGCTGTGGCCTGTAGAGCCAACACTGCAAAATACAGAGTGCATCCTACTAGTGAGTCAGATAGTAGTGTCACACAAAATATGTGATTCGACTGTCAGTGCATATCTTGGGACCCAGCTGAAACCAACCCCCTCTAGGCAACATCAGCTCCACACCCACTGCTGTACATAGCATGTAGATATCTCATGATCATAAGTTCATGACAGGTCACCTTGAGTTCCATTCCACCTTCTGCTTGTCACTGAGGCTGAGGAAGCTGGGGCTGATGCGCATGGACACCCAGGGGCTTACTTTGTGGAAGAGCCACTGGAAGGTGAGGAAACTAGTCACCGAGATGGTGAGGATAAGCTGGCTGAATGGGTCCATGGCCACCCAACTCCACTGTGGGAGGATGGAGAAAAAGAGCATAAAGGGATAAAAAGGAAAGTGGAAAAGTTAGCCATGATCTGTTTCATTACAACATTCTGCAAACAAAAAAACAACAAAAAACTATCACACAAAATTCAGCAAACATTAGTAACTATGTTTCCCTTTATGGAATCAGATGGGTCTTTATTGATATTAAAAAGGTGCAATTTGTAAATTATGGACAGAATTTGAAGGTAAATTGAGGATTTACATTGACCAAACAAACCAAGACAGTTTTGGCGAGTTTTATTTCCTTTAAGTCTTAGTTTGTTAAAAGAGAGAAACTTGAATTCAGAAGGTGTACGGTTGTATTTCTTTGTTTAGTCAGGAAAACATGCGTAAAAATATTTTCTTTCTTGACATTTTGTGAGTTTGGGTTTTTGTTTACTTATTAGACTAAAAGCTAAGATAGCTTGCGAAACTTAGCTCATAGCTCATATACGTCTCCCAGCTGAAACTACGGGGGATATTATGCTATCGCCTCTAGAGGTACAAGTGGTATTACGAGCTACCTGGTTAGCACGCCAACTTCAGTAGATATCTCTGCAACACAATACATAGATGTCTTTGACATAACGTCAACACTGCTGTTTCTTCACATTCTGTTGATAATGTTAGTTCATTTTTTAAACATTTTTATCTGTTTGGTTTGTCCCTTCTGGGCTACTGTAGAAACATGGCAGACTCCATGGAGGAGGAACCGCTGCTTCTGTTGATATAAAAGACTCTTTGAAAGGTGATAAAAAAAACAATGACTCTTATTTTCGGGTGAAAATTATTTCAGTTTCATTGTATTCCATTTCTGTCCCTAAATCCCACACACTGGACCTTTAAATACATTTAATAGAAATCCACAAATGTATGTAGTTAAAACAATTTTTAAGTTTCATCATAAACCTTTTGGGATGCCGTTTACATTCATACCAGTATACAGATTTTTGACACTGCTTGTTATTTGTTTTTTGAGACTTCTTGAGAGTTACATCTGCACAGTCTGCGATTATGAACACAAGGACGAACACAAGCGTTCCATGTTTCCTTCCACTTGACACTTTCAGGTCAGCCAAACCATACCAGTTGGTGTCTTTGGTATCTCGTGACCTTTGACAACAACTACAATCCGTCAGAAAACACACCTGCCACTCAGGGTCCTGTCAATTTTTAACTGAGGTGGAGGTGCCACTGCCTTAACCATAGAAGAAGTAACCTCATAAACAAAGTGTGGGAAATTAACTAACAAAGATTTTTAAACTTGTCATCAACTCTGCTCCAGCAGCTTCTTTTTGTCTTCAGGGATTCTACTAAAAAATGGCTAAAACATGTCCTAAGTTGAATTTTCTGACAATGACAAGTTAATGTTTTGCTTCCTGGGTTGATGTTACAGATTAAGAGTGGCTCTTCAGACAGAGGACAAAAGTATTAAGTGACAGCATGTTAGCAGAAACAAGTCATTATGTTTTTTGGGTTGTTTTTTTTTTTTTTTAGCACACACGGCTTCTAAAACCAGACACACCTTATTTCCCAGGAGGTTCTACAACAAAAATGTTCATCTTCATAACTGTGCTGATCACCAGAGACAGACCCGCTAAACATAGGAATGTGCTTTTTAGTCCACCCTGGACTTTGCTGTATTTGCTTAAAAATGTACACACACATGGCAGTTGCGTATAAACCGGCTTGCTTATACACCAACATAAAGCAGGCAGGAGTTCAGTGAACGCTATGTTTAACACTGAATATTGAGGGGAAGAAACAGTTTTCTTTCAGTTTTTGGACAATCATTACAAATATTGTGGGGAGCAAGTGAAGAGAACATCCCTGTGGCAATTATGCTCTTTAAAATGTATATATTATATATTATTAGCCAGAGCATCGCTAAAGCTGCTCCATTATTTGGATGGAATCAATCCCACAACGTACAAAAGAAAATTTTATAGACACAAAATAAAAAGCTCCTCTCACACATTTAAGTTCTGTGAGAGCATCCCAAATTGACACGGGTCAGTTATGTGTTGGAAAATGAGAGTGGAACATGGGTACATGGTACAAAGGGAGATCAGCACGGGATAGTTCATTAAAACCCACATCATATCTAAGAAAATTTTATTCAAAATCTAGGCTTTGAAGTAACATGACGAGTGGCAGACCGCTGCACGCTTTATGGCCTGAAGCCACTCAAAAATTCCATTCGTCATTTTGGGATCAAAAGAAAGTGTTCTCTACAAGACAGAAAAAGATCCAAACTCACTTGTTGCCAGCAAATGTATGTCAGTAGCACAGATCCAATGCAGCCATCGTGAGACCATAATCAGACCACTGAACTGTTTTTTTGAGTGTTGCACTGAGCTATTTGCATATGGCCTGTTTTGACTCTTAGTAACAGGCCAAGGCAGTTATCTTTAAAGGGGACATATTATGAAATACACATACATACATTTGGGTATCTGGAGTGCTAACCAACACACAAACGGTGAAATAAGACAACCCAGTCCGTTTTTTTGTGGGCTGCCTGAGTCAGAAAGCATGGGACCAAAAACCTGTAGAGCTGCGCATGTGCTAGGCACTGACTGCTGTCTGCTTTTCCAACCTGGATCGGTACAACACAGGACCGGCCACGAAACTGTTCCTGAAAGGAAGGATCAATACCAACTATCCGTGGCAAAACTGCAGATGGGAGAAATGTAAGTATTTCCAATATAATTATGCTGTCCAAAGCATGTCACAGACATTTCATTAAGGCCACAGGGGATTATGTTATGTATGTTTATGTGTATGTGTATGTTGTGGAAAAGGGGGTATAATACATCACCTGTAAAGACATATTTACATCTCCCAAGCAATAAAACAGGGTATCTCAAAGCAGAGGCACACAGAAAAGCTCGCATCTCATTCCCTGGAGCTCTGGCCTAGGTGATTTTATACCAGCCTTTGTTCTTGCATTACGCCAAAGAAATGCTTGAGGACAAACACTATACTTCACTGAAGCGCTGTAGCCAAGAAAAAGTCACCAGGGAACAAAAAGGCCAATTCCACAGAGTCCTCTTCTTATGCCTGCCTGTAATGCATTAGTGGGGCAGTGAGCACCAGTGCTTTAATGTAGCATACTGCAAGGCAGAAAGACTTTTGTTATTAGAGGAACACTTTAAAGAGTCCCTAATGTGACTTTGGCTGGAGGAGATTTACGGATATCTAAGTAAAACTACCTTTAGCCATTCTTTCAAAGCACAGCAAAGGGGTGTTTTTAGGTACACACAAACATGTTTTGCGTTCTGCAAGACCCATGCAGGACACGGCTGCCAAGGGCAAATGGTTCCAGAGGTCGACTTGAGAATACAGAAAGGAGACAGCTGAAGGAGACATGAACAACGAACGCTAGTAGCATTTTTTAACAAACATTTGTCAAGTCGAGAGTGTTACTTGCGCAACCATTTCTACTTGTTAAACCCCCCCACCACACAATAAACAGTCAAAAATGAAAGCTGAATGGGAGCTTGTGATTGTGGCAGCAATAAGGAAACCACAGAACAGGAGGTAACAGACAAGCAACCTGCTTGCAGGCTTCCTAGCAAACCTGTTGAGCTGTGAGATGTCAGGCTCTTATTATGCCCTTATAAGGGATAGACCTAATTAAAATGTGGCTGACGCTTGAACCTCCAATCAAAGGCTCATTCAAGGCATCACATGGAGCAATTATTTTGAAAAGCATATTTCGCCTTTTGCTCTGACAACACACTTGTAGTCATAAAAAGGTCAGATGTCGGCTTGAAAAAATGTATCTGGCAATGACAAGACAGGAAAGAGTAAATTCAGCGAGATTAACCCCAAACTAACTCCATGACTCAAGATCAGTTGGAGCAGAACCCCACCCCCCTCCTCCTCAGTGATTTCATGTCGTCTAAAACCATTCGGATTGACTGGCATGTTTAAACCCGCCTTGAAGATAGGCCTAATATTCTATTGTTTTGCCAGCTTTAGGTTTCCTATAACGACAGGCACGTAAGGTTGACATGCGCTTGCGTAAGACGGGTGGACCTTTTTTTTTTTTTTACACCGAGGAAACGATAGCCCCCACGAAAATAACGCAGCTATGTGCATCACCCGACTGCCCTGACGCAAACACGTTATCGACCATCAATCGCTGATGATTGTCTTTTAATCCAAGGAATTCAGTATATATTAGCGCGCACGAGGCCGATTCACGCCGAATCGCTTGGTCAGCTGCTGTGAAATGTGTTGATGGAAAAAACAACAACACTGGCCTGCTTATGTTTGTGTGTGTACCAGCAACGGATGTGAAAAGAAAAAAACAAATAAAGATAAGATCCCAGACGGACTCACCGTATGACTCTCATGAAGATGATTTGCGCCTCACTCTCTCAGCTGGTTTCCGGGGGTCGCTCGCAATTTAGCCTTGTACGCTGAACCAAAGCCACAGCCATGTCGAGTCATTTTCTGATAAACAAGCCAGGCCGCCCTCTTGCTGCACACACATACACACACACACGCTAACAAGTTGTGGGGGATGCAGCGGGGCTGTGTACCAGCTTGGCGGTGTTTACCGAGGATCCCATCCAACGCGAAACGTGCATAATTGCAGAGGTGCAGATCGTGTAGCTCGACGCTCGATTGCAAAAATTATGATGGAGGTGGGCGGGGGGTTGTTGTTGGTGGGTGTGTGAAGTCTCTCTCTCGCTCTCTCGCTCTCTCTCTTATAGGGCTCAAATTACAGCTAAATTCTCAAAGATACACACACGCGTGCACACCACCAAAGTGGTCTACCCAAGAACACTCACTGTGTCTATTTATAGCCAAGGCTTGGTGAACTGATCCGGGCTGGAATCATACGAGATAGCCAGTGAAGCAAAGTGGTCTAATTATTATCATTGAATCCCGCATCCGTCTCTCATTTTTGTGTGTCACACATAATGTGCACCGTGCCAAAAAATGCCCCAGATGTAAAAGATTATTAGGCTGCCGTGTAAGAAGTGGTGACTAAGCGCACAGAGGCTGTAATTAAACGAGAGGGCACATTCACAGACCCACCCACTCAACAACAGGAAATAAAAAGGAAAAAAAACAAACCAGGATAGAAGAAAATAAAAGACTAGGAAAAAAAAGCACGTTTTAACTCCTAATGTGTTAGAAAGCCACTGATGTTATGGTCGCCTGTCTTTTCTCAAGATAGTCCACCCCAACACATCACCAGAGGGCATATGACGGATTAAATGACAGGTGGCTGCAATATAAAATTACATCTTCTATAAACTGAAAACGAGCAAGGTGAGTATACTTACAGCATCTGATGCGGTGAGCCCAAAATCATAATTATGAGCTGATTAGTTCTTGCGCAGACTATATGGTTCAAGGCGTGTATGCATAAAACGATTCAACCAGGCCCTCGTAAGTAGACGTCACACACACACACACACACACACACACACACACACACACACACACACACACACACACACACACACACAC